>JAJSRV010000086.1:117936-416437 GCA_021527715.1 Neoseiulus cucumeris | reverse complement strand
GGGCGGGCGGGCGGGCGGATGGAAGGATCGACGCGTAGTCGGCGGCGGCAGAAGCAACAGCCGGAATGGTTCGACGGCAAAGAAATAACACCATTATGAATGCGTTTGGCTGAGCGTGTATAAGCGAACGTGTAAGTGCGTGTGTGTGTGTGTGTGTGTGCTCAACGACCTGATGATTCTGAGCACGCCACAATCGAAGGACGTCTAACGGAAACTCACGGAACTCACGATGGATGATGATGATGATGATCATCGTTCGCCTCTCGTCTGATAGTGGGTCAGGGGTCGCTAGCTGGGCAGATCTGGCCGTCAGTCCAGCTCTCGCTTGGTTGGAGTTCCCGAGGAAGCGATTGACCGTCGCCGTAGATGACAATCTTTATGGGTGAACACACTTCAAGCCCATCGTTAACGAGTCGAAGAAGCAAAAGGCCGACCCATTCCACCTCCGTTAACGGGTGTGGTGACTCTGCTCAGCCGCCTGGCTGCGATTCTGATCTTCGAACCCACTGGAGTCGAAGTCGCGAGATTTCTGGAAAACGAACTTCTACATATTCCATCTTACTTCTGATCCCGACGCTCGCAAATGTCCCTTTTGAATATTCCTCGAAAAAAAAACTGACCAGACTGAGATTACCTTGTTGTTTTAGTTTTGATGTTGATGAATTGTTTCTCGGCTTGTCACTGAGGGCTCCTGATCTCGTTATCAACACTGGGATTTTGGATATTTAATTTCTCTGTAGCCCCGTCCTTCTTCTCTCCGTCATTTTATGTTTATGACCGGTCTTACCTCTATCAGGCCGGGCAGGTGGCCGTTGCCATCATTCTCAAAATCGCCATGTGTGGTAATTGGACGTAGGATCCGAGTTTTTTTCTTGCTTTCGTCTTATTTTTCTCGTCTGTTCGCGAAATTAACGGAGACAGCGCGGCGCTATTAATCCGAAGAACCCCCATCGCCGGCTTTTGATATCCGGTGATCTGATGACTTTCTTCTCGCTTCCTTCAGACCTCAGGAACTCCCAGTTATTAGCTCTGTAAACTCTGTCTAGGAAGACGTCGCCGCGAAAAAGTCGATATCAATTCGGAATCGATCGCTTCCGATGATATCGGGAGATATTCGATTTGCGGAAGTTATGAATACAGTTCAGACCTTGCTGATGTTCCAGGTGTTCCAGGAAAGTGGAGTTCGGCGTTGATTTCAAAAGGATCGAATCGGGTGAGGAATCCATTCTCACGACCGAGCAAAGGCTTTACTTTTGGCTGGGTAGAGTGAACAACAGGGTTTCATCTGTTAAGGTTAATGAACGGATCAAACGTAGTAGCTGTGAGAGGTACAAACGTTCCACGAAACAGAACTGTTGTGAAACGAACGCCGCTCTCACTGGGAGACGCCTCTGAACTAAGCGTTGGTGTGTGAGAATGTTTTGAAAGCAGCTACGCCCCCAGTAGAAGGACGATGCGGAAAAAAAAATGCTAAGAGAAGAGGTGTCACACTGTCAAAAACATTTAAACGGGTTTGAGAACGGAAACGAAGAAAAAACCACGAGAGTCTTGTCCCCAAACAGGAATCAATGAAGCGAGAGATAGACTCCGCTTCCAGAGTGCATGAAACATTCATCGGAATCACCGTGATGCTCGAGCTTTCTTCCTGATTCCGTTATCCTTCCTCACGCGGCCAGATCAGATTCTGGAAGCGTCAAAGACGAAAGCCGAGCGTGATGAATAATCTGCAGCCTCGGATGTTTCCTAATGACTTTCGGAATCTCTTCTCCTTGAGAATTGGCATAGATTCAACCGAAAACTGAAACCGATATGATAAATGAGATGAGCAGGTCGCTTTAATTGAGCATTTTTGAGCTTTGTTACTTCTATTATTCTTATTTTTCTCGGTTTGCATCCATCTTCTGGTTGTTGGATAACACTATCGGCGACAACGCTGTCTGGCGAAAGAAGTTTTTTCCTTGTCTTCTAAATGAGTTTTAAAATGATCCTGCCAGACAACGGGGGAAAGACAAAAACAACGCTAGAAAAATTGCTTTCTCGCTACTCGGCAGCTTCGTCAGCTTTTGGCAAAAGCTGTTTTTTCCTCCTCGAGAGAGCGCAGTCAACAACTTGAGAAGAGATCATCTCCAAGCCATGATGAGTTGACATCGACTGTCCTCCCGATTGCCCCTTCTCGCTCTTGAGGACATGTTCGGCTAGAGGGATTTCATTATTTCATAAATTTTGTGACTTCTTCGGATTCATCTAGAGAGTGAACTCTCCATTCCAGGACTCGCTCTTCCAGCGCTCAGGAAAACAAAAACTTATTATCCGAGATTTCAGTTCAAGCACTCTCTCAGTCTGCACTGCTCAGCGATCCAGAGCTGCCTCCGCGAATACTTAACTATGGGAAAGCTCGTCGTCGTAACATTGTTTCCAGGACAATATCAGTCGACACAACCCTTCTTGGGTGGTGTATAGTGTGGACGAAGTCGCTAAAGCCCGCATGGTTACGAGAGCACGAACTCCATACAGTTCCAGCATCGCCGGCGTGTTCCAGACTAGACGGCCGGCTTGACATGTGCTAACGACCTCTTCTGGGAGACCATTCCTCATTTGCCAAACACTTCCAGTGATTTATATGCACTGCTGCTGCTGCTGCTCTGGTGTCTCACTGGCGCCCGCAGCCGGTCCGCGTTGACCAAATTAACTCCTTGATGAAGTTTTCTTATTCACGAAAAAAAAAACTTCCAGATTGGAGCCTGCTGCTTTCAGCACAGCTGTTGTTTCTGCAAGAGACACCTCCGTCTGCGAAATCGGAATCTCGAAACTCTGAAACCTTGATCGAGCCTCGGAGTATCCTGTAATGAAGTTCAGAAATCTGGAAAGTTCAGCCAATAATTAATCAGCCACTTATCTATCTGGAAACACAATGTTCCTCTGGAAACGTGTTCTTTTGAACAGAAAACACCGGAATCTCGTCCCCTTCTTCTGGTTCTGGTTTGTCCAGATTCGGGCTATAGAGATGGATGACGGCTCTAAAACAGCAGTTTTCCTTTCGCCTAAAGACGCTCCGGTTCCACCTGTGGGATTGTGGACATTATGAGAGGGAAAGTCGGAGCATCGCACATGTGCTATGATAACCGGTAACTAGAAGGCTGGAGAGGCCTTGCTGCACCCCTACGCACATGCACACAACACAAACCGAACCCCTAACAAAACAAGAGCGCCGTTTGCTTTTCGGGCGGAGAACGAATCGCTCAAAGAAGCGACCGAAACAAAGCTGGGATTCGAGCGAAAACTGAGATTCGTAGACGAGAGATTGAGGTGTTCAAAGTGTTAAACCGTGAAAACACGCAGTCAGCACAGCTAGGCCACCCGGTCGCTTCGTAGACTTGAACATCATAAACTCTCTCGTAATCGCTCCCATCTTCTGCGTTGTTTCATCGTCGATCTTTGTTTCTGTAACAGAGTCCGTTACGAACTTTGTTGATCGGCGAAAACGTTTTCTGCCGTCCCGAGTAGGGCAAAGTAGTATTTTGTGACAGTTCGGTTCCGGCCACCCAAGTCGGCGGACTGGAGAGTAAATATTGTCCAGAGAACACCACCCAGATCGTGAGTGGGAGGCTGGCCGGCTGGCCGGCCGGCGAGCGACAGGGTTGTTTTTTTATGATGGGTTAGGTTCCGACGGTTAGGGAGGTCTTCTGCGACGGCGGCGGCGGCGGCGACCGGTACGAAATCTGCGACGAAAACTACGCGGCGGCCCGTCAAAGGGTTTGAACCCGGCACCGCCTTGTTGCGTGGGAGCGAGCTAGGCCGTCAAGTCTGTGTTTTCCTGTCACGTTTGAGAGAACTCTCATCTAGTCTCTTCGTTTTCAATTTCAGCCCGGACGAACGCTGCCTCGCCTCAAAAACTTTACGCGAATCGCTATCCCAGGTCGCGAGGGGTTTCAGCATTTGAAGGTTTGGAAAATCTCCGGGGACACGCGTCCGGGCTCAAGAGTTTCGAACGATTGACTTAAGCGATAGATGGCACCATGTGTTCAATTTCCTGCATAGCTGCAGAGAGTTCAATATAGTCGTGCACGGGCTGAAAAGTGAAAGTAACATAGACGAATATTATAGCACAGACATTCAATTAAAGTCAACGTTAGCCAAACTGGGTGATGAATTGATCTCGTAATGGAGGAAAGGTGGGCCTTTCTATCGGTAAATGTTGGCGCTCGCCCCTTCGCCTTTATCAGAGCGAGTTGTGTGCGAGCCAACGTCTCAACTCCGCCAGATTTCATCCTTTCTACGTCTTCAAAGGGCAACTCTGACTGTTTGAAAGGTTTTCCTCTCTCTCTGCACTCTGTTTCCATGGAGCTCCTGAGAGAACCACAAATGTCAATCGCACGATTAAAATGTCAAGGATTTCAACGAATCTCTCTGACGGGAAATCGGAGCTTCATGAAGTTGAATGCGACGATGTTCACTGGCTGTGCGGTCGGCTCAGGTCGGCGGAAAAATGGTGGTCACCAATAAAGAGCAATGGTCAGAGGTCGACCTCCCTATCTGCTTTCGATCGCACCCTAGAGACTGGCCAGTCATTTTGTTCGCTCGGATCTCGAAGCCGAACTCGGGCTTTTGTTGCCGAACGCAGCAGGTATTTGACGAGATGTTGCCGTGACGCCTGCCAGCCGGAGGGATTTAGGACCGTTCGTCTAGCTCGCTTCGTGGACCTCGGACGGATCGACCTTGAGGTTCTCTTGTTTTATTTTTCTTCGTTTCGCACTTCGACGACGGCAGACCACTTTAGATCACTGGAGTCAACGCCGAAAATGTCACTGGAGCTCACATTTCACGCAAAGTTCACTTTCGTCAAGATTTCCACAAAATAAACTCGGTCGGCGGTCGCACGACAAGCTGTATTTGATAAAAACACAGCGTGCGAGAACGGAAACCGTTGAATAGAGCTCGCCTGCTTCCCATGAAGTCACTTACCAGCGGAGTGAAAAGGTCGTCTAGCGTATTCATCGACTTGCCCTGTATCCGGCGTCGTTTTCGATCGGCTTCCACAGTCTCGCGTGCTCCACGTCACCTAGGAATATGAATTAAGTTTCTGGCTTAGGGAATCATATTGGAAATTTGATTATGCTTTGGAACATGCGTTCAAGGTTCTTGGTTGATTCTCGTGGAAGTTTTGAACCGATGACGCACTTCGCGAAAAAAAAGCTCCTCAAACCGAAAGGAGTCGTCCCATCTCATTCGGCTCAGCGCGCGATGTTGTCGCTCGATTGTTTGGCTTGGGACTTTGGACTGAACGGGAGTCATCATGTTTACAGCGCTCTCGGATTTTCCCATCCTTCTGCAGCGCATCTGTGGGGATCATTATTTGAATACGGTCAACAGCCTCGAGGCTTTGCATGTTTCCGTGAGGTAAACATCCAGTGCGTTTTCCTTGCAAGTTAACTACTAACTCGCTGTTACTTTAAAAAGTTTCAGTGAATAGCAGCTCTGAATCTCGGTCGTGTGCCTTGGAATCCATTTGGTCAGCACAAAAAGAGAAAAAATTCAGTTTACTTCGTTTCGAGCGAAATTTTTTCGCCATTCCTCGGGATCGGGATGCGAGAGAGAGAGAGAGGGAGAGAGAAGTGAGAAAGAGGGAGAGAGACCGAGAGAGAGAAAGAGAGGGAGAGACAAGTGAGAAAGGGGGTGAGAGAAGAGAGAAAGGGGGAAAAACGAGAGGAAGCGATTGACTGGCCGAGGAATAGCGAGACTCGGAGAGAGAGAGAGAGAGATACAGAGGGGAAGGGTGAGAGTGAGAGGGTATAAATGTATGAGAGAAGAGCGAGTGAGATAGAGAGACAGTTTGGGAGAGAAGATATTGAGAGATTGAGGGAAAATGTGGCGATCATTGAAATGCGGCAGGAGATCGTTGGGCCTACGTAGCTTCTCGAGCATTCCGAAATATTCAGAACAGAGTCTGTAAATAGTTGATATCTTATTGCAAAGGGAACCACATTGCATGGCCCAAAGTTTCTCGCCCATAATTCATAATGCAGAGCGGAACCAACTCGAGATCACTTGTGCTGTGGTTACCGTTCGGCTGAGAACTAAAAGCCCGACTCCGAGGTCCGCTGCTGGCTCTAATTCGTTTCTTTGTTGTCGGTCAAAAGTCCTGCTCGCCTTATTTGTGCTTTCATTCAGCGTTGGTGGCTGTTTTGTCTTGCAGCTCTTTGTGTGCAGATGGAACGTTGACGGGAACCTCGCAGCCGCTTGCTTGCCAGGAACCCACAGGAACTCGGCAGGAGCCTTACAGGACGCGCTTGGTACGTCTGGCATTTCCAATCACGACCGGGTCGGTCGGAATTCCTCTGTGTCTGTCCCCATTGTGAGGTCAATGCGAGCGACCAAGCTGTGTAGCCGGCCGGCTGACTAGCTGACTGCTAGGCACGCTGGTTTTGTGTGAAGCAATAAGAGTCTCGCTTGCCCCACACGAAGCCAATCCGTACGGTTCGAGTGGAAAAGAGGTGCCGTGCAAAGTTTCCATTAGGGAGACAGTTCCTGCTTTTCGAGGAATGTTTCCAGAGATGGAAGACGAAATAAGAGAAGCCAACTGAGCGGGCGTTTGTCCGGCTTGCTCGGCGCCTCCTACTTCTCCTGACAACGGACGGAAGGACAAAGGCACATGAGCTAGATTGGCGTGTTCAAGAACCTGTGGAATTCCATTTTTTTCTGCCATAGCTCTAAGATATGATCTCGGAATCTCTTCACTCTCGCTTCGTGGGTCATTTAGAGCTTTTGAAACGACGTCAGAACAATTTCCTCGAGCCCTAAAACGATGTTGTAGATTGTCTCTCAGAAACAAGCTGCATACTCGGCAACGTTTTGAATCCGATCCGCAGCAGCCAAGTTCCTGAATCTCTTCGCATCGATTGACAAAAAAAAAACTCTCGAGCGGGAGAAAGTTCAAGGGCGTCTCCTCATTTACACTGCCAGAATGACGGAGTAAGGATGGAGATGATGACATTTTGACCGCTAACGATGATTTAACGATACATTCTGCAGCGATTGTGTCCGCCCACGTGAACTGTTTTGAATCAACAAGCAAGTTTGAATGAACAACTGGTCACAAATCGAATAATGTGAACTTTCGCGGAATTTTTTTGAGTTTCGGCGCAAACGTCGATAATATTCATCAACAGAACTCTAGACGAACAGGGTATCCATCCCATCGGCGGAAATCTGAGTTATTGATTTCGATGTCTGTTTCAGGTGCTGACGCCTGGGTCATCAGCTTTGGTATTTGCAGCCTTTGCTGATCGAGGAATCGATTCCTCTGTCGTTCAAAAGTCGACTCGACCTATAATCGGATTCCACTTGTCGGCGACAGTATATTTATAGAACATCATTCCACTCCAAAGGTTCGCATCGATTTCGAAATTCACATCGGAAGCCTTGCACGATGATTGAGTTCTAACATCCCACCTTCACTGACCTTGAATTTTTTTCAATCTTTTGTTGTTCACTCGAAGATTTCTCGTTTGTTGCCAATTTGGATCCAATCCCGAGACAGATGCTACGACTCTTAAACTCCTGTAGGGCTCGCCAACGCGAACAATTTCGTCCCGGCGAGGTGACACGTCGACCGTTCCGTAAAAAGTGTCGTTTCGACTACAGCTTCCATTCATACCGTAGTCACCGTATGGCCATTCCAGCCTCAGCCGACTGTGACTCTTCAGCGGCAACTCATTAACGACAAGTGAGAGACCTGACTCATTGTCACATCAGCGCTGTGAATTCGGGATCGAAGTCTCTCTATTTCCGCTTTTCGTGAGGATCACGGAGCTCCCGGTGACCTTTCGAGGAAACTTCGAGATGAAACCTTGTTTTTTTTTGTTCCCATATCGTTTCCATGATCTCAAGAAACAGCTTTGATTCTACTTGAAGTCTCGGTCTCGTCAAGGTCACCCGACTTCCTTCAGGGACGAGCTTGCAGTGGCTCCGCGGATCGATAAGTTCCATTAGGAAAATTGAGCACAAAGTTACCGAGTGCGAGTTTTCAACATCGAGTTTCCGCTGTACGAGGTCACAAACATAAAATGGGGCGCCTTGACGTCAAGTGGCTCGTAACCGACCATGAGTCCGTATCGTATGTCACGGTTATGGGCATTTCAGCAGAGCCGACGGAGGAAAGAGTCTCCTCCGCAAACTCGAACCTCTGCATCTTCTCTCTGCGTGCACAGACGCCACGTTCTGGAGTCGCTGACCTCGAGGGTTTCCAACTAAACGACGACTCCAAACTAAAACTGGAACATCGAGCCATCCAGGAATTCCAGAGGCGGCGATGTTCCGTAATAGCATCTGCTGAGAATCATTGAAATCGATGAAATAAATCCCAATAGATTGAGCGACGTCGGGCGAGTCGCTGCCGAGAGATCGGTTGAGGCAACAGAATATCACAAATATTGCGGCGCTCTCGGAGTACCATTAAAGGTCGGCAGACTCAGCCATAAATCACCGCTGTCGACGCTCTCATCATCATGCGTCACAAGTCGGTGGTGGCGGCGGCGAGGTAGAATGAGTCGCTGAGTTCAACATTCACGGCCCTGAGGGCAACGTGGCTTTCGAACGCAAAGGCCAAACTCAGAGAATGTCGACAGAAAACTGCTCTGAACTCCGAGAGAGATTCAAGGTTTCGAATATGGCGTCATCGAGTTCCGACGAGGTTTAGTCCCAGATCAAAGGAGAGCCCAGGAGAAGAGGGCGCAAAGGAGCAGCAGGGGGACAGGACGAATCAGAAGCAAAACCGGGGCGAGAACACAGAATTCGAGGTAAAGACAACGCCGGCCGAGGAGGAGGACGATGATGGGGACACCAGGAGGAGAGGGAGTAATACCACGGAAAGGAGAATCAGGAGGGAACTAAGATGAGATCTTTAGCGGTCTATGCGTGCGGGTCGGCCAATGAGGTAACAGCAAACAGAGGCTGATCCCACGGAAATGCTTTTTTGGGGTTGGCCTCTCACAGTCTGTGTGGCCTTCGTTGTGTTTGTCCTCGGCGAATCCTCAATGCCAAAGGCTTAAGTCTTGCCTCGCGTGCTCCTTCATGGTGGCTGCAGCAACCGCAACATCAATCCCGAGCTCGGCGGATTCTCTTATTCTGCTCGCCCGCTTGCTGTGTAGGCCGCTTGCCTCCTCCTAATACAGACGGATGCCCTTCTATTCGTCCAAATGGCCCTGGAAGCCTCGGAACGACACTTCCCGACAAACCGGCACACAAAGCTGACTTCTATTCCAGCCGAAAGGACTTTCAGGAGATCGCGATAGAGGGGCGGGGGGGGAGGGGGACAGGTGACCATCGGGAGCGTCTCCTGCTCTCTCGCTCAGACTTTAGGGCCCTCTTCTCAAACTCGCTGCGTGCGAACAATCTCGAGGAGTGTCGCTCGGTCACGTACGGAACGTGTCACGTTATTGCGTTTGGACGCCTTCGGAAATGACACGAACCAACCAAGCAGGGGCCGGTCGGGCAGCTGAACATGCTGGAGAACTCTCTAATGATTTCACAGCACATTTAGTGGACATGCTGCTGTCGTCGTCGTCGTTGTCGTTGTTGTTGTTGTTGCCGCTGTCCGGCACGACTCCTGATGCTTCCGCTGCTGTCCTTAATGTATCCTTCCGATCGAGCGGCTAGACTAATGTTGCGTGCCGGGCCCTGCGTCTCTGGTGAACATCTTTCTCTTGCTGGGGTACTTTTCGTGTGTAGTCGACTGTCTTCTTGTGTGACAGGACGGCTGAACGATAGAGAAACGATTCGATGTGATGCCATGCGCGTACTAATTGCCTGTCATTTAGCAGCTCAACCGGTGTCTCACCCGACGAGCTCACTCGAGCGCTTGTACCTTTCAAATCCTGCTCTCATGATGCTCTGGAAATCATTGGTCAAAGATTCTCTCCTGAGAAGAGTGCCGATCTTTCGAGCTCTGAGAATCGGATTGGATCCGACATGAAATCCCGATAGACGTTCGGATTCATTCCGACTCCTATTCATCCGATTTCCGATCTCAGAAAGCTTTCATTCATACACGATGACGAATGGCGGCGCGGGCTATGCATCTTTGAGGAGCTCAAGTCGACTGGATGTTTACCTCATCTTGCTTCATCATTCGAACATTAACACAAGCGCGGTACCTACACGACCGACATGATCGATTTCTAGCAAGATCTGAAACTCGATTCCGCGAGGACACTCGAATCTTGAGGGTTTTTCGGTCCTTGTTTTGAGCATGCCTCAGGTCCTTTCCGGCCTTTCTCATTTGATTGTTCTTCTCCAGAAGGAAAAGTTCGCTGTGCGGTTTTCCCGGGAGGGAAGAGGGTCGGCCTCGGAAAATATTCGGCTCGGATAGATGACTGTCCTTGTTTGCGTGTTTGTTAACGCTCTAATTCGCTCACTCGTTTCGTTTGTTAACACAAATGTAGTTGGTGAATGGCATGCGTCCGTCTCGACGACCTAGTAATGAGTAGCCGCTAGCTCGGTTCCTGCGTCTTGCCGCAGCTACTCGCCAGCAGAAACGATGCTTGCTTGCTTGCTTGTTCGCTTGCACTGTTTGCTCGGACGTTGCAACAGGCCTTGTTAATTTTAGTTATCAGAGCGAACAGGCTCGGCTTAGACTGCGACTCGTCTCTGGCATCGGCTTCTATCTCGAGCAAGCGAAGGAGGACGACAGAATAGGGAACGAATAGAGAGGACGTCCAAGGGTATCGAAAGAATCTAAATTAGATTCCAGTTAATTGTGATAGATCACTACGTTGTCCATTCCCTGCTCCTGATCTCCTTCTGCCGCACGGCGCGGCGATCATCCTCCCGCCGCTCCTACTGCTCGTGTCGCCTCTAATCGAGGTTTCGCGCGGAACGGAACGTCGCTCCGAGCCAGAGGCTGCGTTTCTGTACTCGTGTGCCGGGCGGGAAGCCATGCTCCGTACTATGGGTGGGACGAGAGTGCTCGGAGTACACCTGTCGAAGTCTTTTGCAAGGTCGTCACTCCGATTTCGGGAAGGCTGAAAGCGGCCAATTAGTGCCGACGAACAACAGGAAAACACGAGCAAAGCCCGGCCCTCGACATTCGGGACAGTGACTGATGACGAAACTTCTGAGCCCAAAAGGCAGACTTTCCACTTTATTCTGAACATGATTCAGGGAACGGTAAGAGGCTTCGATCGTCGCCCCTCCCCCTCCCCCCCTTTGCTTCTGTCCAAGTTGGACGACTCTGGAACTCGAATGTCTTCCGATTCCGTGAACGGAGACGCTCTTGGTTTCTGTCGTGCAACAAACGAAAGCAGGAAGTCGTGTCTGAAGTCGACATTTTCGTACATTCTCTATCTCCAATACCTTAATTTTAGCATTTTTAAGTTACGGCGGCAAGTTTTGAGAGTCAGGAAGAAGCCGATGCCTGTTTCTTGGATTCGGAAGATAATTCGAGTTCGACGGAAGCTTTGAAAGAAGCAATAAGTAACATTCCGTTCTGAAGTGTACACAACAATTCGGAGAACATCTCGATCTGTGCCTTATCGATTGTTCGATTTGATTCTTCAAAACTCGATATACTTTTACGATTTCAGATTCTCGAAACTCGATTTCCTGAGAGTTCGCCTATTGTTCCTGAAAGTTCGGAATATCCTACACATGACGATGAATGACGTGACCGAAAGTTGATCAGTAATAGGGCAGATTCTCACGTTTTTCAAAATCAGTATAACCATAAGCCGTGCAACGGGAACGCTCCTTTCCAGTCCTCAAATATCGTCGAGGCGGACTGTTTGCATGAGGTCTGGACCTGTATCGGCCACCTGTCACATATTTACACGTTTCTCAATTGGTTGTCGTAGTTCTGCTGAGGGATTCTCGCAGCAGAAGAAGCCACGGCCGAGCGGATGCGGTGCCCATCTTCGGTGTGCGACCATCGGTCAAATGAATCAGACCCTCAATTAGGGCGTCCAGACTCGAATCAACGGCGGCGACAACGACGACCAGAAGGAGGAGAGAGAAAAACCTTCGGCATCCCACAGATGTCTTTCGGAGCTGTACGTAGTAACGATGATTTGAAAACGTTTCTAACCGAAGCTACCGTGCGCCGTCATGTGGTATCCGTTGAGGGGCGTAGCTTTGCTCAACCAGAGATTCGGATTCAGCAACTAGTTGTCTACTATCCAAATAACGGGTGAAACTTGTGCATCTGGTCCCGTCGTCGTGCGCGTTTCCTCGATGAGGACGTGATCAGAATCTTCTCTGTCGACGAAGCTTTCACCAATCTCGATATTTCGCAGAATTTTTCCCTAAACATTCGCGGGGAATTCCTTTGAAGAATTAGCATATGGACGAAACAAAACAAATCGCTGAATCGAAGAAATAATCCAGGATGCCAATGGTTTGTTGCGGGAAGGACCTTGGGAATCAGGGGGGAAATGGGGGACTAGAGAGCGAGGAGGAAATGTGGGTTGGGAGGCATCGCAGTAGGGGACGGCGGGGTATTCGAAGGGGAAGGGAGAACGGGGACCCGGGGAGCTTCGCGGGGGGATAAGCCGTGGGCGGGGGGGGGGGGGGGATTGAGTTGACGATGCACGGAACTTCTCTGAAAGGAGTTCCCCCTGTTTGTATACTCTATTCCTTTCTAGCTATAAACTCGCGCAGCGCTCCCGGCAATCTGATCGAGTTTTTGAGCCGTCGCGTCGATGACGCTCTTTCGCGTGCTGTCAATAACGCGAAGTCTTCTCAGTAAACCGCTAAACGGCTCCAGCTTCTGCTACTGGTACCGTGGTGATGGCGGCGGCGGCGGTGGCATCAATGGCAACTTTTATCACCGAGTACCCCTTGGCTACCCGATTCGGTCCTTCGACGTCCCTCCCGGATGAGACGCGCACGGTCCCGGATCAACGGCGGGAAAGCGAGCAAGCCTTCCTCCCTCGGCTCTCATTACAGCTAAAAAGTTCTCACAGTTGCAGAGGGATCTGCTTTCTGCACTCACTGTAAATCAGTGGGGGAGCTCTCTCCCTTTCGCGTCGCGACGTCGTCGCAGTCGCTACTGTTGCGTTGAATTAGCGATCGGCGGAAAAAAGAGCTTCGCTTCATTATAACTTCGAGACTGTCTACACCGAAGTCTTGTTGGTCCGTCTGGTGGCTTGCTCTACTACACACGAATGCGGAGTCGGAAACTCGGAGAACATCTGACAGCGGACGGCTGTCATACTCAATTGGCTGTCGCTGGTCTTTGACTCCTGTGGACGAAGGGAATCGATCAAAAATAGAAGTCCATCAATTTGTTACTTCCAGAATGTCGAGTTTCTACGAAATTGTTTCCGAAGGAATTCCTTTCGATGAACAGGAACAGTCCTGACATCGGATCCCAACCACGTTTGGCATCTCGCATTGATTTTCAATTAGAATCATTAATACGGCGAGCAGGCGGGCGGACTGGTGGCTGGGAGACAGACAGTTGAGCGGGTGGTTGCTCCGACTCCGTAGAGAGCGACCACATATCGCTTTTTTTTGTCTATCGGCTCTCCCCTCGAATCGCATGTCTGCTCTTCTATTACGCTCGCAAACTCTGAGCAGCTGCCGGGGATCGCGAATGGTTTCAGAGAACTCTCTCGGTGATTCCCAACTTCCCAGTCTGTCGCATCTCTTGTTCGCTGTATCGAGGAGTTCGTTCCAGAAGGAGAATGGAACCATCTTATCTGGACAACAAGTTTCTCGGGATTTGATTGACAGAGTTGACCTCGCACTTTCGTCGGTTCCCCAAAAGCCAATTCGCCCGATGGAACATCTTCAAGTATCCGTGCTTTTGTTTCAGTGTTGTTGTCCTCCAGTGTCGCCAGGACGTCGACAGCGAGCTCGCGGAACTTGAAGAAAGCGAGATGAGTGAGTTCTATTAAAACAACGAATCGACTCGAAGCGCTCGGGCAGTGCCAGAGACAAAGTGAGAGAGAAGATCTTCGTCATCGGTTTCGGAAAAGAAGGCGAACCGATACGGAGCCGAGGAGCAAGAAGAGAAGTTGGAATCGATTATTCCATTAATTTTCCGTTAAATCCTCTCTGGGGCGAACTCAAGATGACCCTCGACCCCTTCTGTTCGGCGATGAAAGCGAAGTACGTCGGTCTCTCTCGATCTATCACTTTCTCTCTTGGCCTTCTCTGATGAACAAGTTTTGCGCCTTCTTAGTTTTTCCTTCTTTTTTCAGACACTCTTTCCACTCCACTAATCAGTCTTTGCAGTTCCAGGCACGACGGCGCCTCGGAGGCGGCGCATCATCGATGAGTCAGAAGAAAACTTTTGGAAACAAGTCAAAGCGGTGGGAAATTTTTGCGGTATGCTTCACGAACAAGTCAGGATACATCACAGGAACGTAGTCAGGGATCAAAATCGGTCGCATGGATCAAAACTCCGATGGCTCGTTGAAAACGCAGCAAAGGAAGCTCGTTATAGCGAACAGGTCCGCATTAACGAACTCAGTTCGTTTCTATGAACGTTGTGAACGATAATGAGAATCGTTGTGGAATCTCTCTCCGTACTCCGGAATGTTCGGAGTGAACATTTGAAACAGCGTTCAAGCAACATCTCATGACCGCATTGCGAGGTGAGAACATGAAGGTCTGACTGGGTTCGAGGATGTTTTCGAACTCGAGATTCGTTGCGCCATGGATGACATTTTGGATGGCGTCAGATCGAGTTATCGATTCGGATCGGGCCGAACAGAGGCTGCGCTGCGGCGTGGAGATGGGATGACGTCAGAAATGTGATATATCAAATGCAGGATCAGTATTCGTCAAAGCAAGCCACCATCGAATCAAGTTCGATCGAGCTCAACAGTGGAGACCTGATCTTTTGAAAAATCGTGGACTCCGGTTTGATGACGAGCTTTGAGTTGTGAAAATGTTGGGAGACAGCAGAGCCGGAGAAGATAATTTCATCAGTTCTCCAAAGCGATGATTCCCACATCCCGAGTATAGACGAACAGGGGGCCCAATGGAGTTCCAGATCACCAAAATCACATAATACAAACGAGGTCACGGTTTGCTGACGGGCCATTCAAGAGACTGACTCACTTTCAAACGATAGACCTGCGGGCTGACCGACACTGCACAATCAAGGGCCGAGGACTCGTTTTCATGAGGATTTGATGAGGATTTTTTGCAAACGATGCCCCTCGTCTATATTACGGTCTTCCATCTGTTCTTCATTTGTCTTCCTTTCGGCCTTCTCTTTTGCCGTTGGTCTGAAGGTCACCGATCGAGTTTTTCGGTCGGTTTGATTGTCTGTCCGACTCGGACCTCTCAGCTCTATAGGAGCTCTCGCCGAAATTGGACAGCTCAACCTCTCAACGGTGTTTGATCGAGTTCGACTCCGGTCGTAAACCCAATCGGGCTACACAAACTCCAAGTGAATTCCTTGTGATCCTTTCTCCAGTTGGAGCAAACGAATGTCACGGTGTCTGGTATGTTCGTATGGAGGAGCTTCCGTTCGATATCTTGAGTGATATGCTGCAGTAATATTCTTCGAGTCATTTCGAAGTGTCCCTCGCCGAGTGCAGGCTAGCTAAGCGACCAACCGGAAGTGGTTCACGCAACAAGAAGTTTCCGGTCTGGGCGGATGAGCCCGCCACCGTGAGTCACCACGACCGACCCCGTTACTCCCTCCGGCGCCCCTTTCGCTTTCCTCGGCCGCCCCTCTGACCGAGTTACTCTCGAATCTCTCGTTCTCCTTGTTGCCCCACTCCACTGCCACCACCACCAGCAGGAGCAAAACTCCCCCGGACTAGCGACAGGGCTCATAGCAGTAGCGTTTGCTCCTTCCCCGCCCACTCGTTTCCCGATGGCTTCCCAAAAGCCCTGACTTTCGTCAACTCATCCCTTCGTTCCCATTTCCAATGTTCGTCGCTCGCCCTCGACGTTCCCCATATCGATTCCTGCCTTGAATGAAACAAATGCACCAGGTCGCGCACAATCCGAAACAAAAGCGCGCGAGCTTGTCGCGAGTTTTCGAAGAACCCCGATTGAGAATTTCAGAGTTGAACAACCTCGCCGCCTCATGACAGAGCTTCGGGAGCAGTCGACACGCCGATTTCTTCCACTAGATTTGCCCCTCAAGTGGATTACCCTGTTCTATCCGCATAGGCCAAGACTAGATCCCCGCGCGCTGTCGATAGTGGAGAAATAGTGCTGGATCTAGTAGCGCTAGATTGAACACAGAGGTCTGAAAGGAGAACGAGGTCGGCTCTCGGAAAGGACGAGAAGAACGACGAGAAAGCGGCTCGGGATCGTGAGAATAGAAAAAGTGAAAATAGACGCGAAGACTGGGGAGATCAAATTGAGAAATCGGGAGAGGAGAACGAGCGTTGAAAATCGGGAGAGGGGAACGAGCATTGAAAATTGAGAGAGGAGAATGAGCACTGAAAATCGGGAGAGGAGAACGAGCATTGGAAATTGAGAGAGGAGAATGAGCACTGAAAATCGGGAGAGGAGAACGAGCATTGAAAATTGGGAGAGGAGAATCAGCACTGGAAATCAGGAGAGGGGGATGAGCGTCAAATTCCGGGAGAGGAGAATAAGCATTGAAAATCGGGAGAGGGGGATGAGCGTTGAAAATCAGGAGAGGAGGATGAAAAGAGGGGGAGAAGTCAGAAAAGAGAAAGGCGGAGACGAGGAGAAGGAAAATGGGTTTGAAGAGAGAAGGAGAAGGGAAGTGCCTGGAAAATCGGGAATTAGGACGGAAAGGAGACATGCCGAAGAGGAGGAGAAGACGATTTGAGGAAGATGAAAATTAGGCCCAAAGAGGAAAAGGAAAGTGCGGGGGAAATTTCGCCGTGGTAGATGACAAGAGAAGGGTCTCAGGCCATGATTTTAATGCGAGTTGTCAGAGCGACTTGACTGAGTTAAATCCCAGTCCTATCCCTTCCTCACCATCGTCCACGGACGACAGGGGGCGCGAACACGCGAGCGAAGTCGATCCCAATGAAAACACAGACGCCTGAACAAAATCACTCTTTCAAAGCTCCACGAATAACAATCTTTAAACTGCTCTGTATTGCTCTCGTGACCTCAATATGGTGTATGTATAGATCCCGGGCGCTTACACACAAATCCATTCTGCCCCGTCATTTCCAATCCTCGAGCCGAATGCCAATATGTGTGCCATGTGCTTCAATGGGAGCAGCAGCCGGCGCTGCGCTTTTGTCGACGACGGCTCTCAAGCGAGGGGCAAAGCCTCGGGGCGAGCCTCGAGGCCAATCCTTGGTTGTATTGTATATCAGACGCGAACGAGAAATATTTTGAGGAATGTCCAACTTCTTCTGTTTCTATATGTGTGGAACGCCTTTTCATATCAAGCGAATTCCGAAGAAAGCCGCCCGCAGGCCCCTCTCCAATTCCTCCAGCAAGTGGCTTTCGTCCGTTCGCCCTCTGGGTCGAGGATGGATGCGCTGGTCGATCGAGACCGAGTATAAAGATAGGTCACAAAGCTCCGTGTATCCTATTTCGTTTTTGTTGAACAAACGCTTCGCAGTAGCCAAACAATTCGGTTCCCAAAAAACTTCTGAGGAAAACTTAATTTTCCCTCGGAAACTTCCGGCATTCCGTCGTTTGAGGAGGGAATGCTACCCCGTACACGTCAAAACGGGCAACGATTCAAAGCTCACAGTGCGAACACCAAACCAGATTTCTCATAGGTCTAGCAGCATCGATCAGTGTGGATCGCTTTTATCGGATCTCTCCCAATTCTCCTTTCTTCATTTATATAAGCTTTTCTCAATAAGACGTAGACGACCTCGGCGCTGCTTTTCGCCACTTTCAGGGCAGGGGTGGAAGCTCTCGCGAAAAGTTGAAAAGCCCCAGCCAGGGCCCGGCAAGGTGGGTCACTGCGCAAGGCGACGGCCATTTGTGTGTGTTTGTGTGTCGAGAACGTTCAGGAGCGGTTTTTTTCGTCCTCCTTCTCCCAGTAGTGACCTCGAAATCAGTCAAGCGCATCTTCAGAGGTCGTTTGAAGGTAGACATTTTTTCGGGACCGCTCGCTTTCCGCTGCGCGGCGGACTCAGCCATCTAGATCATTTCTCCGATCGAAGTTGGTAGTCGCTGGTGTCGTTTCGTTTTTCTACGGCTTAGAAAAATAGAGGAGAAACGTTGACGGCGCGGAAAGATATGACCGAACAAGGCCGAAGTCTACTCGCCTACTTCCTCCACTGCTGCAGGTCTCATTATCAGCTCGGTCAGGACCATTTGACTTCTGGGTCGCCGTCGTTCTGACTTCGGAATCGAACATCCAGACTCCTCGCTGATCTGCAAAGTCACGACTTCGAGCGAGAAGGAGGTAGCGTGAACGATTTGCGAAGGCAGTGCTTCTCAAGGAATGCTTCCTGCTTATATAATCGTTCAGCATGCATGAATTCGTCGACGGAAAAACCAATGCTCAGGTACAGAAGGGAAGGAATCTACGAGTGAAACGGATTTCCGATTCGTTCCTCATCTCGAAGCTCCGTCTCGCCTCTGCGCATACCGAGATATGAAAAGGCTCCCCTTTGATTGGATTCTGTCGCAGAATCTTGACGATTTTCCGTGAGAGATTCTGAAAGTGTTCCTTTCACACCTGTAGGCGAGCCGGCTTATCACGGACGTTAGAAAGCGATTCTCGTTACAGTCGAAGCTTGACTTACGTCGGGAATTCGTGCGGGGGCGTGCGACGTAAGTCGAGGAACTGTTGTTTTCTCGCCTAAAGGTCTCGGAAGGAGATTCTTGGGATATTTATCTGGGAATACTGCCCCAAACTCCGAAACTCATGGAAAAGGTGAAAGAAGGCTTTTGAGCTGGTTTCCTGAACTCCATGCAGCGCATCGCTCGCCGATGGACCTTGAAAAACACAAATCTGAGCGAGGGCGACGTAAGCTGTGATGACGTAAGTCAAGGTCCGACATTTGTTACATCTTTGTTTGGCTGACTTCATTTTAACGATCGCTCCGACGTGTTTCTTGTATATAATGTATCGTTTTTCATTCGAACAGGTTAACGAGGATCTCTGAGATCGTTCCTCAGCTCCGAGGAAGTATTTCGAATCTTCAATGTAGATAATTTCACCTGTTCTGAAATCTGATGTTGAGACTACGTGACATAGTGAAAAGAACTTCTCAGGTAGGCTCTCCAACACGCAATCTCTCAGACTGAGGATCTCTCTGCTACGGCAGGAAACCTCGACGTCGGTCGCGGTCGCTCTTTACAAAAGTATGAAAGCCGAGCGATCGCGATTCATCTTTCGACATCTTGCGACAATCGAGCTGAAAGATGTTGTCTGTCGCCGAGATTTGCACGGAATCACGCAACTGGGCATCGCCATAGGCCGCCAACTGCTCATGCATTATGCACGTATAAACGTCTGCATGCGTCGTCACGACTGTCGCGCACCGCATTGCACTTACGACTGGCGACGGCGGCGATAAGAACAGGGGACGACGCGCTGTCCGTGAGCATTTAGTTTCGTCTGTGCCCTTTGAGTCAGGCCGGTCTGACCCTAAGTAGATTATCATATTCAAGCTATATTCTCCGGCTGCTGCGCCCGGAGCGTATATCGATATCGTGATTACCATATTAACTAGCTTTTTGTGACGATCCGCTGCTGCGAGCGGTCTACGCTCTTGATGGATCTCCCGTTCCACGAGGTCCGTCCTATTGAGGGCCGACGAAAGAAGAGAAGCCGAAACGCTACCGTTTCGGACGTGTATGGCGACAGAGTGGAACCCAGAAGGGCCAGCCTTTGGTTTTATATGATTTGCCTCATCGGGGATAAGCAATCGATGAGTGATCATGACCAAAGGGCGGAGATAAAGGAGACAGTTTTCGATTGTAAACCGTTAGTCCATAACGACCAAGCGTAGTCAGTCACTCAGAAGATTTCCGTTCGACATCGCTGTCCGGAATTACGGCTTCTTTCTGATAATCTCTGCGCGGAATCCCGAAGATCGAACGAACCCGAGCCTGGAGCTCTGAAGATAACGCAGCGTTCCAAACAATTGACTCGGTGGATGAAGATAATCTCCCTTTTAACGAGGCGCCATTGTTGGTCATTTCCCTGGAAATTTCGTTCGAGTTGGAAGTTCTCGGCGTCGTCGTCACCGAAATGCTCGCGCCCTTTGATCGCGTTCCGATGATGAGCGTTCTCTGGTTTTTCTTTCTCCTCGAGGTTGAGGAACTGGTGACGCATTCTGGTCTTGTGACAAAGGTCGGAGCACAGCAGAGACTTGTTACAAGTTGTTTCTGGATTCACGATCGTTTTTCAATCACAGATCTGTCCGTCCGCTTTTCTCTTTCGATCGAAGAGGAGATCAGACTTCCAGTGTCGTTTCTAATTTCGTT
Source organism: Neoseiulus cucumeris (assembly GCA_021527715.1). NCBI lineage: Eukaryota > Metazoa > Arthropoda > Arachnida > Mesostigmata > Phytoseiidae > Neoseiulus > Neoseiulus cucumeris. The sequence continues at coordinate 396,088 of JAJSRV010000086.1, read as the reverse complement.
GAACGTCGACGAGTTAATAAAAGTATCGGATCCGGGACATCAATCCGATACCCTCACAATGGCTGTTTACGAAACTTTCATAAAAACGAATCGAACGTCGCTCACTGGAGTTTCCCTTTCTGTCTGGATACAGTCAAATACATTATCGGCTCTCAATGAGGGAGAGAAAGAGTCCCGAGTTCTGATTCGGCTCGTCGTCATACCCAAACGAATTCGGATTTCCTTTCAGGAGGAGCTCCCCGAACATCGGCTAGGGGTCTTTGAAACATCCCGTTCGTTTGATGAATCCAAAAACCGATGAATATCGGAGGATTCCAGAGTATCTACTATATCAGAGCATTCAAGCTCTCAAACGAATCCGAAATATCTAGCATATCGTCTGCGTCGGATCTGTGCATGATGGACGACTATGCATAGGTGATCTAATGAAGTTCCCATTCGGTCCTCACTGTAATCTAATAGTTTCGAATGTCTGCCATTAAGGGAGGACGGAAACAAAACAGAGGACGAGATTGAGCATCTGATGATCGTTACCCGACATCGCGTTCGAATTCCGGTCGTAGATCGACGTTTGAAACGTCGCCGAACGGTTGGTCGGTCGCTCGGAATCGATCTTTTGATGAATCTAATGCCTGCGAGCAAGAGCGGTCTGCACAACGAGACGAACACCGGTATGAGGAGCGCGTAGAGTCGTCCCCTACCCCGCGAACTCAATCATTCACTCAAATTTGAAATTTGATACAGTTGTCAAGGAATCTTTGCTCTCATTTCCCCCTCCCCTCCCCTCCCCCCCACCAGACAATCGATCACAAAGATCTTCTCGTACCAAAAACCGAAGCGTTGCATTCGCTTTGAGTCGAAATACACAACCGCAAAGGACCACAATCGAATATCTGATGGTGGATCTCGATGAACAGGCCTCGACAGGACAGGTCCAGCGAATCGAACGTCTTCCTGTATTCCAACAGAACAAACATTGCTCTATTCTTTCGTTTTCTTTGTCGTAGCACACCGAGCAACGTTCACCCTTTCCTTTCAGCCACGGAAGTCCTCTTCCGGCGTTAAAGGACCTGTGGGCCGTGGAGGAGCTGCTGCGGGATACCCACCGCCCCGACCACCAAAGGTTTTCTCCTTGCAGTCCTGACGTTCTCCTGCTGGTAGCTCCTTCGTTGCAGCATGCAGTGTACATTGCGTGTCCTTGAGCTTCAGAGAACACGGGTAGCCACTCAGATGTTTTAGCCGCAACTCTACTCTTTCGTTGGAGGAAAAGGAGAACGAATAGGACGACGGCGACATCGACAAACTAGGAGAGAGGGGGAGGGGGGGGAAACATGGAAAATCGAAGCAGGCAGCAGCCTATGGGAGGGAGCAAGCGTTCTTTGAGGAGAAACGGGAGAGAGAAAAGCGCTTCCACTGTCTATCTGACAGAAGAACATGCTGGACAACGCAGTTCAAAACACGGGCAGAGATTCTAGATAGCACTCCTGGAGTTCCTGGGGGACATTGCTTGCGACAGTCGAAGATTCAACCCCGAGGATTTCCTTTCTAGAAAGTTTGTTTGACCGAGACCCCACGCCGAATCCTCTTTGAAGCGTGGAAAAATCGAAAAGAAGAATCATGGGATTCGATGATTCGTTGGATTGAAGAATCTGACGATGATGGCAACTCTCTCCTTACCTGTCTTGACCTGACACAAGAAGTTTGTGCACTGGGAGGAGATTGCAGTCATCGTGGCGGACTTGCCGGACTGTTTTTCATCGAAATCCGATGTTGCTTTGCATCTTCTGCTGCCTATATGATGAATCGTAAGACGAACTTTGGTCCTTCCAGGAGAACTGCCATCTCAGATGCTACAAACATCAACCTAAGATTCTGGTTTCTAGAGCTTGGGAGCTCAAGTATCGTCTGATCATCATAATCATCAATCAATCAATTCAGTATATACCGAGCAAGTATTGATGCTCGATAAACGCTGGAACTAAGAAATTCTGACATTGTTCATCCATCCATTCATTGATCTGTGGAAGAATCATACGCGAGGTACTTTGAGGTATTTCAGAAAAGGTGGACGAGTTTCGAAAATTCAGATTCCAAGATTTCTCATCGCATTGGATAATACCATTTGTTTCTGATCTAGGATCTCTAACAGATTGTTTCAATCGATGCACCAAAGTACCTTGATGAGGCCCCGATGTTCACCTTTCCGTGACAAACACAGCATGGACGGAATCTTATTGCTTTTGAGAGTCAACTCTCAACTCAATCAGTTCGGTTGAAATGAGAAATCAGAACATAGCTCCAATCGATGGCTTTTAGGAATTTGTCCTCAGCTGGCGACTGAAGTCTTCCAGAAAGTAATTCCAGTTATCAGGAACGATATCAGAATTCCGCCTCGAAGAATCCCGATCCGGCTACGAGTTGATAGGCTGAGGGGAGATTGCTCAAGCTGGAAGCTGGATCATTTCAATTCAGACATAATTCCTCGCCGTTTCTCCCGAGATTATCAGAACCGATCATGAGCAGCATCTTCAGCTCAAGAAATTTGACTTCATCACTTCTGAGTCACTCTCTCGTTACCAGAAACAGGTGCTAACTCCTGCGACTAGTGCTGAAAGCATTGCCTAACTTCGTGGCTGCCCCTTCGCCTTTCTCTTCTGAAGAATCGATCAGAGAATCCTGTTAGTTTCAGATTCTTAATGGATGTTGAGCCGGCGAGTGACGGTGTTTGTGATCGGGCTGTTTTAATAGATTCGCCTTTTCCCTCTTCATTTTTTTCCCGCTCTCAGAAACCTAATCAATCAAAACACAATGACTTCTCCTGAAGAAGCACCTCGATCATTCTGAGGACTAGCGCTCTTAGACGGACACAGATCTCACTTCAGCGGACTTCACCAGGTTCGAACCCCGCTCGAACAGTGATTCGCAAGAAAATCGCCATATCTCACTGAGGGACAGGTCGAACGAAAGAAACTGATTACGGCGGAACACACAACCGCTTTCTTGTGTCAGATGTAAACTGCTCTTAAGTGTTTTCTTTTTCAATTGAGTCTTTTGAAATTTTTTCAAAACTTTCTTTGTTGAGCGAGCGACCGAGCGAGTGATCGACTGACCGACTGTGAGGCGGACAGACCGAGCGAGCGAGCGAGCGAGCGAGCGACCGCCACTAAAAGTTAGTTCTGCGGCCGCGACGCTGTTTGGCATGCCCCTCAGCCCGTCCGTCCGTCGTTCGTGCCTTCGACCGACCAACAAGCATCGATGGTCAAAGTCGTTTTCTCCAGTGCGGCGGAGCACTTCAGTCTCTGGCTGAGCTGAAAGTCCGACAACAAACGGGCGTTCAGAGCATTAGACAAATGATCTCGGCGGTGGCGGCGCCGCAGCCGTCGTTCCGCTGCCTCAATGGTCCGGCTGCGTTCGCTCCGATTCAGCCAGAGGAGTTCTTCTGGAGCGAACGTCAGCCTCCACCACGCTGCTGCGGAAGCCGTCCACTATTAACGCATGGGTCAAATGTCCGATGACTTGGGGTGATTGTGACTCCCTTCGAACCTTGAACGACGGTTGACATTCAGAGTTTTCGGAAAAAGAAACCAAACCGCGGCGAAGCAAGAACTAACCGCGCACAAATTCCTGTCCGTGATCGCGGCGATCCGGCGACGATAAAGAATCAAAACATTCGCTGTGATTTCGAGACAGGGAAGAAAGTAGACAGCGACAGCTTACAACGATGAATGTATAAACCGAGGATGTGTTTGTTCGTTTGCGCGCGGAAATCGAATCTGCAACTTTCATCATTTCCATCTTAGATGAACGGAAAATCAAAATATTGTAAGTCATTCAATCTTTAGGAGTCTCAGCGTTCAAACCTTCAAAGGAATCGGAGGACTCGGCTGGAAGTCTCTTTTTTAGTTTTGAGAGCATTGATTCCGATGAAGCTTTCTTCCATCCATCTTTGAGCTTTTTTTCTGGTCGGATTTCCTTTGAGAGAGGATTGACGGACGTTCTCATGTTCGCAATGATTCGGACTTCGGAGAATCGGGCATTCAATACATTCCTAGTTTTTCCCCTTCCGAGATTGGGGAAAATTTGGGAAAACAATGTGGGAAGATGTTGTAGGTCTGGCTGAAGAGAGGCTCGGATTTCAAAGTGAGGTTCTCGAAGCCTGAAACAAGAGATGTTCTACCTCGAGACGCGCTTCGACCAGCGACTAGTTTTCCCTCTTGCATCCATAACCCTGCTCCGTCCTTCTTCCCTTAGAAACCCGGGCGGAAATTCACTTCCACGGAAAACTTGAGAATTCGGCATCCTCCTCTCCAAAAAACAAAAGGAAGAGCAGTAGGGTACATCCTCCGAGCAATTGTCACGCGGTCATTCGGTCGATAAATCGATGCCGCATTCTAAGCAATCTGAGTCCGGACAACAACTACATCAAATAACTCGGAACACTCCATCTCTCGACCTTGTCCGGACCACAATACAATATTGGAGCACAGCATCTAAAATAAAACTCACAAGTAGCTCACTACGAGGGGTTTGAAACATTTATATCTTAAAGAGTCGCCGTAAACAGATATATCAATCTCGAATCGACCGAAAATCCATTCTCATGAACGGATCGAAGTGAATTCAGTTTGCCGCATATCGGAGACAATTATATTCGGCTTCAGCCATGTGATTCGAGCGCCTACATGGGGAGTTTAGAAAAAAAACTCAATCCCGTCCCGTTCGAGTTCACCTCGAGTATGATCACAAGAAAGTTTGTGCGAGGTGGAAGACGGAAGAAGCGCTCCGAACATGGCCACCACCCGATATGACAAGACCGGTGCCTGCTCAAGCGTTGCACGACGCAGTATAAGACCTCGAGGATAGTCACTCCATCATTCCAGAGAATCGTCTGATCTCTTCGACTCGAAAGTTATTCAAGCGGAGGTTCAAGACTCAAATGTACTGGAAGGAACGGAAATCCCTCCGTAGTCGAGAGTGGCCTGATCGGAAACGACGACAGAGCGATCGGATGACGGACTTTCCGTCCAATTCGTCGAATCAAACAGGTGATGACGACTTCGAGCTCCGACAACAAGAGAGTTCCTGTCGCCTTTGATACCCGTGTTACGCGAATCACTGATACTCGAAATGTGGGGTTTTACATTCACGGAACTCGAATCGAAGGTCACGCGATGGGAATCACTTCCCAAGTTCGAGCGGGACCCCCTCGAGTCTATCGACAGCTTTCTGCTTTTGAATCGAAACAATTTGTTCCGATACACGACTAGACATCGCATCGCTTTGGTAAAGTGCCCGTGGCGATCGTAACGGGTAATGTCCCTCGGAGTCATTCATTCGAAAAACACTGATCGCCAATCGACCAATATCTACTCGCGGTAATGGATTCGAGCCCAAAAATTTGCTAAACGTCTCCCCCTGACATCGAAATGCTCTCTATCCGACTCATTCGAAACCAAACATCTGTCGCAACGAGTTCAGAATTCAGAACTCCGAGTTTTGTTCCGAAAACTCGAGAGCAGAGGTTCTGGAATTCCTTTTCGTCATCATTCTGGGCGACTTGGGCCAAAAGGTTGGAGCTGAGCTTCGTTTCTTCGTTAAGGTCACGGGAGGTTCTCGAAGGTCCTCAGGTAACCGAAGGCTAATGGAACTTCATTAGCGGCCCCCAGGGTGTGCAGTGGCGGAATGGGTTTTGTGATGGAACTGGCATCAGGTGCCGTGTGAGGAATGACGTGCTTGAGCTGATAGGATGCACATGACGATGAGCTTGATATGATGATGATGATGATGAACTAAACATAATCTAATAAGGAGCCGGCGGCGCTGGAAATCACGCTCGTCGTTATTGCCTTCCAGTAGCCGTAGCGATGCATCACGCTCTTACGATGCCGGCCGTTGCCCACGCGATCCTTTGCCAGCCTCAGCAACTCAGGTTTTGAGCGAGCTGGCCGGCCGGCTCGTTGTTTTTTCGCGGAAAAAGTTCGCAACTCCGCAAAATGGGCCGAGCTATTACGAATGTTAATGCGATCGTGTGTGAGGGAGAACAATGCTTCGGCAGGCATACGCGCATAACGCTGTCTTTCCGCCCACCAGACCGACCTCAAGGCTACAGAAAACTGTTGCGGAGTATTCAGATCGAAAAAACTGCGGATTCCAAACATCGAGCGACGGAACGGGTTCACGAATCGGATCGATAGGTCAGTCCGTTCGGAGATGCGAATACATTACCGAAATGAAGAGAGACGACTCCGAATCCGTATCGCTAAAATTACATCTCGACCGCTTGCCATGCCTTCCAACTTTGAATCAATCATAGCGTGGAGCTGGAGTTTACTTATGGAGAAACAAAGAGATTCGACGATCGATTCGGCACGCGGCGGACAATCATTCACATAAGGTATTTTCGGAGAGGACTCTCACTGGTTCATTTTGATCTAGATTGAGAGCGTGCATTTAATCACGTGATAGAATCAAATGTTCAGCGATTGTAAACGACCTTGTTGGCTCGTTCACATCAAACACGATTGAATCGATCGCTCGAGGAGGACACCGCTGACAAACGCATCATCGAGGACATACATCATCTTAAAGAGGTTGCATTGCACTCGTTGGGAGAGACACTTGGATCGGAATTCCGACCTCAGAGTTCTCAAGATCGCGTTTTCATTTCTTTCTATTCTGAGGGCGATTTGAATGAAGATAGATTGGATGAAATAATCACTCTTAAAGGGACAACGCCCGACAAATAAATTTTCTGGATCGCTTCAACTTCGATAAAAGACCAACACAACCACCCAAGGCGATCGAGTGAAGTAGACAGAAAAGATCAAACCGAATAACGAAAATTAATTTCAAATTATTGCCATCAATTCCGACGATTTCGATGTCTGGAATGTTTCGTGGTCACTCCGGGAACCCTTGTTACCGTACCATTGTTTTACGACGAAAGGAGAACGATCTTCTAACGGATTTTTTGAAACCTGTTCTGTTTTCTGGGGTTCATCTTCGGATAATCTCTCTCGCCGGCCTCCTTTCTCGTTGGCGAAATCATCAATGAAATATATACAATGATGAATGATGACCCGGCTAATTGTGAAAAGAAACAGGAGACGTCGTTCCACCACGAACGACTGCTGTGACAACATTCGATTCATTCGAACCGCAACAACAATCTTCCTCTCGGCGATGTCTCAATCCTGTTTGCCGTGAGTTTTTTTCTTCACCTTGGACGAAGAAATTTCAGTTCCTCATCCCGGCGGAAAACAATACGATTTTCGACGAGGAAGATCAGAAATTGAACAGGAAGATCTCACGGGGTTTTCGATATCAGATAATGTGTCCCGCCAAACTTTTTCCTCGATACGATACTTAACCGTTGAGAGGAAAACTGGCACGCCATCCTCCTCTCGCTTCTCGTCTTTCTGGGCGATGTTTTTATAAAGATTTCAGATTATATTGTCCCGTCGAACAGTTCCCCAGATCGAGTCGCAGGGTTCACAAGTGAATAATCTTGGATCTAAGATCCTCAAGTCTTCTTTTTTTCCTCCTCCTCCTCCTCTCCCTTCGTCTGCTCCGCTTTGTCTACAGCCTGCGCCGCCGCCATTTTCTCACCCGCACAAACGATTCACAAAAGACCTGAGCTGCAGCGGATCGCACGATCATCCAAAATAACGATTCGCGGCGAGATTTTTATACAACGGTCCAGGATCCCGCTTTCGTTCAGTGAAAGTTGATTTGATTCCATCCGAGAATCTCTGTCCCGCCGCCGCCGCGCCGCCGCCGCCGTTAGCGGGTTGGAACTTCCCGCCAAGGATCTTTCAGTTCAATGGCGATGGAAAAGGGAAAAAACACATCATATCGCTGTCAAATAATCTTTCATAGTGAAATCATTCTTTATTAAACTCCTGTGAGAGCTTCGTTCATAAATTTAACTGAAATAAAGAAGATAATGAAAACCACTAACATAACGCTTGTGACCGTTTTCCCGGCAGGAAGCTGCTCCCGAGTCGGAAGCGAAAAGATGCAGAAATTCGCGGACAAGTTCCCACGCCTCCGCTCGACGCCGTTCGGTCACGGATTTACGGTTCCCGCTCGTTCCCCGATCGGATCGAAAGGGGTTTACCGAGAAAAAATTGAAGCAAAGCCGTGACACCGGCCGCGATGTCCACTTTATCGATAAAGAAGCGTTCGAACCCTGAAACTTTGGGGACGCGAAGGTACGTTTCAAATGTGTTCAAGTTCCACGCTATCGTCGACCGGTCGCACGATTAGCCAACGAGTTCCCTGCTCTGGCTTGATGCGTTCCAGGTCCTTTCAAACTATCATTCCGTCGTCTTGCTCTGAATGACGCTTTTTGGAAAGAAGAGAGAAAATTCAAGGAGCCATCTCGGAGTTCCCAGCGCGGCGACAGGATTTACATCGGATGTCACCACATTCGCTCATCAAGCCCCTGAAAATGTCTTTAAGAAACAATGATTCCGTTTGCGGTCTGTGCCACAGTCACTGATGTCAGGCGGAAACGCAAAGTCTGACCTAAACGCGATGCGAAACTCGAGGAAACGAGAGCCCAAGAACACCTCATTCCAGTGAGCAACTAAGGAACACAAATTCCGTAACTTGCGAATTCCGATTTCTCGAAGAGTGAGAGCCTGATACTCTGAAATGAGATTTTGGTTCGATTTCGTCGAACGCACACCATTTCGGCGAGGTGGAAGACACTCATGCCCTCGGGTCACGTAACACTTGTATTGAATCCGCACACGAGGCAAGTCTGCAGATTAGGTGTTTCATAAATGCACGCGTCCTCGCGGTTCGTCCGATGGAGGATCCGTGGGCGTTCGAATTAACATGTTGAAATAGCACACAAGAATGGTTCCACGCTGAGCGGATTTCTCTGAAAGCGAGTTTCGCAGAGATCGAGATAACGTTCTTGGTCTTCATGGATGGCGATTGCTTGGAAATGCTTCCAAACTCGCTGCCAAACAGCGGCCTATCTGATCATCGACTCTCCGGAAAAAAGTCGTTTGGAAAGTCAAAACTTTCCAAGCTTTTTTCTTCGCCGCAACTCTTCGCTTTCAGCCAGAAAGGATCGCTTCGTACCGGGAAAGAGTGCTCCTGTCGGCGGTGCTCGAGGTGTTAATGACTTTCAGAAGAATACGACGACGATGACGGCAGAGGCCGCGACGGTCCTAAGAAAAAAATATTTTGTATTCACCCGGCCGAGCGGCGGTCAGGGCGGTGACATTCAATCGAAATTGTCAAATCTGTGTCGGAGAGCCTTCGCGACAAGTGAAAGGACGAATCAAAGGCTCAGATATGAGAAACAGATTCCGGGGAAAAAATGGAGAAAAGTGTCGCCGCTGCTTGCCCTCACTCTCTGATTGTGAGCGGTGCGAATGTCACCCGGTGTGTGCCACCCAGCTGGTTAGGCGGCGGCGGCGAAGTATAATTAAATTTTATTGCGTCATTTTAAATGAGAAATCGGCAGGGCTAAGCCTAATGGCTAGATGCAGTAAAGAGTTTTTTTTTTCTCTATTTTTCGCTCGACAGAGTGAACCCGGCGGCGGAACGTTCGAGAGATGAAGAAAAGAGTCGCGCGGTTCGAAAACTTTGCTTCGAAGAACCAAATGGCCGTCTCACGCGTTTTCTATAATTCTTCATAGCTAATGCTTTGTAGCGTTGTCGAGACACAGAGGATTCAATTCAAAAACACAAACATCCGGAGGGAAAAGTAAAAGATGAAACAAGTTGCTGAACTATAGCCCCTCGGATCACGCAGTTTTCCCGTTTCCCTCACTCTCAAGAAACGCGTCCGAAAGTCTTCCCCGATATTTTTGCCACGATTCTCGAACGGTGGGAAAAGCGGAGTGGAAAGGGAATGGAACGGAATCACAGAGGAGTTTCCCGGAAGTAAATATCGGAAAAAGAATCCTGGAAACCTTCTCAATCTCGTTCCAGCGCCAAAATGATAAAAATCGACTCCAAACCAAATACGTTGAGCGGCGACATCGGATCCCCTGCAACAAACATCGTACTGAAGCCATTTATTAGCGCACTCACCGAATAACAGGTCAGGTGGGCTTAGAACAAAATATACTCGGGTTTTGTTAGCTCGTAAGCAGACACGGCTGTTTAGAGGCGGCCATTAGTGCTGGTCCATTCTTAACCAGCATTGGGTCGTTCTTGCCTTCGTTGAGGCGTACGTCCGTTATCCGTCTGCGTGTCTGTCCACCTATCAGTCGGTCCGTCGTGTATTCGCCGCTCCAGTAAGTCTTTCAGTCGTTCGGAGCTCCGCAACCAACGCATCGACGGTCGTCTTGAGCTCTAATAGGCGGGTAGGTAGGTAGCCAGACAGCATCTTAGTAGCCGGTCGGAAGAGTAGGTACCCAAACAAACACACACGAAATTTACCCACCAACCACTGGTTCTTGTTACGCTGGTGAATATTTCAGTACACTAACAGATGCTCAGTCGGTCGGTTCAGTCATTCCCTGAAGACCACATCGAGCATTGCGATAAATTGGAAATCTGGAACACAAGGTCCATATATAATTCTTCATTCCCAACGTTGGAGTGTCTCGGAAGTTGCAGCTGGAAAACGAAATGCAGTTGGAAGAGGAAGGGGGCTCTTCATCCTTCTCTGCGAAAAGCGAGTTCGCTTGACCGCGAAAGCTGCCCGGACCTACCAGGGACCCTCTCCGGGTCTCGGAACGGTGTTCATGGAGGTCAAGCGGCTCGAAACTGAGCCCCGGAACTGAAATGGGCTATAAACTCCAGTCGCGAGGGTATTTTTTCCGTCGCTTTACCCTGAACCGGGACTAATAAAGCGTCTAGCACATGTTCGTGAGTGTCCAGCCAAAAAATAACCTCGCCACTCCGCTTTCGAGGGACGCTGTCTCCTGAAGGCTTTGCACCCCTCCTTCGTTCCTGAATTTCGATCCTTCAATGTCAAATGTGCGCGATACCTCGATTTAACCCAAGCTTCATCTTGTCCTCTCCAGCCGCGCGGATATTTCATCTCGGAACGGACCTCCTTTCTCTGGATATCAATTTCCAGAGTTCCGAGTTGGGAAATCGAATTCCGAACTCCGGAGTAACTTCGTTGCCGTCCAACAATTCGACCACGTGGCCTCGAGTAACTTCGTTGTCCATGTGGTAATATCGTATCCATCGAAAGATATCGAGCACGAACGCGGACAATAATGAGGTCTCATCGAGACAATCGAGGGGGAGAAAGCTGGGGGGGGGGAAGGGGAAGAGGGGGCTAGGAGAATAGGATGAAGGATTGAGGAGTCGGATCGAGTTTCTTCCGAGGTAAAAACGCGCTCTTACGTGAGTCAGATCACCGACGAATGTCCGGATCAGTTTCTCACTAATTGTGTAATGAGGTTAGCACTGACGAGCTTCTCGTACCTCCTAAAAATACCTCGACGCAGAGTCCCAGGAAGAAGAATCGGCGAAATTATCAAGGTCTTCTAAGGCCGAATGAGACGGAGCCGCAAGACGAGCCAACACAGCTCGGTCGGAAAGCAGGTCTCTTCCATTGGAAGCTGTCTCGAAAGGAAACGGCTTTCATTTCGGTCGCCGTACTTAGGTCTATTCTCTCGAGGTCTCAGACGCACTTTAACTTTTAGGAGAGAAGAAAAAGGAGGGACAATCACAGCGTCACCGTGTGAATATTTCGCGAGCATCGCACTCCAACTGGAAACGAATGCTCCTCTCCTTTTCTACTCCACCGCTCTCTCCTGCCGTTGTCCTTTCGAAACCAAAAAACCCCGTAGAGGCTGTCGGCGACCTTTAGAACGATTCCTGGAGTTGCGACTTTTCCAGAGGGAAACCACTTGCTGGCTGAAATCCCAATCGAGCTGCAAGATATTGTGTCTCAGACTCGTTCGAGTTTCCGATGCTCTCTGAGCCTGTTGGAACTTTGTTGAGACCTGGGAGTGTGGGATGCTCGAGCTCCCTGATCCCCCTCTGCTTCCCAAAACATCGCAGTTTCCCCGAAAATTGCAACTTCTTCCGCTCGAGCCCCAAAAGCTCTAGCCGAGGAACGCACACGAAGAATAGTATCAACTTTTTCGGCCTGCCGAGGTGATCCGTTATCTGCTGTTCGTAGCTACACACCGACTTCGGGACACACAAACATCTCCCTCCGGTAAGGAACTCTGCAGCGAGAAAGGGGAAGAAAAAATTGTCTGCCGGTCCCCGGAGATCGATTCATATGCGTATTAAATTTTCCTCTCTGAAAGTGAGCCGCAATCGAAGACTGCTTGCCGCTCAAATTGCCAAAATACCGCTCGTGAGATTCCCTCGTTTGAGAAGCCTCGAAACCAAGCGATTCGAGGGAAAAGAAAATCCATCCGAGCCTCTTTGATTGCGTCTCTCGTGAGCCCCAGTTTGGTCAAACATCGTTCCGATCGCACGATGGCTGGTCAGAGATGCCATTGTTCTTTTGAGCCTAGAAGATATTCCATTTTCGCATCGCTCCACACCAATATTTTTGGGTTTTCTGGAAAGCTGATAGCGACCCACAATGTCCAGTCAGTGACACTTTGAGGAAAACATCAGATTACAAATATTCTCTGTCCTGGGGCCCAATCTTGAACCTTCCACAGAGTTGCAGTCTTCACGTTGGCGCCGAGCGGAAGTTGCTTCCGGAAAGTGTGAATACCTTGGAAAAGAGGGGAAGTGACGGAGGAGGGAGAAAACGGGAGCGCTATTTGAAGCCTCGGACATGCGGAAGAACAAGAGAGAGAGAGAGAAGGGGGTAACGTTGAATAGAGGGGGATTAGAGGGATTTTCGCGAGGGGGATCTTTGTGAGAGGGAAACACGGGAGAGAGAAATGGGGGGGGGGGGGGGGTGGGGGGGAAGGGGGGGGGGGGGGGGTTGGAGGGGAAATTCTGAGAAAGGGCGGGTATGACATCGAGGACAAGATGGAATGCTCGAGAGAGAAATCGGGAAAGATTCCACTGAGAGAGCATGCCGAGAGGCGAGGGGGAATAATGAGGGTGGGGGGATCATAAGAGAGAGAGAGAGAAATATGAGAGAGGGGATCTGAGAGAAATTCGAGAGAGAGAGCAAATGAGAGAGGAGTTTGCGAGAGGGAATCTGAGAGATTCGAGATAAAGAGAGGGGGGGAAGAATGGGGGTCATTAAGCAGTTCTGTGGTCGAACAGACGGCGGTGAATTCAAGGTGGGCATCTGCCCGATAGAGACACTCGATATAAGGGAGGGGGTGCGGTGGATCAGAGAGAAAATGAAGAGTGAGAGCAAGTGGAAGAGGAGGAAGGAGAAAGGGAAATTCAGGTTGAGAGAGACGAGGGAAAAGCGAGAGTTAGCGGACGAAGAGAGAGTGGGTGCAATTCTACCGGCAGAGAGGAAACTTTGCATGTGAAGAGGTGGATCTATAGTGAGCCAACGGGGACGATTACGCGGTGGAATTCGCTGGGAACTTTGGAACCTGCTTCGTTCCTGGAAACAATTACGTGTACAGCTTCTAATTGAGCTGAGAGAAGTCCTGATGAAAATCAACAGAGTCTTCCTCCCTCTCCACAGCTGTTTCAGCGAATGCTTTTTCATTTGCTGCTTGGATTCGATGAAACTCGTAACCGATTCCTCGGTTGACAGAAAGCGGGCCTGCGGACCGTTTGGCGGACTGACATCCTACCCAACATACTCCCCGAGACAGTCAGATGTTAGCCACAGCAACAACGACAACTTTCGTCGCGGCGAGAGTTTATGTCGTCGGGGCGAGAGCACGGCTGGACGTAATGGAACAGTTCGCCGTCCTTGGAGCTTGCCATCCAACAAACTAGTCACAGGAAATGCTTTCCTGGAATCATCCTTGCGAGCCACAAATTAGTCACCGACGAGCCATAAGAAACATTTACTACGTTCTATCATAGGAATCTCTAGAAACCTGAAGCCGACTACATCCGATCGCGAAATCTTCAGCTTCGAAGATCTTCGAAGACGTCGCTCTTTGTCGAACTCCGGATTCTGACGCGAAGTAAATCGTTGTAGCCGGAGGAATTAGAGATGTCCAAAAGTCTTAAAATGCGCGTAGTCATCGATGGATGGCTCCTTTACGAGATGTGGCTCCCCATAAAAATAGACGCTGAGCAGCGCCGCCGTATAAAACTCACTCAGTTCATGGAATAATTTCTTCGTACGGCTGCTGCTGACGCTTCGCCGTCCTCTCTTGGTTCCCGTTTCCGGATGTCTGTGTCTCGATCGAACAGCGGCCCTATATAGCTCTATAAAGTTGCTATACCGCTAATTTGAGGTCTTTAGAGCCGGATAGCACGAAATTGTGGGTTTGAGCCGACGACGAGGCAATTCTTCAAAACTCCTCCGCTCAGGACCTAGACGTCTCAGGATTCCAAATTCCACTCTCCTGGATGAATCATCTCTGCGGAAGACGCAAAATCTTGATTGCGGAAGATTGTCGGAATTTCAGAGCTCGTCGAGAGTTGAAGTCCACTTTCACGAACGACGAGAATGTCATTCTGGGCTCCTCCTTGCTATCCCGAGTTCTCAGCCTCGCAAAACGGTGAAGGCCACGCAGCCAGCCGGCCCCACCCAAGAGCTCATGAGTAAATATGGATCGTATCGTTAAGGAGTTTTTTGTGCAAAAAAAGAGCGACGACACTCAATGGAAATGTCGTGTTGCTGTGCAATTCGCCGCCCCGGCTCGACGCTCGCTATTACGAAGAAACATCCTCGCTCGCTCGGTCAGGTAAGTACGCTGCTCGCAGCCAGTGTTTCTCGCGGTCGGTGGGTCGATCTGTCCGTTTCGTCCGATCCGAGGAAGGTCGGAACGATTTTTCATCTTTAGCGTTCGACGGAATTCTCTGGCGGCGTCATTGTTATCACTACCGGCCAGAACAGGACCGAAACAATCGCTTTTCCAGTACGACCGCTTGTTCAGTATTTAGCGAACGGCTCTGTTTTCGATTTGGCCGTTTTTTCTCTTCTCGAAACGGTCGACGTTGTTGTCATCGCGTCGGATAATGACACATTGCATGTTCAGTAGGAAGAGAATTCTAGAAAAACGAACGAGATGCTTCCTTGCTTCTCAGAGAAGAAACGACCGATATTTGTGGCAGTTGTTGTTGTTGTGGCCGCACCAGAGAAAACAAACGGCTCCGGATTCGTCCATTGAGGGGCACGCTAAAAAGATACGCTATGAAATTTATCTGGGCGTCACCCATCGCATCGCTCGGAGTGGCCCATCCGGTTGACGTCGTCGGTTTCGAAGCTCATTTGCATTTTGTCGACAACGGGATCCCGACGCCCGCCCGCTCGCTCGCTCGACTGCAGCTCGTCGTCCACGCCATTATTATTAGCGAGAGGCCACGGACCGTCACCACGAGCAGAGTTGCGTGCCTTATCGTGTCTCCGACAATTATTATCAACCATTCATAAGGACCTCGAGTCTTCAACTCACGCAGCGATGACTACTTGGGCGCTCCGAGAAAGAAAGTCAACTTCCCCGTTTGTCGCGAGGCAAATTGAAAAAAAAAAAAAAATTTCGCTGGATCCCCTTTTCCACTCGGATTCCTCCGTTCCGTTTTTTTCCTCAGATTTCCGGAGCGGAATGCTAGATGTTGTCCATGGCGTTCATCGTCGTTTTCCGGCGGGCACAAAAAGAGGAAAGTTCGGATCTCCTCTAGTTTTCGGATATTTCCCCGAATAGTTTGTCTGCATCGGTTCCTCCTGAATGGCTCGTTTGTTGGCGAAGTCAGTCGGTCGGTCACATTTCCTCCAGAAAACGAGGAAAAAATAGACACACAATGTTCGTGTTTCCGAATCGTCCGTTAGCGAACGATATATGGCAACGGTAGTTCGACGCGGCTCTGTAAATTTCACTCGTAAAACACCAGAACCACAGAAACAGAAGAGCTTGTATCGATTTTTATCGTGGCTCCATTGTAAGAAATAGACTTTGCGAAATGTATCCCTTGAACGTTCAAGGATGCTCCTGGAATCCTGCCAGCCGATCCTGGACGGCGGCGGCTCCCGCAGATTTGCCGCGAACAAAAATCCCGAACGAAAACCTTTGTTTTTTTTTCGTAAAGAATTTCTTCTCACCGGAGTCTGGATGAAAATCTCGAGATGCAAGAATCCGATTTTTTCAAATATTTTGAGATTCTCGTAGAATTGTTTTGGTTCTGAGCTCTTGTGTTGGACAATCGAGACCAGAACGTTTTCCGCGTGGGGTCGCGTCTTGCAGGTGGTCGGGACCCGAATGAAAAAGGGAAACGTCTGCGACAGAACGTCGAGATGCATTTATCATTTTTTCTAATAATTTTCATTCATCTTTGATGTACACCGAGCACGCAGCGGGTTTTACACCTTGGTTTTCATTTTCCAAAGGAGCCGACACTCGTTTTCTTCCACTTCGCAATCGTCGAAGTGCTCGAGACGGAAAAATACGAATGAATTTGGACGAACTGAAGATTTCGAAGTCCCGAATGCTGAAACACGGACAGAACCTGCATCAAAGCGTGGATTGATTCGTGGGAGGGGCATTACCACAGATCATTGACTGACTGGACGACTTGTATGCATACTATATGTATGTGCGGCTTGGGAGGTAGCGGCTATTTAATTTTCTAATAATTTATTTCCTGTGTCGATTGGGCGCGGCAATCGCTGGCCTTGCGTCCGTGAATCTATTAAAGCAGCGGTGTCCACGAGCTTCAAGAGCGCCGATACCATGTGTAACACATTCGGGATGAGCCGAGCTTCACCTTTCCCACCTTCTAGGAGCTTTTCGCGAAGATTCGTCCGAATCGATTGAAGACTATCCGACTGGAATCTTATCTAAGATCGATCTTGGAAAAAGAGCCCGAAGTTGGCGACAAATTGAAAATCGATTCGAATGAATCGCTCGCCTCGGGCCACAGTTCTAAACCGGAGCGTTTAGCGACAAGGACTCAACGCGTTCCCGCAGTTGTCAAAATATCACTGCGCTTTCAAAATGAAAAAACACGAATTCTGAAAAACAGTTACCCAGAGCGACCTTGCAGTGCTCCCGTCGTGGGTAAGTTATCCGCCCTGACGGTAATTTCAGTTGTCAGAAGCGCCAAACGGCCGAAACAGTTTCCGCGTGCTCTGGAAAGTTCAAAGATGTTGGGAAAGCCGAGTGCCGCAGGGTCTCCGCTACCGTGCGCTGTTGTTTCTCGACTTTGGGCAGCCAGAAGCGAATCTATGAAAGAATCATTTTTAAGAATAGAGGTGTCTGACAAAAAGCTCTAGAAGAGTCTTTGTCGCGGTAGATGGCCATATTTCAGTCGCTGCTCGGCCTCATTCGAGTCAGCGACAACAAAGAGGGAGATCAACTCGAAGGAAACACCTCTGAGTGAGTTTGAGATGCGGCACCCAAATATTCGCAATTGAGAGGTTGACAGACAGCGTCCTTCAGCCGCAAGGAAGAACGATAGAGATAAAAGACACGACTCACTCTTCGGGGCCGAGAATGGTGTTTTGCGATGTTGACACCCAATCCTCCAATAAATCCCCTAAGCTCGCCTTAAAAATCCCTCTGTAAGCAACTCAAACACGCGGGCATACAAACCCAGGCGTCGCCGACACGTATCCGCACGTAATCCGTAACCAAACAGAGGGCTGAACCCCGGCAGACGACGGTCGGAGGTTTGGCCGATTGACAGGTTGCTTGCAACACGCGTTCTCTCGTCAAATATCGAACGCCTTGAATGTTTCAGTCTAGCTCGCATCAACTCGGATTTGAAGAATTCTCGAAACGATCCGGAGACCTAGCTGAACGGTTCATGTATGTAGATATTGGATTCTTTGTTTAATGCGTTTTTTATTTTGTTAGTTCACGCCTGTAATTTACGATCGATCCGTGATTGGTCGAGAATTTTACGAGAGATTCCGCGTCGGTTTTCGGGATTGCGGCTTGAGGGGGTTCACCTTCGTTTGGAAACATTGGGAAGTGTCGTTGTCTTTGATTGATGACAGCACGACAAACAATCCAAACACAATGAAGTGTGAAGCCGAAGTTCATGCAATAAAGCACGCTTGTCGAGCGATGCTGTCGCCACCAATCAACTATCGTCTATTCATCCATCCATCCGTCCGTAACGTCTTCTGTCGACTAATGACTCCAAATTATAGGTTACGCGTTCTAATATCAGTGCGGCTTACCCGACCGACAGTTGTCTTCGACGCTTGTAAAGCACACCGTGACCGTGATTGTGGTGACGGCGGCGGAGCCACGGCACCACAAGACGACAGCATGGATTTCCAATGATGAACAACCGAAACATGGGACACCGAATGAATGTTTGACGGATCAATCATCACTGACGCGCTTTCAGGCGTGGATCACGTCCGCTCGCTGCCACTTTGACGCGTTTTGGGCATTATTCCGCGGCACATAGCGATCCTATCGGCAGCGGAAACAAAACAAATCCGAACATCACCTCTTGGTTAAACACTGAGAGCCGTCATAGAGCATCTGTGAATTTATTCAGCATCGATATCGAAGGGATCAAGACTTCTCGCTGTCTCCAATGTCAGCCGTAGGAGTCAGGAACTCGGTGTCTCTTTAACTATCGTTCACCAAACATTACGGAGGTTTCTTCGACGATAGCGATGAATTCATTCGAAAAGAGATTCAAATGTGAAAAGTTCATGGAAAGCGGCATCCACTAGCACAGTATCGATTCCAGAGTGAGTTTTCAAGAGAAACCGGGTTCGGAAAGGTTCAACTCTACTCTGCCCGGCGTGGCCCCAATCGGTTTTGGAAGCTACGGCGGCGGCGGCGCACTCTCTATCTCGATGTTTGCTTTTCTCATCAACAAACATCCGCAGTGTCCATTTACCTTGGTTTCATTGTCTTTCCCGGAACGGTTCCGGTAAATCCTCGATTCTGACACGGTTTCCACCTCTCTCCGCTTCCCTGGCGTAAGTCTGTGATTCCGTCTGTTTGGTGTGAAAAGACGCGCCCTTGTCTATCGCCAGACTTTTCGCACGCAAGCTACACACCCTAGCCCACGGAGCTTAGCTAGACTGAAACGATTTTAGCGACTCTCACGTCAGTGTTTTGTTATCGTGATGAACACCAATGCGAGCAATATTAAGGCCGCTCAGGTCTTCGACGAGGCCGAATCGAACGAAATGAATTCAGCCACCAAATCACCTCAAAATCCCCCATACAACGAACCCCTCAGATAACGGACCTGTCAGATGCGGGGTTCGTTATACGGAAGGTTCGTTATCTGAAAAGTTGTTTTTTTAGGGGTTCCTTATACGGGAGATTTGGAATCCGATTGCGGTTCCCGCAACACAGACGCCTCGAAACGATCGCGAAGTCCACAAGAAAATCGAGGGAAAAGTTCGATTTCTCCACTTGGTCGATGGCCAAGCCTTTCATTGATGGATAATCCGAACGGTTTGAAACAAACGAACGGAATAACGAAACTCATTTAACTTCTTTCGCTCGTGATTGTTCTGTCAATGAGCAACAACACTGTCATCACCGACGACATCGTCGTCAAACGAGGGGCAGCTGCAGATTGAGTAATAACAAACACTACGCGACGCCATTGTAGTACCTGAACGTAACAATAAGGACAACAACACCGGCAGACAACGGGTGAAGTTGTCCGATGGAGCGTACTGCCGTGATAATGACGTCGGCGACGATAAACCCCGTCTTGTCAATGTTGTTGCCAACGTCAAGAGCTGTCCCGATGGCAAATATGAGTCCGCGCCGTCGTGTACGTCGACGCTCGTTCCACGCATTCTGAAAAACAACGTCGACGAAGTTTCTCTCGGGGAAAAAAACTCCGGCTCCCCCGGTCTTACGATCCGTATCACTGTGGCACTGATTTCCGAGATAACTGTTCTTTATGTTGTTATGACCATCGTAAAATATATCGTTTCAGCTTAATCAGAGACGCTTAGGGTGAGGTTGTCTCCTCGTCAGCGGCCGAGTATGTCCGCTATCCGACTGTCTGAGGAGTTAACCGTCCGTCGCCACAGGCATCAGATGTGTTAATCATGACGGCGGCGGCGCGCGGGAAAAGAGTTCCCAGTGTTGTTTCTTCAAGCACGCGGCCGTATGAGCAGACGGACAACGGAAAGTCGCGCCGTGCGCGTAACGAGAGAGTCGGGCTTCAATGATGAAACGCTGAGAATTTTTTTCTCCGTTTCTAATTATGGTTCCTTCTTTGACTGGCTTGCAAAATGACTGAAACCATATTTTTGTTGTTGTCACGAAGTAAAAAACAGACGCCAAAATGAAAAATAATAGAAACAAACATGAGAACGCCACCAATCCGAAAGTTCATGGTCTCTTGGCCGTGGCCGGATGTGCCGAAACAAACATTTTTTTCCCTCAATCGATCCCGGGTTTTTGTTTCTCGTCTTTTTCTCAAAAATGACGCCTGTTTCAAAACGACGAAATCGAGAGCTCCGAGAATCCATTCAGTCGGGCTCCGAAATCTTTCATGCTCAATCAATCAATCAACGTTTTCTTGATGAATTGATTCGAAAACCTCAATCAAAAGACGGAAAGCGTGACGAGAGATGGGAACGCAGGCTGTGGGATCCGGACGATGAGGAAAACTATCAGATCTTTGGCCCGGATCAGCGTTCGGTCTTTCGGTTCGTGAATTGCAGAGGAGGTCAGATTAGAGAAAAGAAAGTTTTATTATTCAAGTACAGAAAATGAAATCCTTGGTCGGGGTGATTGTATCGCACGCTCTTCTGCCTGAACTTTGCAGAAGCACACATTGTTACGCCACACCTCCAGATTTTTTCGTCATTTTTTAAATTACAACGAAGAGTTGTCACGGCAAGTTTGTGTTGGACCGCGAATTGTCTTGGAATGGGCTTCACTGTCGAGCTGTTATTTCTTTCTCCTATGGTTTTTGCTTTTCCTCGTCACTTTTTTCACATGACGATTTCAAGTCATGGTTACACTTGAGGTGTTGTCGCGAAATTCACGTTTTTATGCCGAACGTTCAGTCGGTCAACCTCATCCGACTCCGAAATCACGGAAATTTTCGTAAACCGATAGAATATGATGAGATAAGGTGGTTAATTTCGATATCATATCGACCAAAGTATATGACTTCTATATCCAGTTCAAAGAGCACCTCGAGGAGGCTCAAAATCCAAAAGTTCACATCCAAAGAATGCTCTAGGTGTACGGAATTCCGAAACGTTCCGAAGAAAAAGGGTTTTCGTCGCTTTTCGTTTGTTGGTTTGTTTCTCTCCTTCTCTTGTTCGTCTGGTGAATTTGTTTTTGAATGATCGTCACACCGAGAGCCGTTTGGTCACTTATCAGCAGCCGATAGCGTCAAATCTTCGGCGACCAAAACGTTCCGGGTCCGATGACGAGCGGCAACAAAACAGAAGAAAAGTGAGAACGGATTCAACCGATCAAAAAACAGAAGGCGAAAGATTAGGTACGGGGACAGTTGCGGTTGAGCCGAAGGTTATCTCGGCTTCATCTTTGTCTGGGTTCATCGGTTGACAAATGCGGCAGAGGTTACAACCTCGACGGGGTCTGGGCTCCGCCGATCGGTTGGGCAGTGGTTTCGGATCACATTCATCTATCTGTAAATCATTTATTTATCGGAAGAATCGCTCTATTTTTCCACAGCCTGACGCCGACTCCGGTTCTCTGGACTAAATTGCAGTCGTAAAATTTTCTGGCTGAAGATTCCGTCCTGAGAAGCAGATTTCTGTCATCACGTTTCGTAAATGAACTTCGTTCAGCTTCCCGTGAATTTCATCCCTATCGAGCATTCAATCAAGCGTCTGCTCTTGACTCGAATTGTAATTGGATCGAACGATTGCAACAAACGACCGATGTTCGATGTTACAATTTCGCGAAAATTCCTGCGGAAAACTCGTGGATTTTCCGTCGCGAACATCCCTTCGGAATAACGAACGAAAGATACTGGTCCTGGAAGGCGAGTTTGGAGTTTCGTTTCTCCGCATCGGTCGCAACGATGATCAGACGGTTTTTATACCGCGATCGAGGGGAGAACGCTGCCGCTGCCGGAAACGGGATCGTCCGCTATGAATTCGTAATGAGTTGTTGCGCACGACTCTGTTGCATGCATCCGAGGATTGAACGAAGTTGAATTCAGCGGCGCAAGGTCGCCGGGCGCTCCGAGCATTCCATGGAGATTTCTCATCGCAATGAGCATCGTCTCTACGACACCTTTCGAATTCCTCAGTTACGAGCTGCTGACTCGGCATCTGGCCAGCTCAGAGATCACTGCCGCCGCGCCGCGATCGGATGACTTTTCTGTTGAAACCCTCATTTCGCTCGATTGACTTCTCAAGTTGTATTCTGAGAGCACATGTGCAAAAAATTCCCTCTGCCGATAATGGAGTTTGTGAGTCTTCTGTTCTCGGGGTCAGTGGAGTTCTGTTTGGACTCCGAGTCACCCACGTTCCTCAATTTCAATCGAAATCTCCCCTAAACAACAATTTTCCTCGATAGAGCTCCGAAATCATATCATTTGATTCCGAATTGTATTCGATTTTGACACTTTTCGCAAAGGTTGTCAACAACAACTTGCGGTAGGAGTGGATATCCAACGGATGCTCGATCGCTTCATCAGCGCGGAGCAGACGCTTTTGTTTGACCTCATTAGGCGCGTCGTCTGCTCCGACTGATTAGAAGTAAACAAAGCCTGTCATCCGCACCGCGCGATTCCGGCACATGAGCACAGAGATTTTGGTTAGAGATCGAACTCTCGGTTTAGCGATCATCATCCAGCCGTGCTCGAGAGATCGAAGAAGATGTTTGAGTTGTGGACACGCGACTCCGGTGGCACTGTGTAATTATGACTGTCAAAGAGAAAGCAAGTATCGACTCTGATTACGCTCATAAATTAAATAAGAATCGTTCATTTCCCCTCCTGCGCTTTTGACTTCGGTTTCTCGATCTATCCTCGATTAGAATCAATTTCGGTCTCAAAGTAGTCGGATTACAGCAAAATGACGGAATAAACGCGTGACGGACGCCATTGCTGACCTCGTCCTCCGACGTTTCCTCATTCTCCTCAAGTTCTCGTGGGGACATTGCCCTTCAGACCCGATGTTCTGTTTTCTCGGCGTCCAGATTGAGGAGAAAGTCTCTCCTTAGGCTGAGGTACTACGGCACTTTCTCGCGATTTCCATGGACTTTCGTTATCGAGGTCCGCTTATCGGCAACGACGGAATCGAGGCCTTTGTTCGAGGTTGAACCAGTTTCTTCGGTTTCTCATTTCTGCTTTCTCTACACTTGCGAATGCCAGGCGACACCGAAGACCACCCGGTTGGATTGTAAGGTGTCGCTAGGAATGTACGCTGCTGGCTTGTTGTTCTGTTGGAGTCTGCACAACTTCTGAATAGACCTTCGGATACAAGAGCCATGAGTCGTGCTTGGGACCGACCAGAGCTATTCGCTCAGCTTGAGAGCTGTTGGGCACAACCACTCACTCAGTCAGTCTAGCGACCGCTCCTTCTGCACGAAGATGGCGAGACGTCGGAGAAGAATACAACGTCCTCTTCTGTAGCAGAAGCATTCTTCGGAGTTTGTAAAGCTTTCGGTTCTCTTCTTCTGCTGCACCGCGGCCAGGTGACGTGTTGGTTTTGCCTCAACGCGCTCGATAGACGGTTCCTACAAGTCACAGTTTCTCGATGAAAAGATGTCGAAATCATCATCATGTTCGGAATGTACTGCAATTTTTCCAACATTTCGCTCCGGATCCGATAGAAAACTGAGGTCTCCAGCGAAACTAGAAGTCACTCCTTCTTCTGGTTCCGAAGTAATTTGAGAGAGAGCTCTGCGCGTATAGCAAGGAACGAAGAAAAAACTGTACGAAATTGCGGGTCGACCGAGTGAGGACGTGAGCAAACCACTTGAAGGTTCTAAGTGATCTCTGAGAGTGACCCTTAGAGCGAAGCCGTGCGCCTGGCTTTCGCGGGACGAAGGAGTTTCAGGCCGAGGGGACGCGGGGGCCTCTCTGGTCCTCCTGAGACTGACTTGGCGTTACACTTAATGGCAAAGCGAAGGTGTTCGAAGGTCTATTAGGAGACACGAAGAAAAAGGAGTTCTTACACTTGCTGAGCAAATAACTCCCCGAGGCTCTCGACGTTAAAAGATACCTCCGGACGAAAAGGTCGGCTTCCGGCTGGAAATTGAAACTACCAACTCACGTTGTACTGAATACCCGTCGATAAGGGGAACGCTCCGATTCGTTTATCAGGGAGAGCATTGGAACCGAACAAAGTTCCGACCCGGGAAGCGAACGCTTCGGCAAGTGATCGTGAAATCGCTGCGTGTGCGGCTCATCATCATCGAGTATCTGCGTCGCGAGCTTGCCAAACGCCAGCAATCAGCTCAGAAGCGGATAATGAGGACTTTCCGCAGTTTCTCGCAACAAGCCACGCATCAGCTCACTCCGACTTCGAGTGTTTCCGATATGCTTTGATCATTCCAGTCACTCCGGAATCAAAGGTACATGGCTCCGACGACCTCGGTAAAGAAAACTGTTCTGATCCCAAGGAATCTTCACCGGCAGCATAAGGAAACGTGATCGAGTCATTTTTTCGGAGTTCTGCCGGGTTCTCCGGAGACGCGGAACGATTTCGAAAGAGATTCGGAAATCTGGCTCCGTTCCAGCGTTCGAAGAGCAATCTCGGTGGACAACGATCCAAATTCTTGAGTTTCAGCGCTGGGATGGTGCATGACCACCAAAACAGTTTCAACGAATCCTGGCTCGACCAACACCTTCTTCGGCCTCGATGTTTCTGCTTCCGGCGGTCTCCTAGACGTCTGTGTCTCCCGTAGGATTGAACCAATTCACCACCGGAGGCCTCGGAGGATTCGCAAAGGAGTTCCTACCTTTTGCTGTTTGTGCTGGGGGCTGATGCTTATAATACTACTGGGCGACTAAGAAGGAAGAAAGCGAGTTCCTCGCTCAGTTTGGCAGCAGCCGAATCTCTGGGGGATCTATGACCGGAGACGGCCTTTCCCTCAGTCATCGTTGTTAACTTGCCCGTTGTCTATCTCACTCTTTTCCCATGACTGGATCCACCTTCTTGTTCAACAATCGCTTTCGCTCAAGTTTCCCTCTTTCTGTCGAGCTGGCGGACGACTGACTGACATTCAGATTAATTCCACGCAGCGCCTGTGTGTGCAAGCGAGCGAATGCATCTTATCGTCGTTGCGCGAGTTTTCCTTGGATGAACCCCTGTGTTCGACTGAAAGAACAGCGGCGAGATAATGCTCGGGAGAGACCACCGTGCGCGAGTTAACCGCATTATATCAGCTTACGGTGACAGTGCATTGGCGCGTGAAGATACTGTTGCGAAGGCGCTTCTCAGAGAATGGATGCACGAAAGCCCGAGTTGGAGACACCCCTGTTTCGAGAGTGCGCGTTTCAGTCAGGTTCGAGAGGCCAATGTCCACCATCGAATGTATAAAACACCACGAGAGATTTCCGGGAAACGGAACGTGGACCTGGAGGATGAAGTCAATGGACTGAGGGGGAGCCCCTTCCATTCGATGGTGGGGGGACTGGGAGAGGGGGAATGGGGGAAGAGGAGAAAGGGTCCGCCACGCGAGAATCCTCCGACAGTTCTGCAGCTCTGCATCCCGGGCCGACGCAACTGCCCCATGATGGTGCATCGGTTTTAAATTGTTCCACTTGATAAGAAGGAGGCCTGCTGGCGGGGCTTGTGTCTGGAGTTGCTGCTCCTGGACACCGTCGGGGACGGGTGGGAGGGGCGGAAGCCGGAGGGACCGAATACAGGGGCGACAGAGTACAGGGGACGAAGTGTTGTGCTCGGCGCAGATGCCACACGCGTGATCCCACTTGAAATTCAAAGCAGCTTTCAGCAAGAAGCCTTCCTTGTCCTCACTGCTCATTCGGTGTTTGGCGCCTTGCAGTCAGGCAGACCAGGCAGCGGGCGTAAAAAGGGATCGAGGGTGGCAAGCGAGCTTCTTCAATCTCACGCGTGGATAGCGCCCGGGCTTCGATGGTCACTGACCGCCTTTCACCGAACTTTCAGGCCACTCGAAGAGACGCCATCAGATACATATAGCTCGCGAACGAAGAGTCAATCAGTACTCCGAAAACTCCCAGTCAGGATCCTGAGGAGCCCTCCGTGACCGCAGGGGTTTCTTCTCACTCGAATCCCGGAAACATCCTCCGCCCTTTGTTCTCCTGCGAGGGACCGAAAACATGCGACAGCGAGTTTCGGTTTGTCGCACGCACCTGCAGCCGCTTGTTCAACATCTGCAACCGGGTCGTTCGCTCAACTTGCTCGCCTCCCGAGCCCGGGCCCCGGGAAACTAACTCGTTTCGGCCCGGAAAAGTGTCTTTAGCTTCGCTGCTCAGTCAGTGCATCTGTTTGTCGCGCGGAGACGGACATCAAGACGTTTGAGGAATACCTGAACAACGAGCTGAATTATTCACGGCTCCAACGCGACGCGAGAACAAATTCAGCGGAAGAGCCAACAGCAACAACCAGCATGATGGCCACGCCAACGAGCACAGTGAACTGACGAAACTTTTCCCGTCCCGACCGGTCGGAGGTTGGTCATGAGTCCTCATCCTGATCGCTCAGGACTCCGTTCAGTCAACTCGAGACCTCATCGAAGGTGGCCGAGGAATGCAGGCACCAGGGGCCCCGGTGGCCGCTGGGAACCGTCCTGCAGGCTTCAGTTCATTTCGAATTGCGTCTTCTGCCCTGTTTCCTCACGAGTCCTGCTGTCATGGCCTTAATTGCCGGAGCGGCCGGCCAGGCTCTCGGCAAGCGGTGGTGGTCCAGCGAGCCATGATGACTTCCAGCAGATTGAGTTCGTAGAGCGCGTTGCACGCTGCGTGAATGCAGCTCACTCAGAAATTCCTCAGTTCCGGTTGGACACTTCGAATGTCGGCTGTAATTTTCAACCACGCTCAGCAAATAGTGGAAACTGCAGAGTATCAACCCCCAAATGAGCGTTTCTGGGGGAGTTTGCAATTTTTTCGAGTCCGCCCCCTCCCCCGCTCCCCCATTTCCCCCGAATGCTGTGTCAGTGGACGCTTTCGGGACCACGACGATGGGAATTTCGCAAGTCGAGTGGACGCAGAGCAGCTGGAGTCACGGGAATAGAGCAGCTGGAGCAACAATCGATGAGAACAACAGAAACAACAAAATTTCAGACCGGAATTCAGCCGGAAAGAGTCAACAGTCGAATTCCAGCTGATGGTCGGAGTCGATTTATTGCTTTCGAGGGCGGGTCTGCGAATTCGTGAGTTCGTTTGGGCGTAATAGTTCGGGCTATAAAAAGCTATATTCGACTCGGAAAACGAGTCGTTCGGAAGTCTCATCCGAACGAACTCATTTAGAATTCCAATTCACTCCACTGCGTGCGCTCGCGGGTCCATTCCCATCGTCTGACCGTGGCGGAGCTTCTCTCTAACTGCATTGATTATCATCATCGCACCCTTATTATTACAACGATGCGCCTGTTGGCTCGCTTAGCTAGTGAGAGTGGGATAGCAATTAGAGCTGGAGCGTCTTTGTTAAAAGTCTGCTTCGTCGAACGCGTTCCGAGCGATAAATAAACAGAGGGTGCACCACACGGCCACCACGGAGCATTCGGAATTCGATTCAAAACAGCAAAAACCCGATAAAAACCCTCGTTTTACTTTGATTGAAATTGAAAATTAAAAATGTTTATGTTTTCTTTCATTTTCTTCCGAGAAGAGAGTCGACAGTGCTTCGGTATCGCTCGGGACGCAAAGGTTAGGAGTCCGATCGGACTGGAGGATTCTTTGGTTCAGATATCCAGGATGGTGTTGGAGTTTGAATCCTCTTCAAAGATTCACTCTAAGCGTGCGGGAGCCACCGGCTCGGGGGTTTGAATTGAAGATCATGTCAAGTCCTTAGAACAGCGGAGAGCAATTTGCATTTATATCGCCAGACTCTCCGATGAATTGGTTTCCGATCGTTCCTCAGGACGGAGTCGAGCGTTCAGGCGACAGGAGATGATCGTCCTTTTCCAAATTGATCAGGTGCGTCCACTCCACAGGTTGACGTCGAACAGGTTCGGATACCTCACGACACCAAACCAATGAACTCGACGAGCCTGTCAGTTGCCGACCTGATCCGCAACAAACAATCGATTTAAGTTCATTACGTTCGAACATGACATCTCTAATTCGAAATATTTCAGTCGGAGAGTCTGTTCCCAAACTTACAACATTCTCAAAGGAGAAAACCTTGGAGGAGCGGATGTCAGCTCGAGAGGAACTCTTCAGGAGAACACCGCCAAAAAACTTCGCCAAGTTTCGGGCCAGGGGTCGAGAGTGGGCGGAGTTCACAGTGACAAACCAGCAGCGAGGACAACACGCTCCACAAATTGCGCACGGCAGATGACAATCGAGATGATATATGATTGTTATCCGAATCCCAGGTCGCTCCGAGGTTCAAGTTCGACCACGACCCAGGACTCTCGAAACTTACTCCAACAAAGCAATCCTCAAGGTCCACGGGCTCGTTTTGGTTTGTGGCCTTCGTTGACAACCTCTTGTCCTCTGACTTTTCGACGGTGTTCGCAGTTTTGAGCTCATGACGAGCGTAGGGGACCAGGTGTCAACGAAAAGGAGAAGCGAACCATGTGTTGCCGGTCAGCCGTCACCAAACGAGGCCGGGAGCAAAATTTCAAACACCGATACAACGGCGCCAAACCGTTAACCAGTCGGCCCGACATGACTTCCTGGCCCGAGAACAGAACCCACTGATGCGTAACCGCTCTAGCGCTGGAGTGCGTGCACGCGATATGCTAACGGCTGGATCAACGTGTAGTGGGATCGCATCGAGAGGTAGTTAACACGTGCTGTGCAGTCGAACAATTCAATAGCAGCTCATACAAGATCAAAACCTGAGCTCCGAGTCGATGGTGCGGAGCGGTTCCATAGCCAAATTCGTCCTCGTTCCGCATAAGAGGTCACCGATATTGCGTTGCACAATGTTTCAAAAAGACGGCGGCGGCGGCGGCGCGCTGCTCGAAGAGGCAAAATTCGCTGCACTCATTTCATGGTTCGTCGGAGTTGTCGTTTTCAATGGGAGCCGGAAAATTCAAGTCGAAGTGGAGGAGATTCCGTTTTGTCGTTTCCCGGTCGCAGAATATCAAATCGTATTCTCGGCCACAATTAAACGGGTTCGTCAGTGTCATTACGCGACACAGGGCCAGCTGCGTCTCCTACCTTCCGATGACAACACGCTTAGTCCGCACGAAACGTGATAGGAAATGACTGTTGTAATAGTTGGCTAGCGAACACTGCACACACCTAAACCAAGCAGGCGATGTCAGGGCGGAGGGGGGGGGGAGGGGGAGTTCCAACACAGCTGTTGAAGAATCGC
This sequence comes from Neoseiulus cucumeris, assembly GCA_021527715.1. NCBI lineage: Eukaryota > Metazoa > Arthropoda > Arachnida > Mesostigmata > Phytoseiidae > Neoseiulus > Neoseiulus cucumeris. The sequence goes on along the minus strand of JAJSRV010000086.1, from coordinate 366,693 downwards.
GCCCGTCCACGCGATGACGGGAGGCAACAACAAGCTCGACTTTTTCCCTCGTCGTTGTCGATAACACTCTCGGAGTGAAGTGCAGCGATGCCACGTCGTATTGAATCGAATGTTTCACTTCCATGAGGCTCCGCTGCAAGACAGACATAGGGCAGCCACTTGTATGAACAGGAGTCTGCTTTCGCGAACACACAGAGACGCGCGCACGGAGGAGTTTGAGTCTGCAAACAGACGGAAATCTACTGCGACTGGTTAACGAAAGCGCCCGAAGGCATCTTGAGTATCCTCCGTAAACTCGGACCTCTGAAATGGATCCTTTGCGTCGTCGGTGGCTTCGCTGAAAGGCAACGTCTTGTGCAAATGGAACGGTAGAACGCTTGTCACTAGTTGAAGTTAACATTCGCTCGAGCTTTTCGAGATTTCGCTCGGTCATCGAGCTTTCTGGAAAGATAAGCATCCTAGAATCGTTCATTTCAGGAAGCTTGAATGGAAGTACGATTGAGGATGAAGATTCGTCTCCTCCAACTTCAAAGGTTGAGCGATCCAAGAATCGTTATCGAGTGTTCGCGTGTTTCTATGCTCGGAGTTTCGCCTCGTTGGATCGCAAGATTAGATTAGATGTGATCTTTTCACCGACGACGCGACGTTTTCCTACGAGTTCTTATAACTCTCCATTAACGATAAAGATCCAGCATTATTGACAGTCCCCACGGTATCTCCGTCGTGAATATTCATCACAGCTCCCACATGCATCATCAGTTGTGCTTACGCACGTATTTACGTCGTTGCCGTCGTCGTGAATGCAGGTCTTTAGCGAGCGAGAGCTTTTTGTGGGTTACAATTGACAACTTGTCACCTCGGGTTTTGATAAATGATCTTTGAATCCCACATCAAGGTTTCCCGCGTGTGTTCATTTCTGTTCCGTCCTGAATATATCGGAGCCCCAACATTGTTCGCTTTGCACACATCCTGAGTTGGAGGATCTTCATTTTTTCTCGTTTGCGAACAACACGTAGACGACGGCGACTTCGACTTTCGCTTCTGGGCTGCACCTACACTCCTCCGAGAAAACAGTCAGTCCTCGCCGGCTGTGATTAAGTTCACTCGCTGCTAATCTTGCCCGTGGCGATGATTTTCGCTGTGCAATGCGACCTCGCTCCGACTTTGCCGAGCGGACCTCCAGACGAGGTCTCCGAGGGGTTTCTACAACGTTCTAAGCTGCTTACGGATGTGGACATCAGATTGGAAGACACCACGGACCTGCTCGCACTTCGCATTCGCCTCGAAACGTCTCCGCCGACATTCCGAGACCTCGAACGCTCGATGGTTGACGGAAGCGTCGCCCCGGGCAAGTTGAATTGTCAAGATACATATTCTCGGCTTCAGCAGCCTCTCTTCTGCAACCTTTGGTGTCTGACTTCTCTTTTCCGAAGAAGAGGCCTCTTCGTCCGTTTCGTCGTTGAGCGTAGCCTTCGACGAGATTGCCGAGTAGCATGCACGTGAGGTAACACGGTCTCGTGCGAAGGCTCGAACTTCGGAGAAAAGTTCCGACTCTCCTGGGTGCACGAACACAGAGACCACCGTGAGGCCGAGGAAGCTCTCCCTTAGACCTTGCACTCCGTATTACGGCTTAGGGCATCGTAATGGGAATACGGCCTGTACCGTAATACAACAGTACGGACCGTAATGGAGTACGGTCCGTAATGACGATACGGCACCGTAATGGCAGTACGGCATCGTAATGGCATTGTAGATACCAAGCTTTCCGCTAGACAATGTCGTTCGGAAGAGGTAGGAAATTCGATCTCGCGGAGAGTTTCGGAGCTCTCGGTGCCATCTGTAGCTTCTTATCATCTCTTGGAGTTCGTAGTACGGTGCCGTACTGCCATGACGCTGCCGTTCTGTCGTTACGGTGCCGAACCCTCATTCCGGCGCCGTATTGTCATGACGGACCGTACTGCCATTACGGATCGGATTATTTAACGGTGCCGTACTGCCTTTACGGCCGTAATCTCTTACGGCACCGTAATCTCTTACGGCACCGTATTCCCTTACGGTACCGTATTCCGAGTACGGTACCGTAAGCCGTAAAACGGAGTGCAAGTCCTACTCTCGAGGCACGGAGGAGACCGCGAAACAGGGATCCTGGACAAATCCGAAACTCCCTTTCCGCGAAGTTATCGATGTTCAGGAACAGTCGTTCGTTCTGGTGCCTCGGATCGATTCTGAATCAAGGAGATCAGGTGAGCTCGCTTCAATTAACCGGCTTCGCTTAGAAAAGGGAGTACGACGTCGATAGGAGCTAAATCTATTCAAGCTCATAGGCGAGCGATGGCTCTATCCAAATGAGGCCACTCGGCCTACTTAGGCAGTTGTGCATTATTGCTGTCGCCGTGACTCGCTATTAGGCTGACATAAAAAAAAGAGGAGATAAAATGCCTCCTGCAAAACTGCTGCTGCTGCTGCTGGAGTCTTTCCGTCTGACTTGATGAGTAGTTTACGCTCGGCGTAATGAGTGGACCCTGTTATGATTTCGGTGGGCAACCGCGGTCCGAGCCTCCAGTTCAAATGGAAAATATTCGGCCGCGCCGGGGATTGGATAGGAGGTCGACTGGAGTAATGGAAAGACAAATGTTGTCAGAGGCCTGAGAGAGTGGGAAAGCATCGTTTGGTACTTTGCTGGAATGTCTGTCCGCTCGACGTTGTTCGTTCGCTCTGCACTGTCCGTGGAGATCAGTGGAGGCTGCGGCGGCGCTGGTGGCTGTGCCTCTCCAAGGCCTCTGATTAGACTCATAGCTCGTTAGTTGTTCTTAGGTGAGCTTCTTCTTCTCCGTCGACTTTTCTGTTATGTCTTATAAATAGCAATAAATACACAACTGTCATCGGAGATGCCGAAAAACCAGCGGCGGGACATCGAGTGGGGAGAATCGTCGAGACCGATCGTTCAAGCGCCAACCAAGACAACACAGTCTGGATGAAACCGATATAGTTTCTTTACGACCTGCGATGAATCAAGAAATGTCGAAAAAAAACAGGAACAGATGTGTACTCGCGCTGTCCAACTTTGAATCGTTTTCACTTTTCGTAGAAAAAAGCTTCCCTGGAGTTTCGAGGAAGTCGAAATCAAAACTCCGAGCATGTTTTTCCTCCAAACTTTCAGAGTTTGAGTGAACGAACTTGACGTGCTGGTCATGATTAGAACATCGGTCGATACGATTTGCTTCCGTTCCGCGTTCTCCCGTTTTCTAATCTATTCTAGTTTTGATGTCCACCGGAGCTCTTTTTTGAAATTCAGATGTCACCCCACCGAGCCGGACACTCCCGTCAATGTCAAGCAGCGCGGCAAATTTCATAACCGGCGACGATTGCGGTTCTGTCAACGCTGCGGCGGAGTAATCGAGCGACGATCAAATTGTAGGCTCCGCGCCGGCTCAACTGCCGCTACTTTTGTTATGACTTGTTAGCGGTGGCGGCTAACGCTGCTCCTGGTGCTCGCCATACGATGAGTTTAATCGCCGCCGCTGACCACGACGCATCCCGAACATCACAATAACAGCAAATACAATAGCTGCCCTCTCTTTCTGTGCAACAAAGACGGAATATGAAGCATTGTTATTATCGTCGGTTTCGATGGTCAGACCGCGATGAAGTTTGCGCCGTCGTCTTCTCCATTCGGACGATTTCGCCGTGTTCGCCGGCAGTCATAGAATCAGAGCAGACGACCGATGACGGCCACTGCCAGGGCCAGCGAGTCAGACGGAGTGGAAGTAACCGACGACGACAACAACAACAACATCGAAGAAGAGAAGAGAAGAGAAGAAAACCAAGAAAAAGAGTCAATGATGCCGAACGCTGATTGGGGCCGCTATCAGAGAACGAAAGGAATCAGAAAGCTTCCTGGAGCAGAGAATTCGGGAGAACAACCAGTCAGCCGGCAGCCTGGCGACCGGAGTTCGAACGACTCTCGAAAAGCAACGTACGTCGACGAGATACGCCGACAACGGCGATGACGACAAAGGCGATTTTGAAGTCTCAATGGGGTGACAAACGCTGGAAAAGCGCTTCACTCTCAGAGATCCGAGTTTTTCTCTTTCTTCCAGCGGGATCTTCTCGACTCCCTTCCTCAAAATTGGAATTCTCCAATCTAGAATCCCGGGAACACGCTTGCTTTTCACTTTTCTCCCTTAAACCGGGGGAGGGGGAGGGGTTTTCCCCTTTGGATCTTGGAAACCAATCCGAAATTGCGAGTTTCCAGTGTTGACATCGAGGAAAGGTCTCGGTGGTTTTCCGCGTTGCGGGCAACGAGCACGATCGATTGGCGCGTCAAGTTGACGTTTGTGACTGTCCACATGGAATGCAGAAAGTCGGACGTCGAAGAAAGCTGGAAGAGTGTCGCGTCAAGAAAATGTCACTCGAATCGCTATTAGTTTCTTTTCCGATATGTCTCTTCTTAAACGTGGGCGGTGATTCCCGGCGGACTGTGGCGTGTGGAGATCTGTCAAACATGTTCGGGATCGGTCCTCCAATCAGCTGAACCAGCTCTCTTGGGTAGTCAGGCACCGAGTTCGCTTGGCCGCGACCGCTTTGGCCGCGCCAAGGAGATCAAAGACCCAATGAAGCAGCCATTCGAGGTAAAAAAAAAGCCATTAATGAACAGAATGGAAAACATGATCACGAGAAGCCTTGAACGCTCCTATCAAGTAATCTCGAAGAAGGGCTACCTAACTCGCTCGCGCGACCCGCGAGACAACGTCAGCCCTCTGTGGCCCAAGTGTCCGAAAGCTTCTACTTCTTGTTGTTTGTTAACATGCGAAGCCGCTGTAGAGCCGGCTACTCCGGTTACAACACGAGGAGAGCACCGCTTTGGTTATCGGGACAGATTAATGGCAAGAGCAAAGTTCAATGGGTTTTCAAGAGCAGCATGAATGCGTGCATGAAGCTAGAAAATCCAAGACAGAATGTTTCGACGTCGGTCAGAGCTCACGACTGTTGTTTATGGAAGCTGCAAAATCAGTTCTGACATTTCGAGCGTTCCACGGCATTTTTCTCCCGGACCGGAATCGTTGTAAAAGATACCGGTCTGTTTTTTTTGGACGCGAGATGGACGACGCTCCGAAAACCAGTAAGCGAGCTTTCGCATCGGAGTGATATCTCTTGCATTCGGATCGGCTTCTGCCGACGAAGTCCATCTGGACCGGGTGCCAGTCGTGGCAGGAAGACTACCACGGCTAGTAGCTCGGAGCTACTTGTAGTATCGTCTTCACCGATGACGACCCTCATGATTGAGCCTCACCTCTGCGCACGTTTCCCGCATGCATGTGATGACCGAGACACGATTCTCTGCTACACCATACGATCCGAGATGTTCATCGTTTCCCTCCCTTCTAGTTCCACTGAGAACCTAGCCGCGACTAGATTCTCAGATGTTTTCTCTCTACGATCCGAAGCCCCAATTCTCTCGATTCTCGGATCTAAATCAATTTATCTTTACGAAGTTCCGGAAAATTTCGCTTCTTGGTTGCTTTCTCGTTTGTTTTTTCTCATCGTTTTCGAACAATCGAGGCAGAAGTTCCGCAATATCCTCTGAACTTTCGTCCAAACGGAATCGGTTTCGAATCAAGAATCACTTCCAATATATCCTGATTTTTCTATTCTCTACGAACCACAAGCTCTGCGAGTAGTCATCGAGGAGAACGGAACGACAGACGGACAGAGAACGACATTCTTCTCCCGAGAAGCCGTTGCGCTGCTGTTGCGAGTCACGCATTCTCCTGAACAAGATAATGACTGGGTGGACGGACTGAATAAGCTCCGCTGCTGCTGGTGACAACAAAGGAGTCATGACTCAATCCGGGACATCTTGCGGACAGCCCACTCCTGTTCCTCTCCGAATGCGTCTCTCGCAAGCTGTCCATCTGTGTGGATGGATGATCGGATGCATCACTGGAATCCAAAACTTCCCGAGTGAGGAGGAGAATATCATGGAAACATGGAGCAACGTCTGGAAGAGGAGTTTCCGCTACTGCTGCAAAAAAAAACGAAACGAGTTCTGCCAGGAAAACTTTTGCTCCCTCGGAGGTGAGACAACATCGAAATGGCGAAGTTTCGTTTCTTGTTTACTATCCCAGGGAGAACGTTGCGGAATTCAGGAGGATTCGCTTCGAGCGCTGTTCGACCAGATCCGAGAACTGTTCGGCCTCTCATGAATCAATTGAGTCATCATTTAATGAGCACGCATCGTTGACTCGTGTCCTGAGTACACGAGTATCGATCGCCCACGTCCGGGCTCTGAGCCCAAAGGTGGGCGAATTCACGAACAACCTCGTATTCCGCCGACCAAGACCGAAACGAGCTCTAAAAAACTCTCGGAATTCAGAGTCACTGACGACACTTTTCTCTGACAAAAGATGCAGCGCATCCAGAACTTGAACGCGCACCCAGCCGGACCAAACTGGCAGCCGGCGCGCGGGGACAATTCCCAGCCTCAACTTCATCTGGATGTCATTCAGCGGCAGCGCACTTCTGGTGGACGTTTGTCTCTTCTGGAACGCCGAGCAAGTCCGTCGGATAGCAGCGATTGTGGCACAAATCTTGACAGATTCGCATTCTGTCTGTCTGCGGTCGCCATCAAGTGAGCGCCATTGTCCGTGCCAACGGGCCGTTGTGCTGAAACCAATTTTTTTTCTTTTCCTTTCCAGAAACACACCACGTGTCCCGCGACCAAACCCTTTGGAGCGGACCGTGACCTTGCGCGTTGCACCAGATCGTAATCCGCTGGAAACAAATGTTAATCCCCTGAAGTTTTATTTTCCTTCGACGCCCAACTTTCGGCGGGGCCGTTGTTCCAATCGGCGCGAGTTCTCTCCGTCCCAGAGGTCGCGTTTTCCAGCGCACCCTACAACCCCCAGAAGAACGGTAGCTCCGAAAGTGCTAATCGCTCAGTTGAATCGCCGAAGATTCAAGATATGGAACTTCTTCACGATCTGCATGGAATCTAGACGGACTGGAAGTGAATCTGGAAAGTAGCGAGTGTTTCGAAATGCAATTGGAGCAATAACTCAGCGATCTTTCCGGTCTGGAAAGGGCGTGCAGCTGACCTCGATCTCATGCAGATGCACATTTATCTAACCACACACAAGAGAAAACATGGAATTGATTTGAATGTTTGAACGATTTTATTCTTCTGTTTCTTTCATCTATTTACACTTTTGTTTGTTTCTCCATATTTTTCTCGCTTTTGTTCCGAGGTCGGCTCATCATCCCAACCTCGTCCGCGTTTTCGGCTTCTTTTCATTTGTTGTTGTTGTTGTTGTTGTTTGTCGTAGTATCACAGCTTGTACAAAGTGAATATACATTGTGAGCGTTGAAAAAGCGCTCAGATCAATCAATCAATCATTCATTCATCTCTCAGGTCTACGCGTACATCCTTTCCGGCCGCCGACATCATTCTGGTTTCGCGGCAATATAAATTTCTACACACATCACTAATCAACAGCTTTTCTGCAGACACTGGCTCGAAGATGATGACAACGAGAATTCTCCTCGACGTATCGATTGTATGACTCCTAAATTTTGAGAGTTTTCCGATGATTCCGCCAGTGTCTGCATCACAATCGCTCGTCTTTTGCACAGCCCACACGATGCTCCACTCAGGGCTCGTCTCGCTCATGTCCTGTCGAACAGGACGGGGATGGCTCCCACTTGCATACAATGTTGAAGAATTCCATTCAGTTTCACGGTTCAATAAATAAAGATTCGTAGAAAAAAGAATCCTCCACAGTTCGACGCACAGCCGAGATTTGCCGAGTGCACAATCCGTAGTGTGGACAACAGCCCTAGTCGCATTCCTTCCCTCTCTCGTGAAAAAATAATAATCTATATACATATGGTACAGTAGATATCCTCCGCTCTTCACTCTTCCAGTCACGCAGCTTGCATTCTTCGTTCACAGAAAAACAATTCGTCGTCATCATTGGAATCTCTGGTCGGATTGTCTGAGAGCTCACGGTCTCCCACATGCTAGACCGATTAGGAAAGGAGACCAAACCAAAAAAGGAGTCAGGAGTAAACTCCGAAGGACAGAAGTTTGAGATTTAGGAGCAGAAGCGGAGAATATGAAGAGGAGAGACTCGGGAATGTGGAAAGGAGGGAGGATAGGAATGAGAGAGAAACAGGATGCGGGGGCTTCTAGGATTGACTTAGACTATGGCGGAGACGTCAAAGGGAACCATCATCTCTACTCGTCTTTCTTTTTACAATGCAGGAACTAACTATACAAACCGCGGACGCATTTGTGTCTCCCACGCTCAGTAATAAGTTACAATCTACGCTCGTCATCATCTTCCAGGTGCCCAACCCCTTCCAGGCAGGCAGGGGGGGAGGAGGGGGAGGGGTAGATGGATGGGAACGAGGGAAGGAAATGAATAGTTGACGTCCGGTCAACCTATTTACATATAGTGCACTGGCGAGAACGGCTGGCAACTGTCTAGTATTTGGCAACATTCCTCCGAAGACCCACTGGCATCCCTTGTAAAAGGTGTATGTGTGTGTGTTTTTCAATCCAACCCCTTGCTTCGGTCACGCTTTTCCGCATCTCCTAGCAAGTGTCACTAGAAACGCTTTTCGTGTGTTTGCACTTCGACTTGTTTTGTGTTTCTCTATCTCTTTACAAACATCGTGAAAGGCACTAAACGAGTTTGACAGCCGAGTTGACTACGTTGTAGCGGTTCATGGTAGCGTCCGCAGGTAGTCCGTGTGGCCACGTGACCTGCTGCTTTCGGGTTGACGCCTGTGCGTCCGGAAGGGCGTATCGGAGCTTCTCCCAGAAGCGTTTCTCTCCCCAGTGGATGATGGGGGCGTCCCGTAAACTCAGTCGGGCTTCCGCGTCCAGGAGACGCATCGCTCCTTTGTCAACGACGATAACAACGAGCGACGCGCCGCCCGTGCCCCGGATCTGGGCATCGCGGGCCGCCGCTTTCAGCTCGAAGCGACACCACTCCGAGCGGAGGAACTGCTCGGACAGCACGACGATCGACCGTCGGCTGCACTCGATCGCTTCGGTGATCGCTTCGGCGACGTAACCCGACATCGGAAGGTCCCGGTAGCGGAGGCATAGCCGGTACGGTGCTGTACTTCCGCCACACTCGAGCTCGGGCGCGAGCAGTTGTGCAACGAACGATTCGTCCTTCTTGCAGTAGGAGATGAAGGCGTCGAAGAGTTTCTCGGGCTCCTCCCGGCGACGTTCGAAAAGTCTGACTCCGTAACGGGCGTAAACCCAAACCCGGAAGTCTTTGCGGTAGGCGACGACGACTACCATGGCCACGATGATGAGAAACAGAATGACCGCCGCGGTTGCCACGCCCACGATCGGCAGCATCTCGAGCTGCATGTCGTTGAACACTTTGCCGAGATACTTCGAGTCGGAGGGCAGTTTCTGGCCGCCGTACGAGTTGGATCGGTTGTACGAACAGGCGGTCGCGTTGAAAAGCGTCAACGGCGGCCCCAGCGTGTCGTTCCGTCTGCATCTCGTGACGCTGGCGTCCTGGAGAGCGTTGGCGCCGAACATTTGCGCCCAATCGTAGAACGACTCCATGAAATGGCAATCACAGCTCCACGGGTTGTGACCGAGTCGGAGCTCGGTGAGCAGCGAGTTCTGATTCAGCGACCACACTTGGAACTCGACGATGTAGTTGTTGTCCAGGTGGAGCACCCGGAGAGATCGGAGCTGGGAGAAGGTTCGATTGCTGATCGAGCTCAGCCGGTTGTGGGAAAGGTAGAGTTCGCGGAGTGTGGTGAGGTTTTCGAATTCGAATCCGTGCAGAGCTGTGATCTTGTTGTGGTCGAGATGTAGGGCCTGAAGGTTCGCCAACCCCGTAAACGTCCGGTTTCGGATCGCTTGGACGTTGCTGTTGTTCAGGTAGACGACTCTCAGCTGTTTGCGGCCGATGAACGAGTGGCTCGCCAGATGAGGCATGTCGTTACCGTCGAGGTAGAGCTCGGTGACGTCCATTGGCACTCTGACCGGTATGACGTTCAGGTTGGAGAAGCTGCAGTCGACCACATTGCTGTTCCAGGTGGAGTCGGCGTAACAGGTGCAACTGTCCGGACACGTCATTTCGCAATCGCACGCGTCGAACTCGCAGCAGTGGCACAAAGCGAAGCAGTGGCTCTTGTACTTGCACAGGAAGTCGGACGAGTTGGCTTGCAGAAGTGGGACTTTCGTCCTACGGCGAGAAAACGGCAGTTGACACTCGAGGCGCTCCAAATCGGCGATTCTAGGGTACTGCCTCGATTCGTCAAGTTCGTTGATTTTCTGCATCCACTCCATTGCGCAGTCGCAGAAGAACGGGTTCTCGGCGATGCGGAACTCCGGCAAACGGCTCAGATCCTGAGTGGTTTTCAGCCGAAGAGCGTTGATGTCGATGTTCTGGAGTCGGTTGTAGGTCATGTCGACCTTTGTCAGATTGGCCTTGTTCATGAACGTGAACGGATGGATCACGCTGATGAGGTTGTTCGATAGAGCGACGCTCTCGACGCGGTGCGGAAGTGAGGCCGCGTTGATTTCGCGCAGTTTGTTGTACGAGGCGTCGAGGATTTTCAGGTGCAGGGTGCCCTCCATTTCGAAGTAGTTGCCGAGAGCCTCGATTTCGTTCGAATGCAAGTCGAGGTGTTTCAGCGCCGGAGGCACGAGAGCGTAGTCGAACCACGTGATAGCGTTGCGAGACACATTCAGTAACCTCAGATGACCCAGGTTCATGAACAGACCGTTGATGTCGCGCAGCAGATTGTCCTGTAGCTGTATGGTGTTGAGGGCGGGCGCGTCGTCGAAGATGCCGTGCTCGAGCCCGGCGATCTGGTTCTTGGACAGATCGAGTCGTCTCAACGAACGGAACTTGGCAAACGTTCCTCGCGTCATGTTGCCGATGCGATTCTTCGACAAGCTCAAACTGTGCAGATTGGTCAAGTTGGCGCTCGTCAAGTTGCTAACGTCGTCGATGAGGTTGCCCGACAGGTCGAGCGCTCGCAGGAAGCGCAAATGCTGGAGGCCGCGCGGGATCTGGCTCAGCTGATTGTCGGACAGCTCGAGGTCCTGGAGGCTGCTGCAGTTGCGGAAAGTGTCCGGATGGAGTTCTTCGAGAAGGTTTGAGTCGAGAGCCAAATTGCTGAGCACGTAGAGTCCGTTGAACGTGTACGCGTCAAGGTTCTTCAGGCGGTTGCCGCTCAGGATCAGAGTGTGCAAGTTGTATAGAGCCGCGAACGCATTGTCGTCGATCGTTTCGATCTGATTCCCGTCCAAGTGGAGAATCTGAAGGCTGTATTGGGTAGCAAAGGCGGTAGCATTGATATGCCGGAGCCTGTTGCTACTCAGATGCAGCACGACAAGTCGAATCAGGTCGGCGAAAGTTTCGGGGGCGATCCACTCGCTCGAAATTTGGTTGTCACTCAAGTTGAGCACGACGAGTTGCTGCAGACCGCGGAAAGTCGACGGCGACAGCAATCCGATGCTGTTGTTCTGCAGATAGAGTTCTTTCAGGTCGCCAGAGCCCTGCAGAACCTTCGGAGGCAGGGTGTTGAGCCTGTTGTTGGACATGTCGAGGAGCTGGAGTCTCGAAAGGCCCGACAGCGCGGTTTCGACGAGCTGCGCGAGCTGATTCCGCTGCAGGTAGAGCTTCTTGAGGTTGCCGAGGTTCTCGAAGGCTCGGTCGTCGATGTACCTCAGGTTGTTGTCGGACAAATCCAACTCGAGGAGACCGTTCAGTTGGCAGTCGTCATTGAAGCCCATGTTGTTCATGTCGGCCAGCGAATTATGGGTGAGATTGAGCGACTTCAGTGACTCCAGCTGACAGAACGGAGCTCGAGGAAATGTGATGATGTTGTTGTGCGCGAGGTCCAAACGCTCGAGGTTCTTGAGATAACGGAGAGCTCCGGGCGAAAGACCCAAGGAAATGGCGCCCCACTCGCCGTTGTACGTCCGGACGGTGAGGTTTTTGAGATCGTCGAGGCCGGCGAACGCGAACTCGGGCAGCTCGCTCAGCTTGCAGCGTTCAATGTGTAAACTCCGCAGATGCCGAAGCGTCTCGAAAGTGCCGTTCGCGAGTCGACTCTCGGTGAACAGGGCATCGCATACGACACTCATCGATCGCGTGGTGTCGGGATGAATCAGCGAAAAGTTGGTCGCGTCCGGGCCGGCCCTCAACGACGTGAATCTGCACGTCATCGCGAGCTCGGGCGCCCCGCTGGATAACGTCTGCCAATCGCAGTCTTCGGCGCTGACGTAACGGCATTGTACGGTCGTACAAGCGATTGCCGCCAACAACGCGGTGGTGACCACGACACTTCGGTCCATGATGATGATGGACTCTGTTTTGAATGCCTCCTACACGCTCAGCATCGGGACCGTTCAGTCTGCAAGTGGAGAAAATACACAATCGTTAGCAAACCACATCGCTCGATCAATGAAGGAAACGAGCACAGTGCCGGCGAGAACGTCCAAGTCGAGAATCCTCGTTGGGGTTTTGATCATTTCGACGGAAATCGCTCCACGAAAAGAGAAGCAGGAATAAATGGGAATCCGCGAGCGCCGCCGGAGGAAAGGACGAGACAGGAAAAAATGTGATCGTAAATTCGCGAATAGAAAGCCAACAGAAGGACCTATTTCCGATAGGCAGTTTCCTTCCACTTCGAAGGTGGTCTCTCGAAAAACGCGCTGCCACCAGAATAGCGAAATCTGAAACGTTATCTTAGCTACTCAAATTTTATTCCTCCGGCGGTGGTCTTCCGTTTCGTTTTAGTTTGCTCTTTGCGATTCGTTCGAACGCTTCAACATTCTTGATTGTTTTATTTCTTTTTGTTAGTTCTCAATGATTCGTCGCCGCGTCTAATGGCATCGTGGTGCCGGTGGTCCTGGTATCGCATGGCACTTAGTTTCGCGTTGCAAACCTCAGCTTCGGTTCCGGACCCGTTTGTGACACTCGAGGTACTTCTCTCTCGGTCGGTGTGAAGTCTTTCTATCTTTCTGAGCAGGCAGACGACCACCGAGTGTCTCCGAAGAGCTAGCCAGCCAGCCAGCCAGCCAGCGAGTTGTTCTTGCTCTAATGGCTGTATTCTGTTGGTGGACGCAATTACTGCATCACGCCAGTAAGATTGGCGAACTGTTAACAGAGGTCCTGTTCTCGCCGTGTTTTATGAGAACGAACGAACGAACGGATCGACGGCGATGAACACCCCCACGAGGTGTGGCATCCATTACGGGCTCGTCGAAGGTCCGCGTTCCTTCCTTCCTTCCTTCCTTCCTACCTGCGTTTCTTTCGTCTTCCTTCACAGAATACCACGGCGGATATGTTCGATGCGCGAAGAATCAGAAAGAAAAACCTCCATTCCTCACTGTCGAGTTAGCGTTGGCATTCCGTCAACCAGAACCGATGGGAAGAATTCCATTCAGAACAATCTCGTGTTCGTCTACAAGGATGGTTCCTCTTCTGCTTCACCGGGGAGAAACTCCGAGGCTGGACGAATTCGTCTCCTCCGATCTCGATGAGGAATTCGGTTTTTGCTTTCGAATATTGTTGAGCACCGTACTTCTCCGAAGCGGCATGCCGTCGAGGAAACGCCCGGACCCTCTTAGCGCTCCACCCGTTGAAGTCGGACGAATGTCTCGGATTGTTGTTGCACTGAGTGAGTGAGCTGCCTGCCTGGCAGACCAGCGGCGGCAGCTTCGCGAGTCGACGCTCCGAACGTCGACTGGACTACGCCCGACCACTTGGCTGACTCGCTCGCTCGCTCGCTCGGGCTGGTTATTCGACGTGGACTGCCACTGCCGCTGAGTGGGAGGTAGACTTTTTGTTTGAACTTTGAGAGTGAACCCTGTAAACATCAGGCCCACACTACACGCATCGATCGATCGGACGGACGGACGGACGGACGGATTCGGAGAAGAAACCCAGACGTTTTCTCTTTCTTCCGTTTTCCTCACGCGGAATTCACTGAACGTCGATTCTTCACCTGTTGTTGGCCGTGGCGGCCGGCGCTTGCGGTGCTGCCAACAATGCTAAGGTGAGGCCCTTTGGGCCCGGCGATGAACCTTGATCGTTCTCGCGGAATATAGATTCTGAGCGGGCATCGAAGAAAAAAGAATTTCATCCCAAACGGGCGGCCGCCGCCATAAACTCAATTAGAACTCATTAACGCCCGGAACGGACGAACGCCGAGTTTTCACGGATTGTTGGTTTCGCAGGTTATCTTTGGTGGTTTGCTCGCTCGCTTGACGCTCAGTCTGATTGTGACGTGTCGCGAAGGAATTTACTGCCGAGAGTAAAAGTGTCCCCTGCGATCGATCACGAGCCGTGCGAATACGCACGAAGCCGTTTACAACTTCGTCGAATCGCTCATCGGAAGAAGAAGGAGACGAACTGGAGATTTTTTGTCTCGATGCCTCCCTTGACCGGACGGCCACCGAAACGATTGGCGGCGACGGCGGCGGCGGCGACGTCGCCTCGATGAAATCGAAGAAGCCGCCGGCCGACGCATCGCCGAAGACACACGAAACCGACGTCGTGGACGAGAAGATTGACCAAAAATTGAGACAAAATTTTCGTAAACGCCGTCGACCGCCGCATCTGGCGCACGGCTCGATTTAACAATTAAGCAATTGACTCTGGGAGCCGGACGAGGGCCGGGCGAACCCGTTCTTCTGCTTTTCTCTCCGATCGCAGCAGCAGCAGCAGCTTGACGATCGGACGATCACATTTGATGTGATTCTGTAGCGTGGCGGAGGCGTTGCAGTACCGCACTGCATCGCAATGGAAGCGGCGGCGAGAAGAAGAAGCAAACAGAGCGAGTTAAAATCAAGAAGAAACCGAAATACAGCAGAGGGAATCGTAGTCGCACACAGCTGGTAAGAATATTTGTCAAGATGACAAGTAAGTGTCCCGCAGAGCCGGTCGGGACCCGCCGCCGCCTGGCGAAGCTCGTCTTGTGGAACACTGCGTTCGACACAACACGACGATCATCGCTTTTCGTTGTAACCTCTGATACGCCTGTGAGTTTTCCCGGTTCGCGATGGCAACAGACACTCGACAAGCTTGGCAGGGAGGACAGTTCGCCATCGCTTTCGAGCCCGAATTTCGAAATTCTGCCATCCTCTCCTCTTTCTCCCCGAATTCCAGGAAAAAACTGAGAGAGGGAGAGAGAGAGAGAGAGAGAGAGAGGGAAAGTGATATACCGAGAGAGAGAGAGAGGGAGAGCGAATGATATTGAGAGAGAGAAAGAGAGGGATCGCGAGAGTGAGAGAGAGGGGGAAATCGAAGTAGGGAGAAAGAGAGAAAGGGAGTCAGAGATAGAGGGAATCAGAGGTGTCTCTCGTCGAGGTTGTCCATTACCGCCGTTGTCCCTCTGTTGGTCCATCTATCAGTCCGGTCGCGCGTTGTTGAGGACGTGGTGTGTGGGTTTGTGAGTGTGAGAACTAGTCCATACGAGGACCGAAAATGGCAGAGCAGCGAATAGTCACGAACTCTACGAACACTCACACAAACCACCAGTCGAGACAAACCACCACCGCTGCCGTTTCAAAACCCATTCGTTTTCCGAAAAGAAAGCCCGAACCAGCCCTGTTTTGTTTCTGTTTGGTGCTGGTGATCTAGGTGTTTTCACGCGTTTTTGCCTTCCTGGGTGGTCTCGCCTCATAACGCGCCGCTCCATTCGTATTCACTTGAGTCTCGTTTTTCTTTTGGGAAACGACAACAAATTCAATGAAGTCCACAGAATTCGAATCGACGTGAAAAACACGATAACGAAATCGGGAGAGTGTGCGCGCCATCCACGGCTTCCGGCTCTTGACAACTCGTTTTTCTATTTCGCTGTTTTTTCTCTTCCCTCTTGGGATTCCGATTCCGAAACATCCTGGGCCCCTTCCGCACTTTTCAAGCACTTGGACACACAAGCACCGTCTCGGCTGACACTCCATTCATCGAGCTATTAGAGCTTCTCTCGGAGGGCGTGTATCGGTCGCTGGAACTCTTTCAGTGGACGGGATTTTCAGCCGAATTCGAATCCGCTCAGGTGTTCGCACATAGATGGACTGTCCGACTGATTCAATGAACACAGCAGACTTCGATCGCACGATCGGTTAACCAAGGAGCCGACGGCGAGCCTGTTCAATCGAGAGGAGAAGCAGCGACGGAGAAAAAAAGAAGACGCCCACACTGATGTTAACCAGAGCCCCGCTGCTCGACCGCTCGAATGCCTGGTCGGCGCCTCCTACCCCACAGGTCACGACTCTCAGCCGGATCCCCGTGCTCCTAGTGGTGATGATGATCAGCAGCAGTCGATGAAGCGTCTGCTGAAGGCATCCAGACCCTCTAGTTTGTCATGAGTCACAAATTAGGTGGAGCCAACGAACCAGGGAGAAGAATCCACTCCAAACAGAAAACTACCGGAGGTCGCAACACCGGAAACTCTGGTTTTCGGTTCGATTCGTTCCGTTTTGTGTTTTGGTTTCCTTTTCCCCGACGTGGGATCGGAATTTCCGCGCTGATTACGGCCGAAAATTATGAATAACGAGCTCTGCGGTGCGTGGAATACTCGATGGGCGTGCCAAGATCGTCTGGTGCTGCACCGGTGTCGCGGTCATCGTCGTCTATCGCTCAACTGCGGCTGCCCGATCGCTTCAGAATTCGCATCCGTATTCCGCCACTGACCGCAGTGTCGTCGATGTCGTATCCGCCGAGAGGGACCGATCGGCGGACGCTCGGGCTTCCGTAAGCACGTCCAGCGTTCGGGAGCGGCCTAATGGACCCGATCTTACGTTTCCCTGTCTCCGTTCGTTCGTTCGCTCGCTCGCTCGCTCGCTCGCTCGCCCAACCCTCGAGAGAGGACGAACGTTGGACGAGTCGGACTTAATAGCGCAATCCGAGCTGGCGTAGGCAACATCACGTCTCTCTTCGCAACGTCCTTCAGCCGCGAACAACAGGCGGGCGGGCGGTTGGTTGAGTAGACAGACAGCTTGACCCAAGTGGATTAGTTCTTCTTTCGCTCATAGCGTCGAGCACCTTCTAAGGTCCGGGAATGCCCGCGGATCCTCAGGCCGGACTCCAGTCCAGTTCGTTCGCGGCGGCAGCACATGCAAAGAATGTGCCACTTGAAATGACAGCCAAGCAGCAGCAGCAGCAGCAACAGGCCTAGATGTAGGCTTGAAGCTGATTCGGCACAAAGTCTCGAGTGGCTGTGTGAAAGCCACCTTAAGGCTCAAAATCAGCCAAGCGTCCCCCATCACAAGAAGGACCGGCGATGCCTCCGCTGCTTCCTTCCTGAAAAGCTGCCGAGAGTCACACCAGAGGTATGAATCACGTCCCGTGTTGAAACCCTCCACGAATGATCAATATCGACCTCTGGCCGTTTTACGCTCGACTGCTTCACACCATATACAACTTTTTTTTGTTCGCCCGTCTTGCCTACTTTCCATCGTCCTGCTTCCGCGCGGTTCTCGCCGGTTCCCAAGTGTTTTTCACCAGTTTCCGTGTGTTCGCCGGTTTCCCGTCCGGCTTATCCGGTTCGGTGTCAAAACGCAGCTTTTTCGTTGCGAGGTGTATGCAGCTGCCGCACGGTCCTAGACCGATGGTCAGAAAAACTAAGTCTCGACAACCTCGATGCCGCAAAAACACCGCGTGGCGAGATAGTAATGGACTCGAATACCGGATATAAGAACGAACGAATGATTCCACGCTGGAAACGACCGCCTCTTGGTCGGGAGAACGCCGCCGGAAAGAGAGTTGTTCCGTCGTTTTCTCGATTCTTGTTCTAACTCGGAATCGAAACGATTCGTGTTTCCGAACTGGAATGCTCTCGATCAGACGAAGTAATTCCGCTTGGGAGCTTGGAACAAGACGAAATCTTCGTCGAAACAATTTCCTCGATCGGAAACTTCGTCGACGACAAGCGTCGGGTGCTCAAAGTTTGAGGGACCTCAAGAGGAAGGCGGAAGCAAAAATGAGCGCCCGAGCAGAAAAATCGGAGACATTTTCCGAAGCCATTTGTCACGTAGCTCCTTGTCGTCGTCAAAAGCGCTGTGACAACTTGTTACAACGGCGTCGATGACGACAACGACGACGACGACGGGGAAATAGAAATTAGATCGCCTCCGTTCGATGTTCATTTCGCCAAAACGGACCACAGCGAACTGGAGGGAAAATGAAACTCTACGCGAAAGATTAACTTCTCCGCTTCCAATAAAAACTAGGTCTCGTCTCGAACAACATGTCTTCGTCGTCGTCGTCGTTTTCCAAAACAAGCGTCGGCGGGCGGTTCGCTGCGAGATCAAGAAGAAGGTTCGCTCGTATTAATTTCGTTCGAAACATCGGCGATTCGATTCCGGCCTGAGCCCAGACTCCGAGATCTTAACAATGCCGAGCGAGATACATCTGGACGCATTCACGGCTCAGGTCTCGACCTTCCAGGTGAGTTCTTTGACAGAAATCTCAGGACAGGGGCTTGAAGATTCAAACTCGGAGAAAAACGGCCGTTTTCAGACTCCGCGCCCGCATTGGGCGGTGCTTCTAGCAAAAGAAGAGGAGCGGGAAGAGCCTCTGACCGAAGACGTTTGACCAAGGAGGCTGGCCACTGGCGGTGAGTGAGTCTATTGTTAATAGTTGTCCCGCAATGCCACCATCACTTGTGACCGTTTTGACGTCGTCGTCGACGTCGTCACCGCCGAGTTCCTCTAATCGTGAGAGCGAACGGCCACCGAACGAAGATCAACTGAAGTCCACTGCAGAAAGCCAGTGAGGTCCCTCACGGAAACCGCGAAGACGCGACGAAAGGCTGCTGCATCGCTGATGACAGACTATTAGCAGCCACAGACGAAGACGAAGTAGTTTTGCAGAAGAAACCAAAGAAGAGAAAAAATGCCATTTGTGGTCTGCGATGGTGGACTTCTGTCGCGTTATGTAACGGCCGCGCTCGGTTACGGTAGCCGCGACAGAGGCCTCACGGCCGCGAAGGGTTACGAAGACACTGATTCTGTCCTCGGTCATGTTGGATTTTCACTTTTTGATCGCATCTTCGTCGACAGCACCTTTTACTCGACGGGGCTCTCTCATCAAAAGCGTGATGACGATTCTCGAATGGTCGGATTAGACGCATTCTTCAGTGAGTAGCGTTGAGCCGCGCATTCCGTTGGCGATTTAAATCTAAATGTGTTTCGTGGCTTCTCACAAAATCGACCTCCGAATCGGCTTCTTCGGCTTCTGATTCGTTCTCGGCCTGAGTAAACGGAGACTCGTGGATGCAACTTCCGCTTGCGGCCTTCCCTAACGATGCGAAAGAGGGTAAAAGTGAAATTGAAAGCGTAACGTGTTTGTGTTTGATCTCAAGTTTGCGTGGCTCGAGTGTTGTTTGTTGCCTTCGGCGCCGCTGAGACGGCGGCGGCGGCGCGCGGTGGGAGAGTTTAGTTTCCGCTTGGATCATTGGACTACTTTGAGAACGGAAGGGATTTGGTTCTCATCGCCGTCGTCGTCGTCGTCGTCGTGGCGATCACGATCAACACCAAAAAACATGAGCGCCTTTCCAGCCGAACACTCTTCGACTTTATCGCCAGCTCGCTCGATTCAAGCGCACTTACGGTGAACAGAATGAAACGGCAGTTTTCCTCCTCCCATTCAGTCCCGTTTTGGAATGGTTCACATAAAGTTTTCTTTTCCGGAGAATCGCACCCGCCCCCACCGTTCCTCGTTAATCCATCCATTTATCCATGTATCTCTTAAAGTATCCATTTGTCTGCACGGACGACAAGACGAAAACAGCGATGGTCACCGTAATTCTAGTTGTTCGACGCTGGATCGTTCGTTCGTTCGTCGGTCGACCAGCTGACTCGGTCAGAAGTAGTGTCAGTCTGTCAGAAGACCTCAGCCCGCTCTTCGCTTTGAAGACGTCCATTGTTGTTGTGGCGGTCGACGCGGCGGCAGAAAATACGAACGGACGGACGGCAAGCGAAGCGACCGACCGACCGACCGGACGGACAAACAGCCAGCACAAGCGCGTCCCTTGTGGACTCATCAACAGATCGCGGATGGTAATCAATTGAATTTTGACTCACGACTCAGAGGCCTCGTTCCGGGTTTTTTTTCCTCTCGCTGACCTAGCTAACTAGTTCGCTCAGTAAACGCCGCAGCTCCGCACGACTTCAATTGTTGAGCAAGAATTTATTGTCCAACAACAATTTAGTGAATTTGGGATTCCTCATGATAGCGTTTCGAATTCAACAAATTCCGGGAATCGTCCGATACGAATTCCGGAAATCCGTTGGGAAATCCAACGGTTTTTCCACGATTCCAAAAACTGTCGAGAAGATTCGTCGCCAACGAGGGTGATCAAGGAACGAATGAACGCCCCTAAACTTATTGAGTTCGCTTCGATCTTTCAACCCCGGCAAGGGCTTAGAGGTCGAGCGCGTGGGTATTTTTGAATTTGGCGCCAAAACAAACCAAATCTTATTTCAGCTCGCCTAGACCTAAAAGTCGGCCATACTCTTCTCGTTGTCTCTGTGTGTTTGTGTCATAATTGGCAGGGGTTGGGGCTACCTGACCGGGCGGATCGTCGGGAAGCTCGACCGGCTAGCTAGCTATATAGATGGTGAACTGCCCCAACTACTCATACAAACAGCACGAAGAGAGGCGCCGTTCCCATGAGTCGTTTCACCCCTGATCGCCACCACCATGACCTACGGTTTTTTTTTTGTTGATGCCGCCGGTGCCGTTTCTCCGTCTCTCGTTCTGAGTTGCGCTCGGCAGACGTCAGTACGGCGAGCGGAGAAGACGACGAAGCAGGAATCGCGTAAAACAAAATCTGAATTTCTGCCTCTGCCGCCGCAGAAGTCTTAACCCCAGCTCGACCGACAAGGAACTCCGACTGACTGACTTCGCAGTTGTCCAGAACAGATTCTGACCGAAGCCAATTAAGTCAGCCAGGCTAACAGTCGCACGACGTAAAGTTTTTCGTTCCGTTTCGTTCAGACGAACACGAGCGTGACGCCCCCACAGCGCACTGGCTTCCTCCGTTTCGTCCTGAAAACGGCGTGAAGTTCGGTCTCTTCCCTCAACCACGCGGTCTCGACCGGTGTTTCCTTCGTTTCTTGGGCGTTCATTATTTATCAGAAGAAGACAAGAGACTGTGTGGAGTTCCTCAATTTTTCTTCTCTCCTGTCGGGAATATGCGCCGTATGAGAAAAACACGCCACAGGCTCGCGGGAAGTCGCAGCAGATAAGATTCCGAAGTCAAGCAAAATGTCTGCGGCCACCTTACCATCGACAAGGAGCAACATCGGAGTAACGAACGGAGGAGCCGCAGCAGCACCGAAAAAACGCCCGACCGAGCGATCGATCGAACGACCAGCCAGCCACGAGAGATAACCCTCAACGTCGTGAGGGAGGCCTGTGACATCATTAGAAACGGCATCGTCATCCGAGGCAGAAAGCCATAAATCTTTTCGAACTTCAAAGATGGTTTGATAGCAAACACACACACACACTTACAAACACACTTTGTGCGCGAGGCCGAGAGAGTCGGTAGACGTTTAAGAACACACAGAAACAACTGAGGAATGTATCAGTGCCTGCGTGGCGATCCCTTTGACGAGCAGACAATCAAACGGTGGATCTTCAAGCTCAAAGTCAACTTCATCACCTCGATCATGAGGATGAATACCTTAATTTCTTCATGATTCAAGAGCGTGAAGTTTCTTTTCTTCTGTTTCGGAGAAGCGTCGGCGCTGATTTCCAAACGGAGATGCGTGAAAGTAAAAGCTTTCTACAAGAGCGGAGATGATTCTGATCGTCATATTTTCGTCCTTGTTAGAAAAGTAAAAAAAACACAGCGAATGTGCTCAGCTGTTCTTCTATTCAAACCAGTAAGCTACAAACGCGGCTGCTGCTGCTGCTGCTGTTGTCGTTTTTAGTTGTTGTTTTTTTTTTTTTCGTCGTTGTTGTTGTTGTTGTTGTTGAAGGAAAAGTCCTCGACGATAAACAATAGTAACCAATTGAAAAACAAGAGAAACTTTGAAGAATGGCGAAAACAGTAGCCGCAACATTTTGACCACAACGATCAGCTGCTCACTTTTCCAACGCGGCTGGCGGAATGATACTACAATACTATGCAGCCCGGGTACTAACCTCGACTCCGCATGACGCGAAGGTTGCGATCACCGTGCACTTAACTGCAAAGAGAAGATTCCTGTTAGAAGAGATCGAATTAATTGGAAATGCTTCTGAACTCTCTGCTTTGTTCCATGTTGTGCCTTCTATTCCAGAGAGAGCACATCACAAGGAACATATTTTTTGATATTTTCTCCCGAATCTCCAGGACCCCGAATATTTTCTTTTTTCCAGGGAACAACCCACGTTCGTTGAAAATGAAGCGGAAAAGAGGAACGATACAGAATAGTGGAAAACAAAAAAAAAGAGGAACGAAGCAAGAGGACGACAGTTTGATAAACACAACCGCCTCGAAAAGCTGCGTCGTGACGACGCTGTCAAGCGTTTCGACGACGGCAGGGAAGACAGGAGGAGGGTAAAGAAGAGGTTTGGTGGAAAAATGTTATTTTGGGGAGAAATTAACCACCCTAAACAACACACACGTTTCCACTCAGCACTGCCGGAAACTTTCGATTTTCCATCGAGCCACAGAATGCCATTCTAAGAGGACAACAACGATCGAGGAATCGGTTTGGAACTCTCGAAACGCTAATCAGGAATCTTCGCTTGATTCGATTCCTCTCGAGACAGACGGAAGAGGTTTCAGCGAACGAAGCAGAAAATAAGGCGGGCGCGGTGTAGACGAAGTCGCCGCTAATAATATTTGGAGCTGGCCGATTCCGACTCAATTCGATCGACTACAAACAGTGGCTCTTCTTCTCTCACAATTTTTCTCTAATTTTTTTTTCCTATCGCCAGCGCTAACCGGCGTTTGTGATGTGTCTTCGGTAGAGGCCCTGACCTCTCGTCGGCCGGTCTGGCTGGCTGCCGTCGTCGCCGGCAACTTCGACCCGAGTCGCCTCTGAACGAAGAACAACGGAGGGACATCTTCGTTCACGAAGCACAACAAGACAGCACGCGGGAAACCTATAAGACTATCAATCGAATACCTATGCCAATGATGGAGGACGTCAGCCGAGCCACAAGACGAACTTCTGTCGAATGCTAAGAGCATTTAGTAGATCTGATTAAGAAACGACTTTGACGGAACGGAGGCCCAAAAACTCGAGAGTTCCTTTTATTGTTGTTGTTTTGATTCTTTCCGCGGCGTTTTAATCTCGGATCGTTTTTTTTTATCGCACTTGGGACTCAGCAACCTCTCGATCATCATAATCTCGGCGATAATCGGTTTTTTTTTCTCAGATTTATTCGGAACATTTTCCCGAGTTCCCAGCGGAAATTCCGTTGATCCTGAAACGGGTTCGAAACGAAATCCCCTCCTTTGTCTTCTCGCAGAATCGGAACTCGCGCGAAAACTGCGGAAAATATGTACATCGGGACCGGAGAGAGGTGAAGCAGCCGAGAAGACCAGTTTAAATCTCGAAATTTGAAGCGCAAACACCCGCGAGCTAAAAAGGCCGCTCATCCGGAGTGAATTCGAGAGATAAGGTAGCGTACAAAGAGAGAGAGCAGGGGGAGGGGGGAGGGGGGAGGAAAACGTACTCCGAACGTCAGGAAATATCACTTAGTACCAACGACGACGGCGGCGGCGGACTTCGAGATGTTGGCTTTTTCAATTAGAACCAACGACCGTCCAAAATGGAAAAACGGGAAATTCCCCTCCCGCTTCTTCTGCCGAACTTGGGGAGGGGGGTGGGGCGATACGGAGGGGGACTACCAAACAGATAAGAGCGGGGGGAGGGGGGAAACAAATAGAGAACGGAACGAGCGAGTGTAAAAAGGAGAAAACGGAAAGACAAATTTCCAAATCTCAAGTACTGCTGTCTCCGCCGCCGATTCCAGCGGTCCCCGCCCCTGTCGAGTTTTTTTTTTTTCTTGCATTTTTGCCCAGCGCTGGTTTTCTTTGGGAAACGGAAGAACAAACGTCTCGTTGTTTGACTTTTTCTGAATAAAAAAAAAACCTCCGGAACCTTCGGCCAACCGGCGGACTCGAACAATCGGCTAACCAGCCAAGACCACGACGCGATACTGAACGCCCGTCGTTCGAATTGGCCGAGTTTCGTCGTTAAACGGCGGGGATTTCGTCCGACGATCCAGCTGGTAAGTTGTTGGCACAATGGCTAATGTTTGTATGATGTGTCCATGCCTGTAGCTTGTTGGTCACTTCGTGGTTGCTTGCTTGTTCGGCTGGACGGCCGCAAAACCGTTCTCGGCTCGGACCGACAGAAAAGCTCCAATTATGATCACGACGATGCAGAAACAAGAAGAGAAAATGATCGCTCGAAATAATTCGTGTGGCGACGAAAACCTCTCCATACACACAAACTCTTCTCGACTTCATACACACAAAGATCACGCCGGACACGAAAATCTCCGCGGCTCTTTTCCATGAAGGAAAAAAAGGGAGTTTCTGTTCTTCGAGTCGAATTCACTTTCGTCTTTCGTCGAGTTCCGAATCACGAACGATGTGCGTCGCTTCGGGCCGACATCGAAACTCCAGCTCGCTCGAGGTGGATCTTTGCGGTCGTGACGAAAGATTTCGATCACTTTTTGTGAAAGTGAAACTCGGAATGCAAATATACGAGTGTAAGTGCATTTTGGAAGTGACTCGTATCTTAAAACAATCTGAGAGTGTTTGATCGATTCGAGGAACGCCGCAGCGTCAACGACAAAGCAGCCGCATTGTCTCCACGTCGAGAAGTCACTCGGACAAAACGAAGAAACTTCTCCCGGTCAGAAATCATCTCGATCCAAACTTCGAGAGCCGGAAAGTTGTTCTTCTTTTCTGGTCGGCTTGGCCCGCGGTTGGTATCTAGGTTGATCGGGCCTTCTCACAACAATCACGACATGACGTTGACTTCTCTCTTTTCGGTCGTTCGCTCACTGCACGATTACGCCGCCGCGCCGAGCGGAGTGAGTACTGACTGACTGACTGACTGACTGGCCAGACACAGAAATACTTTTGTCACGACCGACCACTGTTGCGATCTTGTGTACTGACTCCGTCGAATCGACTCAACTAGACAGGATCGACGGCGCGGCGTCGGATCGTTCTCCGTAACCGGCCGCTTCTCGAGTGGGAATCCGTCTCTCCACAATTTATTATTCAAATTATTTATTTAGTTTGAGGCGCAAACTTTCCTTCTCGGAGTCTCTCTGGTCGCTGGATCAGAGAAAACTGGAGGTGTCGAGACACAAAGAAAATGCATCACGTTTTTCGGTTTTCATTTTCTCCTCCTTTTCCGCCCAGCAAGCAGCCTCCTCGCGTCAGAGTGAAAGATATCTCGTGAAATTTATTCATTGCGAAAGAGAACGCTATTGAGGAAATTCAATCGAGCACTCGAGAAGCGCTCTTTTGATTTTGCTCGAGCTCTCCTTCAAAGAGCAAAACTAGAAGTTACTCGGCCACGGATTCCTCGCTGTCCTCCGTGTCGGCAAGTTGGAGCAGAAACGAGATAAAGAAGTCGCGGATCTCTTCTTTTGCTCCTCCCCCCTGAATCCGGGCAGAAAATCCGCAAATATCCGGCTCGCCATCATAAAAATCTCAAGCGATTCCACAGAACTCTTTCTTTCTTTCTGCTTTTGTAGCTCTTCCTTTGGATTGCATCCCTCGTCCATAGTGAGAGGAAAACACAACGCGAGCTCAAAGATTGCGCGTGACAACACTGTACTATCATCGGTCACGCAGAAGACTTCCCACATCATTACCTTCAACCCCGCGAGAGCGAAATTTGAAACGGCCACTTTTTTTTTCAGCGACATTCACACACGAGGGGGAGATACGAGCAGCCCAGACAGCGCCGATCTGGCCAGAATCGCCAAAACCCTCGCGAAACACAATCGCTCGACGCACAACACACGACGAGAGAGCGCCCGAGGCACCTCGAAGAGAAAGAAAGGAAAAAAAAAGAAAACACGAATCGGCTATCGGACTTGCACAAAGTTTCCGCCGGCGTCGATCGAGAAGAAACTCTCGATCAACTCTGACTTTTGCATTACTTCCATCGCGTTCCTCCGGTTTTCCAAACTCAAGAGTTCGGAAGCGGAGCTGTTCCCAAAACTCCGATTCTCGATTTGTTTTTGTCCCATTTTGGTTTTTTGATCGAATTTTCGAAGAAAACTCTTGACTTTCCCCGATTTCGACGTTTCGGCAACATGGTGCACCTACCAGCACAGGCTCCGACAACCGCAGGCGATGTTCCATGCACACACAATTTTTCCTTGCTTGAAGCACACTTGTACACTTTGCGAGGGAGGATTAATCCTAGTATGTTGTTGCTGTCGATGAAGATGATGAATGTTTTTCAGTGTTTATCCAAAAAGCGCACACAGTCAATGTGGATCTGGCGGAACGATGGGGTAACCGTTAAGGTTAACGCCGATTAACAAACAAGATATCCGTTCAATGCTGTACAGAAATACGCGTGTGTCAGATTCTCACAGCGACACGGACGTGCGTGTCTCCTCTCGACGAACAACGACTCTGATCTGAAAGACGACGCACTGTTCAGCGAGGAGTTCAGCAGATGGGGAGAGGGTCGCCGAACCTCCCTCTCCGGAATGTCTCTCCCCCAAAGCAAGCCAGATGGCTGCTTGTTTTTCTCGGCGTCAGCTCCTTCCCCTGGGCTGGCCGGAGCGGGTCGCTGCGGATGCTCCGTGCGAGGCGCGAGTTCTCAAGAATCACCTCCGAGTACGCGGAACCCGCTTTGAGATCGAGCGCTAATCGAAATCGCTGATTTCACTATCAAATAAAAAACATCCGTGTCATGCTTAGGATAGCGTCTAACTGAAGAGCCATCGATTTTCTGAAGCATGTGACTCTAGGATCAGCTCCTTCTGTCCTGGAAAAACTTTTTCCTGGAATTTTCCCCTTTGATCTCAAGTTCAAATGAATTTCGGAAAACTTTCGAATTCGATCCCATGGAGAACGCATCCTGCTAGGTGGCGGTATTGGAAGTTTTCGGCGCGGGGGGTAGTACGCCTATCGCCAGCAGATATAATGTTCCCATAGTCCCCGAGTTTCTTGGAGCGTTGCAAGAGCGTGGCCTCCTGAGACAAGATGTGAATTATTTACACTGAAAGGAGCTGAATTTCAGGGGAACCCGCAGCAAAATTCACTTGCTTCGCTTCCCAAGAAAATAAGGGACAAGCACCTTCGACGAGCCCGCCTCAGACAACCGAGTGGTGACTTTCTCTCGCAGTCGAAAATCAAGAAAATCAGGAATCCGAACTGTTGTGTGGCCGAGGAGACACTTCCGAAATTCCAAAATGCTCGTCGAAGATCGACTCGGGCTTTTGATGAATCTCGTCGCTCGGTTCGAAAGCAAAGTTGACTTTTGAAATCGCGCATTCATTCGGAAGATAATCTTCACGACTGAACATTGAGACGTTTGTTCTGCATGTCGCCCTCAAATCGTCGAGCCCGATCACGTCGAACAGCTTTGCTGAGCTCATCGGAGCTTCGTGAGGAGCATACCGACAGCAGCTCGGCAGCCGACCATCTATCTAGTCTACGAAGCCGCCGCCGCCGCCGCCACTGGGACTACGGACAAGGTCCATACCTCATTGAGAAGCCGTGGGGCCCCCCTTATGTAGCACGGCATAGACGAGAGCATGTTATTCTCTGCATTGTGTCGATGGGAAGCTTGTGATAATATCGGCTAAGTATGCCTGATCCATAAGGAACCAATTCATTTGAGAGCAGTCTTTGTAACTTCTGCACTTCGTTGGTTCCTGGCGCCAGAGCCCGATCGAGAGAGAGGCCGAGTCGCACCGCACCTCGACGGAGCGACAGATCGAGTGCGCCGACGACTGAACTAGCGAGCATCGAATGCGAGAGGCAACAGCGAGCAAGGAAGAAGGGAGAGAGAGAGAGAGACAACGAAAAAAGTGCAACAGAAGACAAACACAGTGGAATGCAGGTCGCTTATAATCCGAAGAGGATCCTCACTCGGTGACAATAGCTGCTCCGCTGCCCGACCGGCTGACTACCCGCTGCTCAGGAAGTTTGAAGCCAAGACCAGGACCGAGCACAATGCAGACAGCAGCAGCACCCACCACCCCGGTTGGGAAGTCACCCTCGGGAGCATCTGCCCACATTGATTACAGTCAAGCGTCGTTGGTCGGTTTGTCGGGGTGGCCCGCGAAAATTCTGTTAGTTTTCAAATCCTCGAGAACCCGAAGATAAATGCCCGTCCATTCCGACGATTCCCCACGAGCTCGGTGCTTTGATTGATTCGGAGATTCCGGATGATGCAACAAAACTCTTCGTTCATTTCATATTCGTCATTGATTCTTCATTTCTCGAGAATTCGCGCGCTTTCTCTTCAACTCACTTTTTCTGAATATCAATTCATTCATCCATCAATCTGTGGATCCACTATCCCATCCATCCATCCATCAACCTCTGGCTGCTGCTTCCTTTTCATCAATCCTACCTATCAACTTATCCCTCAATCTATTCATCCATTGATAAGGTCATCTATTCATTCGATTCTATCCATCAATCGTTCGCTTTGTTAATGAATATTCCAACCATCCATTCATTCTCTATTCCATCAATCAACGCATACATTCATGATCCAGCTATCCATGCTCCTGGCAGCAATCAATCAATTAATCACTCCAGGAAAGTATCATCCTACTCCTTCATTGATCCAGCCCCAGTCTATTCCACTGATCCATTCATCCGTCTATCCATGTATATATCTAGGTTCAATCCGTCGTCGATTCGGCCTGTATCATTGATTTCCGATTTCTCGTCTTTCTTGAGGATTTCGTTTTCGAGGTTTCCCCTGTGTCCCGACGCAAGAGGCTCTTCTACACTCACGCTGAGACTCGGCGACAACAATCGACATAATCCTCAAAGTTGGACCACCAGCAAAGAGAGCAGCGGAATTTCGACGACGACGACCGAAAAACGAAGAGAAAATGAGAAAAGTTCGACATCGAGACATCAGATACAGCTTGATGAAAGTTCAAATATTACTCCAGTCGTAGATAAGCTCGTGACTTGTGTGCATGCGAGTGAGTTTTCGCGTGGGTGAGGAACAAACGGGAAAAGGGTCAGGTGGGGTGGAAGTAAGGGTTCCTATGTTTGTCTGCACCTATCGTGTGGGTTCGTATCGCGGGATGGATGGATGGATGGATGGATGTTTGTATGTATGCGGGCGCTTGGATGCTGGGGACGCACAAAAGGGTTAACAAGCCGTACCACAACCAACGATAAGCAGATAACAGTCTTTTTGCGCAACCATGCGCGATAGGCCGGCGTTTCTGCTGTGGAATTTTGCTTCGCAAAACTTTGCCGAGTCGAGGATGAAATTTACGAAGATGCTGAGTATCGTGGAGATGAGCTCGAAACCGGGGTGTTTGCGATGACGAAGATGAGCGCGTGCGCGGTCGGTCCTGTCTCGCCAGATCGATAATGACATTTGTCACTGATAAAACAACGGAATCCGCTGGCGAGTGGGTGAGTTTTTTTTTCGAGACAGCTGAGAACGAAGCAACGACGCATCTGCCACGCCGAGGAGCATCATGAGGTGCCAAGATGGCGAACCGGGGTTCAAGAGCGGGTCGAATCGTCGCGGTTGTCGCTCGAAAAGTATCACCTGCACACTTGCAGCCGTACCCATTGACTGGAATGATTGGCTACGATATCAGCTGTGATGAATAGCCCCTGCCCTTCGGGTCGTCGACATCATCGCTATCAGTGCCGTCATTATGAAGTTCTCACAAAGTTCTCAGCGCGTGACATGGAGAAAAAACTTCAGCTCCGTCGCGACCGCAAGGAGGTAGAAAAAAAAAGTCGTTCGAGGGCTCGAGGAATACGAAGCTTCTCGAGAGGTGCTTGAAAGGAACAGGAGTGGGGTTGGTTGATCCTTGTAAACGTTGTAACAGTCCCATGGTTTCATTCGCTCATTGAGAACGAGTTCAGTTTTCATCAGTCTTCAGAGGGACCGCTGCTGCGACTCGACGGACGTCAGAAAAAAATGCGACGTCGACTCCGTCGCCTGATTTCCGAGGCATCCGGGGAATGTTAATCGGCCTCGGCTGCGAGAGGGAAGTACTCGCCGTTGCTGGAGGAATTGCAACATTGCATAACTCCACTCTTCAACTCCCCTTCCCCTCCCCCATTTCCCTCTGGTTTGACTCTTGGATTAAATTTTCCGGGATTTTGGGTATTTTCCAGCTCAAACTGATTCGCCAAAGTTCCCGTCGGCTGCTGAATGGTGTCCGAACGATGGAAAAAAAGTGACTGAGGCTGAAGTATGTGACGATCGGTGAGAATATGCAAATCGTTGACGACAGCGACGGCGACGGCTCATTCATGAAACAGTATCCGAACGTTTAGCTCAAAACAGTGGAGTGTTTTATGAAGACATCGGTCCGCTTGACACTTGAACAGATCGGAACGTTAGCTCACGCACGCAGACACCGGCAAACAAACAAACAAACAAACAAACATGGAAGAACCGAAACCTCGAGTTCCCACCGCTAAATATCCGTATTCGTTGTTGCCAGACGGAGGCTGAGCGCGCCGCACGTCCGACGCTCGCTGGTCGTCATCACATCTGCATATGTCAACAGGCAAAACGCATGAAGCGACCAAACAGCGAAATGCCGCGTCTTACTGTTCGTCTAGCTTGCTGCTCGTTCGTTGGAGCTCGTTGTGAATTTAAATTTCTTCTTAGATACCACTCGAGAATGCTCCCTTCGAGCAGCAGCAACAACAACAACAATAACGAGTTTGAGGAGCACAATAATGAAGTCAACGAGTCCGATGATAATCATCATTGTCATTCTCGGATGGAACGAAAGTTATTAATCAAGAGACGCGGTTTATAACTCACGAACTTTGACAGAAATTTGTATCAACGAAAAACCCACTTGAATTTCCCGAGCTTGAATCCAAGCTTCAACGACCGTCCCAGCTGAGTAACGTTGTTCCTATTGTCAGGGTGACCGATCGGTGGGTCCGAGCCCGCTTCTGGAATCGAGGAATTGGATGGCTGTGGTGGCACTTCCAGTCGACCACAGGTTTTCTTCTTGAGAACCCTAAACACTCGAACGTTCACGTGCGCTGACCACACAATCTATCAAAGAAACGAAATTCCTCCACTTTGCGGTGAAAGCACTCGAAATCTGGATGGGTTTCCAGTTTCGCTCTGCGGTTTCTCTTCAGATCCGTCGCTGCGTTCTTTTCCAGAACTGCTGTTCCGCGGTTTTTGACAGCCGTCGTCGATGCCCCTGGATCTCGTTCGTGTTTTTTCTGCTTCCCATATCGCCGACTCGAGCTCCGCCGCCGCAGACCACGACGACAGCTGGGGCCGATTGAGCTTCAGAGAAGCAGGGAAAACAAATTAAAAATTTAATTCTTCTTCTGTCGAGGGTCAGCTAACCGAATCGACGGCCGCGGCGAACCCGCAAGCCCAGCGACCGGCAAACACCGGTTGGCTTGAGATCTAGCAGACGAACCCGAGTCGTATTCGGGGAAGCCGTCTCGACCGGATATTTGACGGTCACGGAATCCGTGGCTGATCGGAAAATCCGGAAACTCGAAGCATTATTATTCGCCTCACTCGGCACCGGAAGGGTTGGATGAGACGAATCCTAATCGAGAGCGACGATCTTGAACACTCGTTCGCGAATCGAACGCCGCAAACTCTTTTTTTTCTGTGGTGACTTGACGAATGCGGTTATGCTCGGAAGCGGAGCGTCCTCCAAAGTGAAAAAAAAACCCTCTCGTCGTTGCAGCCCCGATGCGGAGACCGTCGGACAGAGAAACGGAATGGAACGAGAAAAAAACGAGAGCAGCAAAAAAAGATGCCGCCAAGGGGTTGAGGCATCTGCGGAATCCGTTGACGACTGTCAGAGCGGCTTTCTGCGAAGCAAACAGTCGAGAAAGGCACTCGACCTCTGGGTTAGTTCAAACCTCTTCCTACTAATTGCTCGTTATGCGCGTCAGAACGTGTGGGAGGTTTCGGGGGATGGAACAGGCACTTGGGAAGGCTGTGAACACGTTCTGGCACGCATTCCAGTTTCACCTAATCGGCGACCGACCAACCAACCAACCAACCGATCAATCAATCGGTCAGCGAATCGATCACTGACTTCGTATGAGGGTTATCGAGAATGATTCAAAGCGACACACCTTAACAAACATCACAACGATGAATATTGTTAATTTTTTCGTCTGCTCCTTTGTTATTCTCCTTCATTTGTTTGTTTTCGTTGTTTATTTACCTCTTTCCCTTTCTTATTTCACTAAAAGTCGCTGTTTCCCTACCTGTCTCCGTTTATTTTCTTGCTTTCTCTGTTTATTTTCCACATGTCATCCGTTTTTCTAAATCCCCAACTCTCTTGATATCTGAATCGATTCTCTGATTTGTTTTTTTTTATGAAATCCTCGTAGTTTGAACCCGCAGTGCCGTCAGATCACCAAAACTTCACAAGGTCCTGAGTGGATGGAACGGTTCGGTTTCGAAATGGAGAGTGACTCCTCTAAGAAAGTCACTGATCTGAGAAATCGGGTAAAAACCAGACTGAATGGATCAGGGTTGAAAAAGTCGACATCAAATCTCGGAGCGTAGACATCTTTCCGAAATGGATGCTTTTAAGCGGTCGAAGAATGAGGATGTTGTCGTGAATTGTTGCGGTCCGCGAAATGACTTCAAGAGAGCCGGAGATGACTCGGAGCGCGAGCTTTTATTCCGGAGGGATCGCATGGCCATGATCACGCATCGATGCTTTTTCTCAAGAGGACAATTCGTCGACTTCTGTCGGATTTTCTCTGCGGTGCATTGTGCGCGGATGCTATCGTGGCCGACGGGAGACGAAAAGAGAGCGATCCGAGCATGAAGAGAGGAAACATTCAGCCTAATGGAGACCGTGTTCTGTCCGAGGTTCAGGTTCTCCAAAACTCTTTCGTCCCACACTGTTCGTATGAGGATTCACCGTTCGAGGAAAACTCGAAACAAACGAAAAAAAATCTATGCTGAAACCTCACAAGCAAAAAAAAAAGAACACTCTAAACCCCAAGCTGCGGTTTTAATCCGAGATGAAGATGTTTTTTCCGTTCTCAAACGTGAGGAATTCTCAGAGGAGTGAGCAACTCTTTTTTTAGGGCTTGACGCTTCGACGGAAGGTGTAAACTGCTCACAAGCAACAAAACTAAAGGGTTGTACCCAGGAACCGAGTGTTTGTACTCGACCCGCATTGCACTCTACGCTCAACGGGTGATGATTTACAACCGCCACGCCGTCGAGCTGTTGATTTTTTAAGAAGCGGAATCCAAAGCCAATTTAGCGGACTTCGAACGAAATCATAAAGAAGGCCTCCTTTGTGTCAGAGCTCGGGTCCGCGCTCCGCCACAGTGGCATCGGTGGCGGCATCTCGTGTAGTCAATGGTTAGGTAGCCGTCATTCAAGTTTCGCGCGAAAGTAAAGAAGGAGCTCGTCATAAACAGAAGAAAGACAAGGACGCCGCAGACCGGGGCATAGCGAACTCGGATGAGAGACGAAGAAAAGTTTCTCTCAAAGTGATCTCTGAAACGAGAATTTTCTGCGCTTTGAAATCTCTCGGAATTCAAATCCCGAAAACTTTGTTAACTTCGGATTGAAAACTTAACGAATACAACAATCTCCTCCTCTGTCGAGTAAGAATGATTATAGGCAACTTTTATACACTTCTTGTTGATATTTTGTAATTCAGATTCATAAGTAGACTTCTGCATCAAGTTTCTTCTGAGACAGAAGAGCGAGAAACGGTACTGGGAGTCAACGATCATGAACTTGAAACGACTTCTGAGCTCTGTGACAAGAACCCACGAGTTTCGTCGCGGTTAGTTTTCTGTTTGGACGGAGCTTCATTTTCTGTGCACGCGTTCGACAACTAAACGATGAGCTGCTGACTCGAAATTGTAGTGTCGTAGTTTGTCGAGCGAACTGCGCTACCAGAGATACATAGAAGCTCTGTCGTGAGGAATTCGGCGTGGGAATCCTAGCCAGGTGACAGCGTTGAGGCCGGATGACTCCGTCGTTGGTTGGTTGGCAGGCGAGCGACGTTGTTGGCTACCGTGTGCTCAGCCCTTCCTTCTCCGTGATGAGCACTGCTGATGGACGGACGGACGAGCGGCCTGGCTGAAAAAAACCGGCCGCGCGTACGACGTGAGAACGCAATTCATTCTCGCGGTCTGTCCCGGGACGCCTAACCAACTCCCAAAACAGCGCGGCAGTCCAGCGAACGAGCGAACGAACCGACGAGCGAGCAAGTGTCCAACAGACATGCGGTTTGTTCCCTTTACACGGACCCTACTGATACTGGATACTGCGACAACGTGGACCCTTTGTTCCACTGCAAGTGATACCTCCTAGGAACTACATAGACTCTTTGTTACACCGGGAAAAAAGTATGGGAACTGAAACTCTGGATAACATCTGAAAACTTCGTTAACTCGATGAATCTCCGGAAGATTCTGAGAAAGTCCCCAACATTCTCATCCTTTCCAGGAAGATAGAGTAGAATTCCAGGAATTTGCTCAGATCTCCGAAGAACAAGATCTCGGAGGTCCCGCACGGCCTGTACGGAAACTGAAACGGGTTTTCCCGATGCTACAATGTCTGAGATTTCCCTCAATTCATCCTAATGATCGCGAAGTTATCGGAGCCCACGAGCAGAAACGCAGCTATGTATTCTTTGAGGGGAAGAAGAAGTCAGCCAGATGTTCCTTCCAGGAACGTCGACAGATGACTCCGTACTGGCCGTGTCCGCCCGCCCGCCCGCCTAGCGGCAGCCCGCCCGTTCGTCCGCTCATCTTAGCGGCGGCGGCGGCGACAGCGGCTAACGAGCTCCTGTGAACTGCGTTGTGTAATCCGGAACATATTCCACTGGACGCCAGCGGGAGCAGAAGACGGCCAAATAGATCTTATCCAAACAAGCTTCCAGAATAGCTCATTATGGAAGAAGCCGCTCTTTGAGAGAAGAAGTTATTTAGCGGTGCGTTTTAGCGGGCAACTTCGTCGTCGTCCATTCTTTTCTGTGTCCATTCATTTCCCGAATCGCGTTTGTTCCCACGATCAGTCACAGGAACACGGTGTGCTTACATGACATATCATGTAATATGCAGTGAACTCCCGTGGTCGGGATAGGGACTGACGAAAGAAAATGGCAAACTAAGTTCGTTTAAACCGCTAAATAATTTCCAACGGTTCCCGAAGAGTTCCTCAACCGAGTCGTTACGAGACACGTCCCTCTTCACATTGTTGTGTCGTTTTTCTCGCCCAGCTGAGGGTCCGCGTCCGGAAGAGAAGAAGTGCACTATAAACGACCACTTTCCTAGATGACAAACAAGCTACTGATGCAACTTGAAGGCGGCAGGGGGAAAGATGCTGTTCGCATCACTTGCTTGCTTGTTTGTTTATTTGTTTGTCTGGCTGTACCAAATCAAAGGGTTGGAAGATTGTTCCCGTACCCGGAAATCAGGGCATTGTGAGCGATGAGGGCGGACCATCGGAGAAAGCGTTTTCCGAACAAAATATCGTCCAGGAGGTGCCAGAGGTTATTCCCGCTTGTTCACTGACTGAAGGTTCGAACCACGGTCTGACCGACTCACTTCCAGTTTGACCGAGCGAACGCCCGCATCACGAATGAATCGCCAGCCATGCGCACGCTTCGATTAATCTTCCATTTGCCTTGCAAGACGTCGTCGTCTCCGTCATTAATTCCTATTATTTGCTCAGACCGGGTGACACCTCACCATGTTGTGCGTTAAAGACGCAGCGCTAAAAGGATATAAATGTCCGAATGCGAATTCGCAAGCTCCTTGATCTCTGCCGGGATAAATTGTAAGGTCTTTCTTTTCTTTCTCCTTCATTCGTCCTTGTGGACATAACGACGAAAGATGCCCGAAAGAGAGAGAAACTGGACGAGGTGCTTCGTCTGAATAAACATCACTACTCTGAGATTCTAAATCTTGTTCCAGCTCTGTTTGTGTTCCCACTCTTGGGAATTATTCCCAATGCTCATTTGGGAACGTGTTCCATTCCAAAAGTCAGGTAACAAGGGACGAGCTCGCGTATGTTTGAACACGTCCCGCCGTGTTTCGCACGCATGCGTGGTCGCGGATCTGATTTTCGATGGAGGGAACGATTTCCAACTCTGCACGAGTCCCGGAGCTTCTTTCTTCTGTTTCATTCGATGTTATCCAGATATATATATATATTTTTTTTCTTGTTTTTCACCATTATTCGACGGCCGCCGTTCACTTATTGAGGTAAACAAGTCCCGCCGGCGGGGTTCAAAGGTTTGGGATTGTGTTTCACCCGATCGTCAAGTTCGCTTTCGGCTCTAACGGTATTTTTACGATTTCATCGCGGGAGGTTTACGCCGCTGAGAAAAATATGTCTCCGTATATTTTAGCTCTATCGAAGGCTCCGTTAGTTCGCGCACCGTAGCTGCTGGGTGGCCTACTTGACGCTTGAAGAACTTTTTGAGGAAAAACACGTTTGTCCTTCACTCCCGTGGAATTCCTGTTGACAAATAACCTCGAGCGAAGGATTCAAAAACTCGTGGGGCAGCAATTCAGAGCTTCTGATGTCAAAATCATTCTTTTCGTAAAAAAACAAAATGGAACTCTCCGCATTTCCCAGGCTGCATTAATATCATCGGGACGGCCGAGAACTTAGTTCCAGCGGAGGAGCTCTCAAACATTTCGCCGGAATATTCGTTGAATTCGAGAACACCGCGTCTTTTGACTTCGAGAACTGGAGAACAAGAAAAAAAAGTCAACTCAGGTCGGCGCCAGTCGCCAAACAGGACGAATCAAGTCACCGACTGAGCGAACACGGAACACAGATGATGTGCAGTGAACTGGACTAAAGCGAATACATTACAGCTAGGCATCGCTGTAACATGTGTCACACAAAACCTCAAACAAGGTTCCGACTTCATTGTGAGCAGAACGCAGCCTTCTCTCCCTCCCTACCTCGGTGGTGTTCTCTCCGCCAGCTTCACCCAAGTCGCGTATCGTTGTCCGACAGTCATACAGTTAGTCTCAGGGCTTCCTCAATCAGCCATTTTGCGGCTCAACACACCCGTCAAAAAGTCTGTTACAGGTGATGGCACATGAATTCATGTTGCAGTCACTTATAACCGTCTCGGGTCCCGAACACTCCCCCTGATTTCCATTCCCTTCCACCCCGGCTCGAAATGTCGTCTGAAGCCCCGAAGAGGACGCGGCGGAATTTTAACGCGCGTGACAGTTTGATTCGCACCTTTGGGCTTGGCGTGTCATGACTTTTTTCGCTATCGGATTCGCCTCCCTGCGGTATGTAGCCACTGCCACTACTGTAGATTCTACCAGTTAACCACGCGGTTCCTCTCTATCAAGAACACATCTATCAGCGAGGAGCGCAGTGTCTTCCTGTGGCGGCAGTCGTCGTCGTCGTCTGTTTATCTAAACGATATCATTTATTAATGGACAATCAACAGTAGACAGGCAGCTCGACAGCCGAACCGAGCAACCAGTTAGCGAGCGGGCGATGCGACGTGTGGCTTTTTTTTTCAATGATTCCTTACTTTCTCTACTGAGTGAGAGATATGCGGCCCCGATACTTCGTATACCTTCTGTCGATCCGCGATTCTGCGCCTGAGGGGAGGGGAAAAGATCAAATGACATCCACCACTCCAGTAGATTCCTATGGATTACAGTACATACGAGTTCGCAGTACGAGGTGCTCATCTCGACGTCAATGAGGTGAAACTCTTCTTCCCTAAATAACAATGCGTCCTAGAGAAGAATCTCCGATTGATGACCGGTCCTAAATTTCGATTTTTCATCGGATAAGCCTCTCAGGCACCCAGAAAAAGCAGATTTTCATCGAAATTCTGCTCAAAACTCTTCATTTTTCCACTTTCTCCATGGGAGGCGCGAAAAGTAGTTTTCGTGTTTCCCTCGAAAACGAAAAACCGAACTCCATTGAGATACGCCACTCGGGGAAATCGTTTGACTTACTACCGAGTATGTCGTTTCGAGTATTGGATCCAGATTTGACGAGTGAAGAAGAATCTCGTCCCAAAGTGACGCCGTTGTACAGTAAATAGTACATTACAGTAGATCCTATGGTGTATCCAGCTGGTGTAGTTTGAATGTCGAGCAAGTCCACGAACGGCAGGCTCTTCAGTTGTGAACTCGGTGGGAATTCTTCATGCGATCCACGACTAGATACGAGTTGAAGCGTTGATGGTTGTGTCACGTCCCGGGGATTACGACGCTCTGACTAGAAACCTGTGCGCCTATGCCAGCGCTGTGTCTATTGAGAGAGTTTAGGGCTCGAAAGACCCAAATCCACTCCTGTATCCAGTGGCACTTAGGGATGGGGATCGTCGTTTCCGTCTTCAAAAACACGGCGAGAATTTTACACCTCCAATGTGTTTCGACTAATCCACCGACTGGCTTCCCCTACAGTTCATCGCATGCTCTCTCGAAGCCAACGGAAACACCCTCGTCCCACCACAGCGGCGCTACGGAGCCGATGATACAATGCCAACGGGAGCCGCGCAGAAAACACAAAACCTCCATATTTTCTCTCTCTCTCTCTCTCTCTTTCTTCCGTCTGGCTCTCTCTCTCTCCCTGCATGCATGCCGTGATCTCTATCATCGAGCCGATCATCCTCTCGACGACCTGGCTGTTAACACACTCGAGATCGTCTGGATCTGCGCGCGGCTGAATTTTGATTTTCGGAGAACGCATTCGTGATCAGCTGCAGCGATGCGTTTCGGCAAACAGCGCCAACAGAAGCCGACGACGACGATGCGGAAGAAAGCAGAGAACGACGAAGCGAAAAAAAATGGAGGGAAGCTCCTCATTGTGAAAGGCTTAGCCGCACAGCGTGTTACTGCTCAACATATAATGTCGTTATTCGCATCAAAACACTGACTACGGACCCAGAACCTAATCCAGCCGACTGGCTCTCGCAGTTGTTGTTAGAGGATCTCGGCATGAATGTTTATGAAGGTCTGGAGCTCATGTGCGTGTGTTTTTCTGAACTCCCGTCTGAACATCTGCCCTGGATCTTTGACTTGAAAGCCCGAAAACTCCAATCGGGATCGAGTTCGCGCTTTCGTCTGAAGTTCCATTATAAGAACGGGTACATATTCAGAAAGACAGAAGAACGAATCAGAGATTCTTGGCAAGCGGCTCGGAAACTTGACAAATGAATTAATCATGATTACGGGGTGAGGTCGAAGGTTATGCAAGGCTTACGCGCTCCGGTCGACTTCAAAAGTTGAGAGTCTATGAAGAGAGAGAGGAGTCTGACGAGTTCGATGGAGCCGCGAACGATCCGTCTCGGGAGAGCCTAATTTTTTTCTTTTTTCGCTCTCCGCTGCCGAGCGTTCAGCGGCTCAGATTCAAAAAATCTTCGGCAAAAGAAGCGGCTGCAGCTGTGCCGGAGTCTCGAGAAAAATATTCCTCTGACTGAGATGAAGGCGAATATTCGCTTTCTAAGACTACAATGAAGGAAACCTTCGCCGCTGGTGGATTATCTCCCGTAGGGTAAACATGAATCTCAAGGGTGCTTGTGGGCGCCAGAGGAAGACTCGACTGCGGCATCGGACTCATGATCAGCCGTTCGTCCGGCCGGCCAAGTATTGTAGTACTGTAATCGCTCGGTTTCATTACGCGGAAGACTTGAAGAGCGCTTGAAATCCTATGCTAAATGTTTTTTCACCCGCTGAGAGAGACCGGTTTCCCGTTGTTAACGACGGTCTCTATTTGAGTAGTTTCACGCATGGACACCCTGGATCTCGAAAGTCTCAAAGAAATCAAATCTTCAAGTTCTGCTCGGGTCCCTTAAAGGAAGCTTTGCTTGTGTTCTACTCGTTTTAGGTAGGGAAGGAAACCTGCGCGACCATCGAGGGAAGGAGCAGAGGAGATCGGCCATAACCTCCTCCTGGCCGTCTCCTCCCATATCTGGAGGACGAGGGAGATGCAGCACAAATTATACGGTTGGTTCGAGCTTGCTTAGATGCTATAGCTGTCTGTCGCTTAAAAGAGAACCATCCATGGTTTGTAGGAGTGTGCCCTGGATCAACGGATGCACTCGATCGGAAGTAACCGGATTGAAGCTAGCTCAGTTCACACAACTACTGCTACGCAGCGACCAACTGTATGTTGTCTGACCGTGTGTGTGTGTGTCTGTCGCTCTGCCTGTCCTGCTCCTGAATTCGAGCGTACGATGATCGAGCCAACCAACCAACCCACCCGCTGGCGGAGCTCTACCCGCTGAAAAACACGACTCACTGCGCCTGCACAATGGCAAGCAAGGCCACTGAGAACTTAAGGCAACATTGTATTGGATTAGAAATTCGTTTGGCTCGATTTAATTTCGCGACTCGAGACAGACATGGCACGCGAAAGGTACTCACTCAGCAGCAAGTGAGCGGAGTTTTTGTTCAAGCCCTTACTTCGAACAATTAGAAGACGATCTCTTGCTCCACTTGGTCCCAATGGAACGCGACCCCTCGGGTTCAAAGTAGTGTTGTCTCAGCACTTCTTTCGGTGTCCTTCATCGATCGGTTGCTTGACTTGGGAAGAATCGGGAAATTTCCCCCCTGGTAGAGTCGGATCTGGATTTGCATCAGAAGAGTCCCCCTTCGAGAATTCGGAAACATCGTCCTGGAAAAGGGTCGACCTCGATCCTCAGACTGTGCAATCGGTCCCGAGGGGAACCGTGAGCATTTCCACCGCTGTCGCCGCGTCAATGAAGATATCGTCGACTGAATATCGGATCCAGCAAACCGAACAGGCGGGCGGTCCGCCAGATCCACTTTCATCGATCGGAATCGCGTTGGCAGATGACGACTTTAATGACCATCACCAAGGAAGAAGGAGTGGTCCGTAATGTATTTAGTTCTGTTTGCGGCTCGGGGCTCCCACTCTCAGCATTGCACCAGATTGTTTGTTATGTCGCGCGAAATCTCGATCATCGATTCATTAATTGCTGTTTGCATCGTTTTTCAATTTGTTTGCTTTAAGACAGCACAACGAGAAAAGATGTCAAATCAAAACTGTCGTCTTTACCAGCTCGGTGACGTCATTGATCAGGTAGCGACGAAGTGCAAGACTCATGAGTTCAGTTGTCTCATCCTTGTCGAGCAGAAGTTCCCGCCGGATCCTTCGATGTCTCTGGAAGTCAGGACGTCATTCTTCGGAGTCGCGTGCTTTCAAAGGGGGGCGTCAACGCAGATATCGGCAGCGTGGTGAACATACATGCAGTGCCTGATGTAGGCGCCGACACCGCACTATCATCGTCATCGGCAACGCCAAGACCGCAGCGGTCTCTCTCATCGTCGTGGTCGTCATCTTCGAGCGAGTCGTGCATCTGTAGCCGATGGCGAATTGCACGCCATCTTGAATATCTCGATTTTCCTCTACTTTTCCTTTTCCCTCCACTTCTTCCTGTTCCCGATGCGCGAGCGTTCGGACCTACATACATCATCCCGCACAGCACATGCGCGTACGGTTGTCGCCGAGGCGGACAAAAAGATCGCCTTCGAGTCCAGTCGTGCTGCTGATAAGGCTTTTTGGAAGAGGACACTCCGTGAAGATTGGTTGTTCGATGCATGGCGTCGCCTTCAGCATTCGTCTCTGTCGGCGGAGGTCGTTTCCCAATACTTTCGGCGACGCCACATTCTTTATCGGCGGTCCGGAAACCTAGTCCGCGACGCTGACCGGACGACGTATTAGTCATCGAGGACCCCACGTCTCTTACGTTCCTCCTCCTCCTCAGGAGTCGGGAAATGTTCCCCCGTGAGTGTTGACTTCGATTGTGTTTGACGGAAATAAACCTCAATCCGATGGAAGTTGTGAGCCGTAGAATGGAATAGCGGAAGGAAGGAGGGAAGGAAGGGTGTTCGTCTTAATGCCCGCTAATATCTCGAAGCGGGCGGCGCGCCTCCTCCCTCGTCCAATGTAGTGTCGGCTCTAACTCGGTTATGGCTTGCAACGTCGCCCCGGGCCTGATTACGGAGTTCTCCTCCGGAGCTAAGAACAGCGGCACTGATCGAGGAGGCGGCGGCGGCGGCGGCATCGAGTAACTTCGTTAAACGTCTTCGTAAAACCCATCGACAGGCGGGCAACTAAACAACGCGAATCGTCTGTCGAGCGAATCATGAATCGAACGGTCCTCCTCGATATTCCTGAAATTCCGACCGGACGACGAGCACCTCGAGGACTAGCACTTCGGAAAGTTTCGTTCGATTTGTGTTGCATCGCAGGATTGATGAGTCTTATCTGTGTGCATGTGTCCTGGAGCGGGTGCGGTGCCGAATATTTTGGGTGCGTTGAATGCAGTGGTGGGGCGTCGTTTTAAATTAGCCTTTTTTAGATAACCCCGCTGGCTGGCTGGCTGGCTCACTCGCTCGCTCACATCAACACTCGTGCGTGATCTTTCCGAAGCATCTACCCCCGCGTTGAACTTCCCTCCCTTCAACTCGATGCAAAACTCTCGTTCCGCCTTCGACAACCACTCCTGTGAGAATCCTGACAGGAAAATCCTCTGATATCCTGAAGTCTCATTCCGCGAATTCGTCAACGATTCGGACCGGTTTTGGGTTTCCCCGAGAGGACGCCTGTCCGGATGACCTGAGATTCCAGGATGATCTTCGACGGCCGCTGAGAATCAACAAACACGATTCGTTCAAAAGTATCGTAACATCAACGGTGCTCCGTGTTTATCCTTTTCAGACGTCTTCCCACAGAAGAGGCTCTTTCAAACCCGCGAACGCTGAAACGTGCGGCTATCAGGAACGCGTGATGAGCACTGCCTGCGGTGATGATCATCACTGGATTGCGGCAGTCGGCAAGCGATGAAGGCGAGTGCTCTGGGAATCAAGGGCTTCGAGGGTTGGGAACGGGAAAGGGCGGTGGAAGAGGCAGGAAAACGAGGGGGTCTGCGAGTGGAAAACGGAAAGCGCCCATAGAGGGCTTGCTTTCAAATCTGATTGGCGCTCGTGAGCTCGGCGAGCTGATTACTGTTTGAGATCGCGGCGAATCGTCGTTTCCTGAATTAACACGTCCCCGTTGCCAACAAAAGCAGCATCAGTGGCAGCTCGGGGCTTCGGAACGATTGTTGGAGGTAATCAAGAGATTGAGGAACGGCGGGACGGCCCGATCCATCATTTCCATCAGTTTGCCATTCGGAATTCTGGGGATCACGCGTGGTCGAAGCACTAGGCGTACAGGATATGGAGATATATCCTCGGTATTCGTTGAATTCAGGGGAATCTCGATGAAACGGGGGACTAGACCTCTGCTTTGGTCAGATTTTACGTCGAGCTTTTGTTTGGTTACTCAATTCGAGGGAAATTCATCGGAAATTTCGCCTCAAAAACAAGTTTTTTCCAGTGATCGTCCAAAAACACGCGCCATTGATCGATTGGTGTTTCCGGAATCTCGACGATCAGAGGAAGAACTCAAAAGTTCGATGGAGACGACTGCAGCTGAGATTGGAGTCAAGGATCGATCGACGTCGCGCTGTCTTCGATAGTTGCTTCGGATGTCGTAGCAGCTTGTTGTGATGGAGAATGCCCAGCATCACCCTCGTTCGTCGGTCGCGGAAGACGCGATGATACTTCATAGAGCACCATCACGTCAAACAACGTTTTCCATCATCGGTTCGATCGTTTTTAATCGCTGCTAAGTGGCGCCATGATTTCCGAGTCGCTTAGCTGCACTGAGTCCCTGTCTCCTGGGATGGTAACTGCGCGCATGCTTGCCGGGCTCACCGAAGCGGCCCGCTGTCATCAATATGAGAGCAGGACTTCAATGGAAGGCCGGCATTCACATCACTCGCAACTAAGAACTCATCGCTGAGACAATGCCTCCCCCCTCTCTGTCTCTGTCTGCTAACCAAGAGCCCCGCTGAGCTATTCATCGTGAACGATGCACGCACGCACGCGCGTGCGGCCAGTGCGCACAAATGTCTACGAAGCACAACTAATGGTTAGGTTTTTAGGATGGCTCTCTGTTTATGTCTTCAATGTCGTTTATGTTCCCTATTGTTTTGCATCGAGCCAACCGGAAAGCTGAAAGATAAACCATCGTCCACAACACAATAGGAGACAACCTCCCAAAGCAAACTCTA
Organism: Neoseiulus cucumeris; assembly: GCA_021527715.1. Classification (NCBI taxonomy): domain Eukaryota; kingdom Metazoa; phylum Arthropoda; class Arachnida; order Mesostigmata; family Phytoseiidae; genus Neoseiulus; species Neoseiulus cucumeris. The sequence goes on along the minus strand of JAJSRV010000086.1, from coordinate 322,408 downwards.
GGGCCACTTTGAGCTGTGGGAAAAATCGTCCCTCGAAGTCGGGAATGTCGAGACACTCGAACCGAGATTCTCCAGCAACCGAAGTTTCCCCGGTTTTCTGTCCCCACTTATGTTGAATTCGTCGTTACGAGAGCGGAAGAACAGGGTCGATGCATTACGAAAGAGAAGTGTCGAATATACCTTGTGTAATCCTCTGTTTGTGTAGGACGGGACTTGCTTCCCTCTCAACGGCACACTACGGTTTAAGGTAGCGCACAATGCTCGGCAGGCCGGTGAGGCTCCGTTGGTTGCCAATCTAAAATGCATATTGTATCGGCTTTTAATGCATTTATTTGCATCTGGTCCTGGACTTGTATTCGTGAAGCCTTTCAGGGATCACCTGCCATGCCTTCAACAGAGCGGCACTTGCTGCTGGTGATTCCTGAGGGGTGAATTCGGAATTAGGAAAAAGACGAAGCTGGACTCACAAAGCTCAACTTCCCTCTTTCCACCTACCCACCTTACACCTGAAGGGCCGATGTCAAGTACTTCGAGGCTTCCTGTGCACCGCAAACCGAGTTGCACATCTCCACAAACTTTCCAGTTCTCTCAGGATTCGCTCCCTTCGTTCATTTCATGGCTGGTAGAACGACGAGTATGAAGAAAGGCAATGCGGGAATCGCTCTCCCTCAACGTAAACGGAGCTTATCTGAGTTGAACGACGCCGTGGTGGTCTGATCTGATTCAACCGCGTCACCCCACCAATGAAGATGGACGATTTTCCTTGAATATTCTTCTTACTTTCTTCTTTCGTCTTATCTGCTGGCTACATTGAGAGCTGGTTGCCCTTTTACCCCTAACCTCCTCCCCTCGAGGGTTCCCCTCCTGCTCGGCGATCAATGTTATCGTCAACCTCATTAGACTGCCGGTGATGAAACGAACAAAAGCAAGAGGGACTCCTGAATAAATTTCGATGGATCACTTCCTCCGAAGACTCTCTTCAACAACTTGGCTACCACGTAGCACGACACACTACTCGATGAACAGCAGAATCATCGACTTCCCTCGAATTGACGAAGTACGGCCCATGATTGATCACGTGAATCCGATAAAGTGTAAAACGCAAGGCTCTCAACTCTGCTGGATCCCAAATCTAGAGAATGTACACTTCACGAATTCTTCGGAAAAGTGGAAGTACACGTTTCGAACTGGACTCCAATAGCAGGTGGGGCTAGAGAAGTGGTTTGTGTGAGGAGGAACAAGTACCAAACACCGAAATCTCAACTCCACCCGCTAGTCCCAACAAGTCTGAAGTGTGGAGTGGACACTCCCCAACTGGCTCAGCGAGGCCAGTCACTCAGACTGGCTGACTGACTGACTAGGTCAGCGACGGACTCAATACAAGCCTCCACTCCACCTTTGTAGGAACAAAAAGTCACTTATGTTATTCGTGTTCTGATCGGTTCGCAACTTGTCACTTCGCTAACTACGCAAGCAACGTCATACATCGATTCGACATTATAATGGCCACCTGGTCGCTCCTCTGCTCCTTCGCTCCTTCCATCGGTCGGACGTTCGGGTGGTCATCTCCACTCTCGTCCAGTGTTGTCGATTCTCTTTCGTCCACTGTCTTTGTCCAACTTGTGACGGATCGGCGGCAAGGCCCCGCACGTTGCGTGACTGCACAACTTCGTGGGCTTGTGAGTTTGTGAAGGGGAGGAGATGAAAGAAACTGAAGGGCGAGAAAACCGCGACGATGACAACGATGATCAAAGAGGAAAACTGGCAGAAAGATAGAACGGAAAGGGATGATTATGCTCGACGAGCTCACCCTCTTCTCGCTCGATAAATCACAAGCAGACCCGAAAGACACTTATTTGTGACACTTCCCGGAACGTCGGAATGAAAGTTATTGAGAAGTCATGGGCAACGTGACCCCGCCCTCATTTGAAATGCCGACTGGAATTTCAAATTTATGCGCTGGAAAATTCCGCTGATTTAGCGGGACGCAACGGCGCCCAGTTTAAAATTTCGATTTCTCGAAGGGATCTCTCTATTTCAGTGGAAACTCCGTTCCCGTTCGCGGAATGTATCGATCAATAGACGCGTTTGGAGCCTCAAACAGAAGGAAAGTGCCAAAACTGTTGGTGGAATTTGCATACGCCAATCGCATCGGGCAATCTCGGAGACTCCTCGTCGTTTCCTTTCTGTGAATGGAGTAGCCATAGTTCGCGCGGACTATCTCAAGGAACGCCTATACCCATAAGATTTGAAATAAACGTATTTACATACGTCTTCTCGCCTCGTCGGTTGCCACCCCTGTCTGAGGAATCATTGGCTCGCCGTCGCATGTCAACTGCACGTGGTCACCAGCTGACGAGTCTGCTCGGGAATAAAATAAAAAAAAGAGCAAACTTCTTCAGTGGGAGTGCCTGGCTCCGCGTCATTGGGAGCCGGCCAGACTTGGAACGGAAGACTCCGACGAGAGGAGTTCAGGGAAGAGCTGGAGGGGCAGAGAGGAACCAGCCATGATCATCAGGCATGAAACGTTGTCGAGAAGAGAGGGCAAAGAAGAGCAGGATGAGAGGGAGGAAATTTAAAAAGTGGGCAATATGCAAAACTGCCCTTGGTGCTTAGCGCCAGACCAGACAACGTCTAAAATGATAATCTCTCGGAAGAATAAATCTTTGTCTTCTGCCGTCGTCTTCTCTGTCTCGATCCCCACGCGCTACTCTTCGCGCAATTTTTTGACAACGACAAAGAGCGTGACCAATTCAGAAATCGCTGATCATTCCAAAAGTTCTCAGCGACTTCAAAGTTCTCAACTTTTTGAGAAATCGAAACTTTGAACGGAACGGAAAGTTCCGAATCACAAAAAAAACAGGGAAAGTGTTCGTCGCAACACAACCGTATCGGCTTTTGTGTAATGTGACAAGGAACAGAGTTCAATATAGGATTTGCCTCCTGAATAGAACAGCCTGGCTCGCATTCTCCCTCCTATTAAATTCCTCGCTTGCCCGCGCCCGTTCGCTCATGAAGGGGTTTTGCTCTATTGCACGCCAGCTCAGTTTTCTCCAGGCAACGCGTCGTCCTCTCGTGTAACTATCCATCAATCAGCATCTATTCACCGTTCATTCATTATTATTCATGCTCCGTACATCCGTGAGCCGATCTCGTCGTAACCCTTCCCAGTTGTGTGTCTACGATAGTTCCTCTCTCGGTAACTATCTGAGTGAGTCCGTGGTGTGGGTACTGTGTCACTGTGGACATGGGTAACCCCATCAACGCTAACGATCTAACCCGTTGAGCTTTGCCGCGCGACCATGGGAACCGCGTGAAGGGTGGATGAGGTAGCGTCCCGTTACAGCGATAGCCGACACCCGAACGGTGCACGTGGTAGACTTGGGTCGACTAGTTATATTCGGTTTTGTAGTAACGTGCGCTGTTAAATTAGGAAACATCACAGCCGAGATCAATGAGGTCGATCCTGACTACAGCACTGCTTCTCGTGGGGACGACCGATTGAGGTTCGACACCGAAAATATCTCTCGAATTCGTCAAAAACGACTTTTTGCTTCCCGGGAAACTTCTCAGAGGCCTCGTTCAGAACACTTCTTAGGACAAAGAACATGTATGTATATGAAGTGGAAAAGGGGAGGAAGTGTCGCCACGGAAGGGCTCGGGTGTTGGCTGTCGGTGATTTGTCTCGTCGCGCGCCTAGTTGGTCCGACAAAAGGCAGCCTTGCCTAGTGGGTCCTAAGACGAAAGGCCGGCGATTACTCATCCCTTCCTGCGCGAGACCGCCGACATGACTAGAGCGTTTCCAGTGAGACTATACGTCACCGAGGACGATGCTCCGGCGCACGCCATGACCACGCTCCTGACGAGTCCTTTTTTCTCACGCGCATCCTCTCTGATTGTATCCGCGTCGGCCTTGTGCCATAATTCTTTCCGAGAGAACAACAGTGTCCTGATAACTCGCTCATCGACGAGATGGATAGGGGAGACTTCCCGCGACCGAGACGTTCTACGCTCCTACGTGACACACAGCGATTCTTCGGTTTCAGAGACGTTTCTCAATTTCCACATGAGCTGCTCCGCTTCCTGAATTCCTGAAATCAGCGATGTCGTGGAGGGCACAACAATCCTGAGTTTGCGATTGCGGCAAGCTCGATCTGATTGCCTTCCTCCTCCTCCTCCTTCTCCTTCCCGTCTACGCATCTTTGGAACAGATGGAACAGACTCGAGTTGGAAAGGTTCTGCATTCGACAGAGGGGAGGGAAAACCAATTACATACGTTCGATGATCTAGCGTGCGTTCTGAGTCGCAACGAAACAGACAAACACCGTGTAGGAAGATTGGTGGTACCTGCTTTCCGATGTTGTCTTCCATTTTCGATACCTTAAACGAAGGGCTCTCTCGCGGAAGCAAAGCGAATCGTTGGAAGGGAGCCGATTTACCTGATTTCCGGGCGACCGTATCAGCTGATCTGACTGTCGGATTGTTCGTTGCCACTGAAGCTGAAAGCAGCCAATCTCCTCTCTCACCCACTCACTGAGCACTAAAATGACGACGGTGGCTGAGGCTACTTCGAATTGCCATCACGTCTCCGATTGATGGTTGAGCGAGGCGACCGCGCGCGCAAGAGACCAACCCACCTCATATAACAGCTCGCCGACTCGCCGCAAACTTATATTCGGGAGCTGGAGAGACAGATATGTGGAAGCCAACGAGAGATGAACGTTACACGTATATATGTCATCCCTGGGAGTCCGTAGGAACCGCAATTTACGACGGCAGAGTCTCGCGGAAGCTTCAGAATCCTGATCAAAATCTGGCTGATTGTGTCATCGAGTCATTGGTTCGGGATTCGCGAGCTTCGAGCACAAGTTTCTCCGGAAGGTTCGACCCGGGTCTCAGCTCCTGGGTCACTTTCTCACCGGAGATGGGTTCGGAGGCTCGAGCAAATACCGTTTCGGACCTCTACTTTTAAGATCGTCTCTCTTGTGCTCCTTTTTTAGCCGAGAAAACGCTCGGCTCCCACTTCACCGTGAGGAGTTTGCGTGTCGCCCAATACTACAAAAATCCAATCAGTCCCTCCAATAAACTGAAGCCCGGGAATCCATTCGACACATTTAGGACGCCCTTGAGGCCGAAGCTGCAGAAGATTTGATGACCTCACGGAAAACGTAGCGTATTCGAGTTTAATGAAAAACTTAACAACATTCGTTCTCCCTCGAGGCGGCAAGACATCGGATTGCTTTCGTTCACAGAGCAAGGAAAGTCATCGACTCGAAATACACAAAACACAGGAGCTTTTCATCCTGAGACTCCTGAGGAGGACTTTCCTCCCGGAGTGCATCGACTTGATTCGAGGATGGAAAAGCGCCGCGCATTGTGACAGAAATGGGGAAGTTTTTGAGGATTTGTTTGTTAGAAAGCGAGCGAGAGTTTGTGTTTGTTTGTTTGTTTGTTTGTTTGTTCGTTCGTTCGTGCGACCATTAAAATAGAATGTTTATTGTCCGGCGAGCGTCCCGTGTTGTAAAGTCGGAAGCCCTACGAGATTATGATGCGAATGGAAGGAATTAAAAGTTTGATCGTTTGAAAGTGTTTCCCCGGCGGTCTCCGCCAAAGGGCTCCATTCACCCGAAAGTGGCCGGCGAGGCTCGGCTTCAGCTTCCAGAAACGCGAGCCTACTTCCCCGACTCCATTGCTGCCCGGGGACTTTCGTCTGGTTTTAGGCATTTTCCGTACGCAAAACTTCCGGAAAAAGTTACGGGGCTCGTTTTCTCACTGGCCCGTCGTTGCGAACGAGGAATCCACTCATAAGGGACGAGGTCCTCGAAGGAAACAACAGGACAAACTGATCCAGGGAACGAACAAACAACACACAAATCACCGGTTCAAGAAAGAATAAAGGGTTTGTCATCTCGAGAAGCTCGGACAGTGGCCACAGTGAGTCGAGGAAAACCGAAAACCGCCGTAATGGTCACGAAAAACACTGTGCTGCCTTTACCCTTCAATTATGCGGTGGCAACTCTCGTCTGACGCGGACTCAGTTTGGCGAGTTCGAGCCAGTAAACGAAGTCCGTAATTTGTCACCTGCGGGGAGCAACAGTCAGAAATTCTAACTCTCGAATCGACCAACACTGCATCTTGAAGAGAATCGAAGAGAAAACAGAAGTACTCGAGGAAACCGAATCCGTTTGGACTCGGAATTCGGACCAAGCGCCTTGCAACCGCGGCCGGGCCTCAATGGTTGATGTTCGTTTTCTGTTTTGCAAACGAAGCCAAGCTTTATTAAATTACTACATAGATGACTCGACTTCTTCTCCTCAGGTTCGTCTTCAGCCGTTTTCGTCTTCTCGTCCTCCTTCGACTGGGTGTGCACGAAATTACATGTGTGACCGTTCTCTGGTCGTTTCTTCATTTCGCGCTCCATGCCGCTGTTCGCGTGTTGTTATTACGGCGCTATTAGTCCGGCACACAGAGCAATTCGTGAAATATACATAGTTATGGAGTCAGTGTCAGCGAAGTTTCAAAACGCTCAGATTTCTCTCGCTCGAAATTTCAAGTAGGTGTCGAATTAAAGAAGGTCTAAATTTTCTTCTTCGGATGTTGGAAGTGAGCTTCGAGTCGGGGATAAAAATAAGAAGAACACGTCGGAACTAATTCAGGGCCTCTCACTAGCCAGATGGAGATGTCGTTCATAACGTCGCCGTAAACAATGATCTTAAGCCTGAAATACAGCGTTCGGACACGCCAACCCTCTAAACACGTTGTGAATCTCCAAGCCGCTTCAACGGCAAAGGAACAGAAGGAAACTTTCAACCTAGGTTAGTCGAGTCCCGAGGAGGAGTCAAGTCGCGACGTCATCCCAAATCATAAGTCAAAACAATCGTCGGCTTGTCCCGGATACGAAACTTGAGCTCAATTTCGAGAACCACGATACACAAAGTTTTGGGAGGATCGGAGAGGACCCGGTGCTCGATCGTGTTCTAGAAGCTCGGGTTTTCGAAGCCTTCGAGGGACGAAGAGCAGTCTTCGAACTGGCGTGTCTTCCCGATATAGATGGTGCACCCTGGTGAAGCGCGAGCAGGCTTCGATTCGAACAAATTTAGACTGACTCTGGCGCATGCAACAATTCTTCATTTAGACAGGGGATGGCTTTGATGTTGTTGGCTTGACGACCGAGCGATTGATCCACCGGACCATCGGCGGCTTCCACTTTGCCGCGTTCATTCAACAACAACGACAACAGCAGTGGCTGCGTATCGAGAACAGCAGTCAGGAGGGTTAGATGGACAATAGGTGGTTTTTAGAGAATTTAGAAGTAGAGGAATAGAAAGAGGAAAAATCCGATCACATCGATGGGGTCACTCGTGATACCGGGCTAAACGTCGAATCGTCGTCGACGGAACGGCCGCAGAAACAATGGCTAGTGAAAAACGAAACGACGATTCTCTTGTGGAGACGTGTAGGGTTGTGTTTTTCACGAAGCCGCTCCGAAAGAGACCCCATTTACTGAAGTTGTCTCAATTCAACGACATCGTCGTAATAATAAAATTGTAAAAAGTTCCGTCGGTCAGGGGAAAAACAAAAACGACTGGAGAATGGAAGGCGTGAAGACAATCTTCGAGCGGACCGGGTCGTCTTCATTCTGGTTTGAACATTGACGACCTATGCACGTCCTATTTTGTGTGTTTTGTTGTTCTTTATTCTCTGGTTCTTGCGGACTTCAGCCCCGATTGAAGCAAAGCATCGTGGGACCAGTTTGTTTCTGGTTTCATGAACTTCCGCTCGCGAGACAACAGAAGCGAGCCGTCGGAGCTGGGAATTCGCACAAAACCCACCTCAGCGTTGATGTTTTGAAATCGGTCGGTCGTTCGATCTATCTATCGGTCGATATTATGATCAGAAGACCGATAGCAATTAGCAGTCCAGAAGTAGCCTCGTTGTGTTTTTCAACAAAGACTCGTTTTCCGGATGCGTTCCTTCACGAATTCTCACGAGCGCCAGGGGAAATATTCTTCTCTTCACGTACATGAGCAGGACCTACACTTATGTTCCATATTTTCAAAGCATATGCAAATAAGGTGGTAAATCAGTCGGTTCTTGTATATTTCCATAAAGAAGCCTCTCAGATACGGAATGAGATTGCTGATGAATGTAAAAGGATGCGACCATTCATCGCCAGGAAACTGTGGGAGAAGATCTTCTTGATTCACTCTCATCCGAAACAAATATTGTAAAGTCGAATAATATGTCAAACAAACGTGCTAAACATGATTGGAGATGCATGCCGCGTGAGCGTTGGAATTTCGCAAACTTCAGAGCCTCTTCAACTCGTTTCCATTCTCCTATCCTATCCGGATCTCGACTCGCATTGCGCTGTCGACGCAACCAAGCGTTTATTGGGAATCGCTCGGATCTCGAAAAGGCTCTATCTGGGAGCGGGACGACTTTAAGTAGCTTTTCCATAAAAGCAGCGAGCATGAATTCCGCCAGAGCACGTTAAGCCTTGCTAAGCTGCTGGAGGAGCGGTGGCCACTCAAACTTAAGATGTCTGTTTCCCCTGTCCTCGCAAATTGTAGCTTTTTCCCCGATGTCGTCGTCCATAGTCTGACTTCTTCTGTCTGACTGAGTCATCCCGTTTCGCCGCTCCCGTTCGCTGGTATTGCGACTGTCAGTGTCGGTGCAAGCTCATCAAACGGAGATCAGCAGCCATGTTGAACAATCAGAACACAGGCTGCCGCCATCTTTTGTCGAGTGCTCTCTCTCTCTCTCTCTCTCTCTCTCTCTCTCTCCCTCCCTCGATTTGTCCGGCCACCGGACCATCGGTGCACGAAGACATATCAAGTGGGTGAGCGTCGCAAAATACTCGGAGGATGAGTGCTTGCTGTTTTGAAGCTGTGTGATCGGGAACAGATCATGGTTTTGTTTGTGGTGGTTTGCATCGTTAACGTTGAGGCTGAGGCCACTCACGTCGGCAATCCCTGAAGTTGATGCATCTCTGGTTTGAGGGCAGATTTTTTCGAGCGCTCGACACCAACCGGTCCGGGCAAAAAACTCAGTTTCACCCCGCGGAGAAATCCGATACTTCACAACGGTTGTGCAGCCACCCCCTGCATCGCCCAGGGTAGAGGAGAGAGCGCTGCTTACCCCGACCAGGCCTCACAATCCCAACCAGCAGCACAGTCATCAGTAGGAGGAGGCAGCACCAAAGGCGCTCGGCAATTACTACAATTATGACTCACATTCATATATGCACAACTACATTAATAAACATAGTAGCTCTCGTGGTTGACCGGCTGTGAGAGAGAGAGAGAGCCGACTATTCATTCGGAGAAGAGGTACTCATCGAGTAGCATTGGAATCATGTAAACGCTGGGCGATTTCTTCCGTTTCGATCGAGTTTTGAGGGAGCAAAAAGCTCGGCATCGGAACAGCACCCAATCAGATTTGTCCGCCGCACAAAAAAAGTCAAAAAGTCCGGAGGCACATTTGGGGTGGCGATCGGGAGGCTCAATGGCCGTCCGTTCGATCGATAAGGAGTCTGTACAATTTTTCATAGGGGTGAAGATTAGGGAACTTTATCTACTTTTTTTTTTCTCGTCGCTCCGCTGTTGTGTCGGGAGTAGACTTAGAGTGACAGCCGAATGAGTCAGGTTGAGAAGAGAGCTTTGAGTCTGGCGCGACCGCTCTCCGAGGGTAAGCCACCTCCGGGCCAGTGCCACAACCACCAAACGATCGGCGAGGCAAACTACCGAGAGCTGGAGAAACGAAGAGAGAACAGTCGAGGCTAATCGTACGTGAAACCTAATTGAGCATTGGATCGGGATCTTGATGGACGAGCTCATCGAGTTGGCGAGCAGATCACTCCACATCCACTCCGCTACGGTTGGTTATCCGATACACGGACCCGATTGATGGAGAAACCAACAGAGGCAGCTGTAGCGAGTCTGGAACTGGCGCCCGAGAATTCATGTTTTTGGAATTCGTTGAGAGTTCGGAATCTTGCGAAGATTTTATCTTCATAAAGTTATATGATGGGAGTTTCCCAACGAGGTTGGCGTCTGGACTTACGTACCTCGAAAGTGGTCTGCCAGGTTGCCGGTGTGATCGTTTGGGAAGTCTCAAGGGAACTTCTGCGGTTCTGAGATAAGAGTTCCCTAGCTGACCGGATGAATTCTCCGAATCGTATAAACAAACGAATTCCCGGGTAAATCTGTGGAATCCAACGAACTTCACCCCCGGATGTTTTTCCAAATCGTGTATAGTAGAATTTATTTTTTGCGTAATCACAAGTTTTTCAGATCAACAGAAACAGACGGAGTTTCAAACTTCCGGTGTGATGTCTATCCCATCGAGAGTGTTGATACATTCTGTGGCTCAACGATCGGGGATCATCGATCACGAGATTATAGGCTATTGTTTATACATATGCAGACTTACTGCACGACGGCGGAGATAATAAAGGTGGTCAGATAGGCCAAGTCAGTCTTCATATTATCTCGCCGGTTATCTCCAAATCTATATATTCTTCACCTATCTATTCATCTGGCCGTTATCAGAGTCGACAGTGTTTACAGAACTCTGCACGCATGCTTGCTCGCTTGCTCGCTCGTTCGCTGCCGCCTGCCTGTTGGATACGAGCTCGCGCTTCCTCGTAGTTCGCACGGCGCTGAACTCTCACAGCCTGCTGAGCTCCGTACTTTCGGAGCATGACAATGCAGAGTCTGGTGGAAGATAACGCTGCAAAGTACGCAGCCCGGTTGACGTCCTCTCTCGCATACACACATAAACAAACGGAAAACTGTGCTCTGAGCTGCTCTACAGATAAGCCTTTTCAGTGAGCTCATTAAATCCCCACTCGCCGACCACGAAGAGCTCGACTTTCACCGCCATCGCTTAGTGGCTGATTGATCTGAAAAGTCGAAACACTCCACCTCGACTTCCACAACGGACAGAAAGACGAGCTTATTGCAACAATCGAGACTCTAATCGATATCAATCGAAAGGATGTTCACTGTCCTTCTCGTGCTGTGTTTTGGGATAAAGTTCCAAAACCCTGAGGATTCCATCGACCGCTTCGATTCGTGAATGTCGCTAAACTTCCTCAATGGAATCAAACGCGTGAATGAATGAACGAATTGAAAAGCGGACGGGCTCGTGGTCTCTTCGCGGCTGAAATCGTTTACCCGGCCGCTATTCGTTCTGATGCAGTCCACGATCACGGCGCGGACCAGCTCACAAAACCCCGTCTCCGGTAGCTTGTATGCACCTGAGACTAAATCTCAAGAACGTGGTCGGCGGCCAGGGTTGCGTCGAACCTTCATTAAGCCAAACGAAGTCGGTAGTGGCGGTGGCGGAGACGGTGGTGGTGGTGGTTATGGTGTTTAGTGTAGTCAGCTCGCCTGTCCTGGATCCCGTTGGCCGTAGATGTTCAGACGTTCGGTCAGGTTTGGGGTACGCAACTGTGGCTTGCTCGACTATAATTAGAAGATCTCACGAAGTTCTCCGTCTTCAACCGGCGTTCGCGTAACTCACTAACAAGAAATGCCGATTAGACGCCGCAGAAGAAATATCGATGATCTTCGAGAGGGTGCATCTTCTGAGCGTCGGGCGTCAGCGCGCGTTCGAATCCTCGCGGCGCTAAAGCAGAAATTTCTTTTTTCGAATCGTTCCGAAGACTTTTCCTCGACAGAGACTCCAGAACTTCGCTCAGATGGCTTGGAAAGGGCGCAGAAAGGAAACGAAGCCGCGAAGTCGAGAGACTCCGACAAGGATTCGGTTTGGAGCACCGCTCCACCGTTCCCTAAATCGCTTGGCTTTCTTTGGGCTCGCCCGTCTGGCCGACGAAGAGCTGACCTTTGACTCGATCCGGGTCAGTGTCGTGATCACGAGCTGCTCTGCCGAAGCAAACGAATGTACGATGTATACGCAACGACCGCCGAATACCGCGGGGCACCTCGCTTCACCTCACCTCCCACACGCTTGCTGACGGCTCTATCTCGTGCACAGCCCACCAGGAACGTTGGCAACGTCCAGCAATCGGGCAAATCAAGAATCCCTCCTCCAATAGATCCACGGAGTGCTCAAGGGAACCCCCATCGGAGCATTACGTCTGGGCGTCGCCGTCCGCGGCCGTAAGTCACCGACCCAAGTCCTGAACCAAGCGATTCGTCCCAAAAGCTCTTCTTCTCTCTCCAAACTTCCCGGTTTTCCCGCGAATATTCAAATTTTTGGCGCGGTTTTCCAAGTTCCGGATATTCCCTCTATCTCTTGCCGCCATCTTGTTTTTTCCGCCATCTTTTTTTCTGCCCTCCATATTTTTTATTGTTTCAAATTTCTCCCTCCCCCTCCTTCCCCATTTCTTTTTTCGACATGAATCTTTGAGAAATCTTCTCAAAAAAAAGCACTTTTCGATAAGATACAAATCTTTTTTCGCAGTCGTTTCCGGCGTTTCAACAGTTTTCTGTCTCAAGAAACGAAATCGAAGGTCGGCACTCGGTTCCGCGGGTGAGCGTAGTACTCTAGTGGAGTACCGCATCCGCTGGATCGTTCGACCGACTGAGTGAGTGAGTGAGTGCTGCATGAAAACGCAGATTAAACTCTCAGGATAATCCTTCTTTACAAATGGTTTTGGCCTCTTGATCGAAAATCGCGTTCTGGTCCGGCGAAGCAATTCACGGAGGAGTCATGTTGTGAGGGTGGCGCCGGACAACCGAACATTTACCAGCACCTCCTCACAACAACAACGACGACTTCGGCAACAGCAGCAACATATCACACCTCTGAGTCGTGAACAAGAGGCCTGAAGTTTGTCCGCAAATCGTGATGGGGGTGGCCGCTCTTTCTTGTTATGCTGCTGCTGCGACTTCAAATCGACTGTTTCGCCGGTTGTTTTTGATAAATTTTCGATTGCTTTCGCGCATGCTTTCGCTCACTCCGCTGCTGCCTGTCGCTTCGACATCGCGAGGACGGAGCGAAAAAAGAAACAAAACGAAGCGATGACGGAATGAAAGAGCGAACCAAGATAAGAAGGGAAAAAATGAATGAACATCAAGAGACAGGGGGAGACGGAGGAATCTTGGTCACGGTCGATCATGTGTGTGACTTCGGCTCGAGCAGATGATAAAGCTAATCGTCGTCGTGAACGAAATATAAGCTCTAATTGGCTCTGACTGCTCGAATATGGAGTGTTCTCTGATCAATCACCACGATTTCGACGAGGAGATGTTTGAATGAATGGGAAAACGGTCGTGAAGACGGACGAGTCCATCATACTAGGGTCGATCGTGCTATACCATTTCATGTCAGGTATACACAGCGTACATTGCCCGCCGTTTCAGGTTTCTCGTCTCGATTTTGTTACAGTTTCTGTCTTTTCTGAAGACAAATTGTGGTTTTCATCGAGGTTTCCAATAAGTCCAGAGTTTTGCTCATTCTTCTGTCGTGAAACTTCACGAGGTGCATTGACGGTCGTCCGAAGTGTTTTCTTCCTTTCTTTCTTCTTCTGCGAAATTCCGAAAACTTCCAGTGGTCAATCCGAAGTCACAGCGGCTGAAAAGTCCATTCGGACTCACGCGCGCAGTCAGGGAAACGAGCGAGGGAGCGAGCGAGAAGGTGAGAAGCAAGAATGAGCTGTCGTGTCGTTCTCCAAACTCCGGTGCGGTTGTCGTGGCGATGACGCAGAGTCGTCCCCGGGTCGGAACACGAGAAATTCGGTGGTGGTTTCTTTTTCTTCGCGTTTTCCTACTACAACGCCGCGGAATTCTTCTGTCGGGACATTGAGCGGAATATTCGTGCAGCAGTCGCCGTTGACTTTTTTTTTCTTCTTATTTACTTCATTCAATTCATCCTTCCATAATACATTTGGCCATTTGGAAAGCAGTCAGCGCGCCGGACGAGAGCCATCCACGATATTTGAAGCAAAAAAAAAGGAAAATTGTTGACTATCCGTCCGTCGGTCACGAGCCGCAGGAGCAACTCTGGAAGATGCAGGTTTTTCTACTTTTGGCATAGTCGTCGTTTCGTCTCTTCTTCCCGTTGTTTTTCGTTGTCGGCGGTTTCAGGGGGCGAGAATCTCAACAATGACGACAAAAAATTGATACAACCGCATGAACATCGAAACCATACGACGGCCGACGTCACCCAGCACTCGATGCAAGAAAAAAAATCGAAGCGAAGAAGCATAGCCCGCCGCCGGTGCGTCGCGTCGTCCAGCCACTCAAAGATGCCGCCATCAACGTCGTGGAGAAGATACAACAATAACAAAACCCGATGATTGCATTTCGCGACGCGTCACGTTTGCATTTCGCTACAGCAATCCTGGATTTGTCGCCGCTTGGGTGAGTTGTGATTTCTTCCGAAGCGCTTCTCTTCGATGGCGCAAGATAATAAGACTGAGGAGGAGAAGAAAACTATGATCACCTTATTCGATCGTCGGATTGATCCTTCTTGTCTATACTCTTATTCGGCCACCTCTTCCTCGAACCTTTGACAAATGATATCGATCAATTGGAAGAATATGAATACATATGACTCTTTGGAGTTTGAAGTGACTTGCAGACCTTGCTCTTGCCCGACTTCTACTCTCCAACCTCAAACCTCGTCACGGTTTTCATCGTTTCCCAAGACTCTGCCTCCCGTCGTGCATGGTGCCGTTCGCGTCGATTCGTCTGATTTCCGATTGTGTCCCCATGATGCCTCATGCAGCAAGAGTTCCGAACGGCCGGCCCCACTGACTTCAGGGCGATTGCGGCGTTTTTTTTTTCAGATGGCGAAGGAACCGGCTCCTCGTTTTCTATTTTTCTCCATGCAGCCTTGCCCGTTATCCCGGGTGTCGTTATCTACCCGGGTGACAAAGTTTTCTTCTCGTTATTTTCAACATGTGACTCGGGTGACCTTTGCCACAAATGGGAGACTCTTCTATCCATTTCTTTCATTTCATTTTCACACGATGAACACTCGCTAAATCGTTTTTCACGGTGATATCGGTTACCTGGCGCGTACGGTGGCGAAACGGTTGCATTCTGACAAGATTCCACTGATCGACATGTGTAACTTGAAAGTTCAAACATCATTCTCCATCGAATCAACGGGAAATAAGAGAAAATACTCGACACTCAAAATCCATTCATCTCCTACACATCTCTGAAAATTATAAAACTAGAACCCTGGATGTGGTTCGATGGTCATCGTTCGACGGATTCGGCGAGAGGCTCAAGACCCCCGATCCGGTTGGGCGCCCCCGAAGTTCGCAGAGCAGCGACCGAGAACAGACAGCAAAGAGAAAGAGAGAGTTAGGATCCTGTATAACGAGGGCGAGTCATACGTAATAGACTTCATTTGGACCTCAACTGACCTTCGACCCACGCGGAGCCACAACTCTCTTGGGGATTTGGCGTCGGCATGTGCTTGAAGATCGGCTTAGTTAGTTCGCCGTTGCGTATTCTCGCGGCATTCAAGGACAGATATCCATAGCACGCTGTGATGATGACAAAACGATGTCTGAAGATGCATTTTCCGATGGATATCGCGAAGTTTCCACAATTTGAGCTTAAATTATTGTTAAATCATCTCTCGTGCTAGATTGTGTCATCAAAGAGTACCATATGGGTTCGTTGTCGATTGTCTGTACTCTGGGGCGTCCAAGTCAAAGAGCATAGAAGTCCACGTGATGTTCATTCGAAAATATTCAACAAAATGGATATGATTTGCGTGCAACACGAAGTTCCCCAGGAAAAGTCTCGACAACAGAAAGAAAAAAAGCGCGTGAGCCGTCTTTCCGTCCATCAGTCTGTCAGTCAGATGTTCATTAACCCACATCGGGTCTCGAAGCCACGTTGTTTGTTGGCATGACCGCAGCATAACAACACATACTTTGTTCCCAGTTTTCATTCTCGTTGTCGTTGCTGTTGATCTTCGAGCTTGTGGCTCGTGGATACCTAGAGACAGACAAACAAACAAATGGCTGAAGGGGTATCTCGGAACACGCAAAGACGAGCAACTTGTTCGCGTTGTTGTTTGTCATGCTGCTCTTGCCACTGAGGGTCGGGCTGTCAGGTATCTCGTGGTATCGCAACTAGGAAGATCTGTCACTCAGAAAAACCAGTCGCGCGGTAGGGCAACGACGATACACACACAGACAGCTCGTTGTTTGCGTGGCGTCGTGAGGCGGAAAATATTCGCAGAAATTCGTTTTCAATTGGCTTCGCCTTCGTTATTGGACATCGGAATAGTTATTTACCGTTCCGCTCACTCGCCTACCGGCTACCGTGTCTCGGTGTCATTGGGCTTAATTCTGTTTTCTATTCAGTTCACTTCCAACAAACGAGCGAGCGAACGAGCGAACGATGACTAATCCAACTACATCCATTGTACGCAGAGGTATTCTGCTGGTAGCCAGGTACAGCATCGGTTCATCCGAAAGCGAATCGAAAGGCTCACAAGGGCTGGAAGGACTCGTAGCGAACATAAATTGACGCTACGGAGAATTTCATTTCTCTTCATGTTTTTAGAAAGTTCATTCATACGGCATCCTTTACGATGGGTCCTGAGTAGACCTCATTTTCCGTTGAACGGATAACGAGAAATTATCGGGAACTTCGTTATCTTCGTTGTTATGATTTGATAATGTTGTTGTTGACGCTTGCAGACGAAATGTCGAAATCATAATAACCACAACTGCCGATGATAACGAAGTTTCCGAACATTTTCCGTTTTCCGTTAAACTGAGATCCCAAGGAAGCGGGTGCACCGTTTAGAGATCATTGCGAAATTTGGGCGCGTTTTGAGATCGCTCCCAAACGCTGATCGAAGAAAAAAATTTGGCAATGGAACTTGTGGAATAATTTCGCCTCACATGAAACTTGGGTTCAAAGCAGATCCACGGTCGAAACGGCGGTCGAATTTGGGCGCCGCCATCTTGGTCCTCGGTCTTATGACCCAGGCCCTTTGATAGACTATCTATCGAACACCTTGAGAACAGCACACGATGAGATCGTCAGGTGGAAGAGTAGCTGGAATTCAATCAGTGTTTTCGATCCTCTGAATTTCCAGAGGTGCCGGTTCGTCCAATGGCAGCTTCGCAACTGGAGGAACTGCTAATTGCTTCATCTGTAAAGGATAAACACTACACGCACTAGCAGAGAAATTGGGAGATTCAAAGGCGCACGCTCAGAGAAACGCTCGCTTACACACAAATATAAATATTTCTAATTTGCGTCCAATTTAAATAATTGCGAAGGATATCGATGCAAATGGCTGGCCACTCTACAACATACTGCGTAATTAGCTCTGGAAAAAGAAACAGGAAAAATTGCTTGTCGACGACTCGCTCCACGTCGACTGTTCGGGAATAATCATCACACGAGACCAAATCGCTCTCTCGAGAAAGAGAGCAAGTCAGGTACCTGGTTGCATATTTCTGGTTTCTCACCCGGAAGGATCGGAGGGAAGTCGAAGTTTTTGAGGAAATCCGAACTGAAATTCGGACGAAATAGCTCTCGACGCAACTGGACAAATCGCTGAATGGGATGGTTTCGGAAGCAACAGGATACCTCGTGCGAACGGCGATGCGATGTCAGAAAATCTTCGTCTCGCCGAGCAGATGGATGGACAAAGCATTATTGAACGAAGAGAAATTTTCCGGCAGAATGAAATGGACTTCAGTGAATTCAAGGAGCCGGACGGAGACCCGATTATCCGGTGAGGCCGAATCGTAATGGAATGGATTGAAAAATATACAAATGGCCCGACGAGCTGATGGGGACCGGCAGACCATGGTGGAAGGGTATCATGCCGGAACGGACGCTCGCAGGAGTAAAGACAGAAATAACAACAAAAAGGAAAAAAAACAGACGAACAAGACAAAGCGCCATCGTCTGATGCGCTATAGCAATTTTTGTTCGTCTTTCGTTTGTTGCCCGGTGGGGCGGTCGGTGGGTCGGCGGATCGGCTTTGGCAGAACTCATTTTGTTCTACATCCATGGATTTAATGAGAGGTTAGACGTCGAGTTTCTTCTCGAAAAGTCCTCTGGTTCCAAATGACCGGTCTGAGCCACCAACGTCAGTGGACATCTCAGTGTTGTCCATTGTTTGAAGACGTGGAAATATGAGAAAAACGCTTCCACTCCTGCTGGAAAAACCAGATATTCGCCTCGTAGAGTAGAAACCATCTCTGAGGGAGGACCCGGAGCGTGGCACCACGGGTCAACATGCCCCCCCCCCTCCCCATGGCTTCGCCCCCATTTTTTCCTCCTTTCCCTCTTACCCTATTTTCCACTTTCCCATCTCGGAATTCCCTCGAAACTCCTCGTTCTTGTCACTTATCGGTGGTCTTCTCATTCGTTTCGACCCTGCTGTCTCCTAAAATCTTGATTTTTGCTCTTTTTCCGTCCTGGTCCGACTCCTGTAATTGGCAAGAGACGAATTTCTCCACGCGTTGCTCACTTCTGAGGACATCTATGATTCCTTTTCGACGCTGATTCAGGATCTCCCAAATCGAGAAGTGTATCGTCCCAATCATTTCGGTCGAGAACTCGATTACAAGATCCCGATGAAGCGTCAGTGGTAGCTCAAACAGGTCGCCGGTAGGCTGCTAGGTAGAGCGGCAGACGCGAGATCAATCTTCAAGATATTCTCGTGTTCATTGACGTCGACCGGCTGCTGCGTGCCGCCGTATCGATAGAGAAGCCGGCGAAGGATCCGTAACCACGACGACCGAGGACGTCAACGACGAAATACGTACGCGAAATATATAAGTCGACCCGAAGAGAGCGGAATCGAGACGGCAGCTTGAGACGGTAGCCCCATAAGTGGTTTAATTTTAGGCCACTTAGCAAAAATAAAAGTCTCTTTAGCGTGAAGTGGTTAAACAGCGTTGTCGTTTGTTCCTTGAACTATTTATTAGGTTCAACATGGGCAATTTCTCTCGTCTGCCTGTCCTGCGCACCATTAACCTGAACTTCGACCGTTGTGGTTGTTGTGCCTTTTTCCCCAGTGCGCCACGTCTCGGGACGGCATGAACTTCGAGAACCAGGAACTGGATATCGCACTCCATGACTCGAGACCATTTCTCAGCTTGAATCCGACTCTCGAAAGAAGAAATTTCAGCCACGCTCGAAACGACAGGAACGCACAGTGGGAACGAGGGTCTTTCATTGACGCCATCGTCACCGCCGCGGCCGTTGTCGTTTCCTCTGGACTCTCGTGCGCAACAATGGAGATCGGATTCCCTGAAGCAGTTTCTCCGTTTCCGTTTTTCCTTCGATTCGCTTCCTTTTCCATTCGCCTCATCCCTACTGTTCCTCCTTTCAATGCAAGCTCCCCGTCACCGACACCACCCCACCCGAATCGCGTGAGTTTTCAGAGTTATGGAAAGAAACGCTCGCTCGGGGATAGATGAATTGATAGATAAAGTGGGGGATGTGATGAAGGAGGGGATCCGGATGAAGCGGAGAATGCCCATATCGGGAGAGGGGGAAACGAAAATGGGGAGAGGGGGAAACAAAAATGGGGGAAGAGGGGACAGAATGGGAAGCTTTCGGGGGTGCAGATCTACAAACTTTGGGCACTGACCCACAGATCTGGGTTTTCTGGGTTTTGCACCTTCCAATATCGAACTCGGTCGCAAAGCAGATGACGCGACGAAAAGAAACCTGTTGGCGGTCGCTAACGGTTCAAAATTCACGATCGGTTCTGTTCGTGGCCGCGCGTTTCAATCCCGGTCGTCATCGTCCGCGGTATCATTTCGGAAATCGTCGTTGTCTATTCTTATCGTTGAACTCATCTTCATCATCCGAGACATCATCGATTTTATGTTCCGCAGCAAAAGATTCATCGTGACATCATTAGATTCCTTGGTAGTCCGTTCCCGGTCGGGGTGATGAATTTCCTGAATGACTTGAATCGATTCTCCCTCCTCGACGGCTCCTTCGTTCCCTTCGCATTGTCGTCTGCGTGCGCAATATAACATTCGGAATCGATGACGACTTCCCTTATCGACAATCAAACTCAAAACCGAAGCCGAGCATTGAAAAGCACCGCCCAGTCGGGGATCTCCACGTCGCATGAGCTAAGATTTCATTTTTTTGGCATCTTGGTGTTTTCGAGTTTTTTTCCTCCTCCTCTCTTGCTCGCTGCCTTCCCCGATTAGCGTCTCCCAAGTTTTTCCCATTTTCCGCGTTATTAGGTATCGACCGACTCCGAAGCCGGTTTTGGATCCTTCCCTCCATTCTCGCAGTTTGCCCGCCGTCGAACTCCTCCGTTCGTTCGCCACTGTTTTTATTTAATACAGATATTGGAATTTCCCTCTGAATTCCTTCTCACAGTTTACGAAGCGCCGAGCTCCGCAGTTGGAGACACACGCAACTTTTCAGACGCAATAGTCGGCCCGCTCTCCAGCTGAGACGCAAATCCCTGGATCCGAGAATGACAATCACGAGCTCGAGCGTGCCCGGAAGAACAAAAAAAGAACTCCAGGGTATTCCCAAACGAGGAGTTCGACTCCAAGATCGAGCTCTGTTGATTGAATTTTTTGAGCGTTCTCGAGGAAATCTGAGAAGAAATATGCGAAACAAACTCAAAGAATTAGTGAAGACTTCATAGAACTTTTTCGGAATAAATACGAAATGCTCGAGTAGTTCCGTCTCCAGACTGAACCGTCGGTCCGCGTTCGTTATTCAGACAGCAACAAACAAGCCAATCAACGGGTTGACATCCGAAATTATTGGAATCGTTTCTGGGTACCGTTATGTTCTTCCACTCACGGTGGTGATGCCAACGAGTGTCCTCGTTCTTGTTGTTGTTGCTGTTGCAGCTTCCGAGAGAACGTTCCCTCTCCAGGGTGGTGTCCTAAAAGTCGTCGTTGATGTTGACAAACTATCTATAGCTTCGTCGAACACTTTTAATTACACGGGCTCCTCCGTTTCCTGCTCGGCCACGCCGCCGAATTCGAGTGTCCATCTCTCTCGGTCTCAGAAGCGAGCACCGCTTGTTTATATCGATGACGTTGTCGAGAGGAGCGAAAATGAGGGAAAGAAATGGGAGTTACGAGAGTGTATCGTCGATTAATAAAGCGGCCGGCAAGCTTCAACGGACAGCTAAGCAAGATTGACAATCCGACGGACGATATCCTTTCGTTTGTGTCTACTTCAATATGATCCAATATTGTTCGGCGAGACGAGCTGGCATCATCTCTTCTAATTCTTCTTTCGGATGAATTTATTCGATAAAGAACCAAGGAAGGAGATAGCGGGGCCACTGAACACACCCCTCGACACTCTCGGGATTCGAAAGATGACGATCTAGAGTCTGGAGTCTTCAAAAACTTTGGAACTTTGGATTCCAAGTGTTCTAGGGCTTCGAAAATGGAACGAAGTTGACAGTTTCGCCCGTGCTTGGAGACAAGGAAGCGAAACTCTGTGTGTGGAAGTCAAGTTGCCGGTTTCCGGATCTGCCTTTTCGTTTGCCGAAGTTTCTTCCATTTTTTTCTTTCTTCTCTGTCGTCAATTCACCGCGATGAGTGACAGAAGCCCTCGATTCGTTGTCAACTGATCGCGCGGGCGGGAACCGCTCAACTATCATTACCCTCATCGCTGTCCGATCACCACCATTGCTCTCATCTTCGAACTCGTCACAATATCGTCGGTTACTTCCCCAATGTCTTCGTCATCTTCGATTTGTAGATTTTCCGAGGATCGATACGGAATCGTCAACTCGAGACGCATGCGGCGTGCGTTTCGATGTCGTCTGCTGTTTCGAAATGAGCTCGAGTCGTAACCCTGGATCGCAAAGTGTGTTAATTGCTCATTCGAGTGTCGCTCTTTTGAGAAGAACGGTCCGATGAGGCGATCGTTCTTGCCAAACGGATTGTGTCATTTGCTTGCCGTGGTTTTGTGCGGCGACGCCCACGACGTCAACAGATCGTCGTTCGCCCATCATTGTGAGGAAAACGAAAGCTGTAAAACTTAATCATCGTAGACCACGAATTCCAAATTATAGATCGCTTCATGCTGTTAGTCTTCGAGACAATCAAGAGTCACGCAGCCAAGCCATCTGAATTAGTGTTATCATCAACTTCACTTTTGTTTTCAGAGAAGTTGATAGACTGCCGCCCTCAGTCTTCAACTTCCTTGGAGACACCGTCTAGCTCCACTGGATCTTTCTCAATAACGAGGGCCTGGAGCTGGGTATGATCCATTATTCATAAGTCATCAATCCATTATTCACAATTCATCAATTCATGAGTTTAAAATTCACATATGTATGTATACCTCACTAATCGTCTCCCGTCTTCCGCAATTCCAGGAATCATGTCATCAATCCATCCATCTATTCACGTCGATTGATGATGACCGTGAAAGTTGGGAAATTCAGTTATTGTTCATCAATCTATCCATCTATCGAGGCTCCATCCATAACGAGCCGCGACTCCAGTACCATATCTGAAATCCGGAAAAGTTTCCGGAAGACGGCAGCTCCGAGATTCTTGGAGAAGAGACATCGATTGAATTGGTGTATTCTCATTTTGGAATGATCATCGCTCTGACTGGACCGACATGTCATCGCTTGATGTTCGATCCGAGTCTCCGAGTAAACGAAACAAGCATCCAGCGAAGCTTTAAGCAGCCGCCTACACTGGCACGAGCCTATCACCACACAAACTGGATCCGGATTAGTGTCATCACATCGTCGGAACTCTTCTGAAATGACAAGAAAAGCCGGCGATGGTAAAGCTCATCACATCCCCTAGCAGCTTTTGTTACCTTGATCTTCCACGGAACGGGTTCGGCAACGCGCTGATTCTTCGGGACTGATCCGAACCGTGCTACCGATAATTTGATTCGGTGTCCATGCTCATCGCAAGCGGCCTTTTGGCTAGAATGCTATTCATGACAGAAAACGCAGAACGACCTCGACAACGAGCGCCGGCCCTTCTAGAAGTACAACGGATGTTTTCGGGTGGAGCGAAGTCTCCCGACACGGTGGTCTTTGCTAGAAAATAGAATTTTTCCACTTGAGATGCGCAGCCGAGCAGCTGGAACAAGCCGTCCACCGTCCGGAGTTCGAGACCTTGAGGTATTCATCAGGGATGCCCGACCGCAGCAGGTTCTGTTTCTAGGCGCCTGAATGCCGACCGCGGCACCTGTATATACAATATGCGCAAAGCAGGAGGCATCACAGATTATTATTACGGACGGACCGAAGGCCGCAACACGTCAGCCAGGGCCGTTGCAAAAGTGTAAATTGATTTAAGACGCTTCCGTGGCTTTGCTAGTTGCTCGCTTGGTGGCCGCTGATGCTGAAGTCGGCGGTGGGTCTTCTTCGCTGCCTTCCAACATGTCATCTCACATGAATGCTTCGCGGATCACTTGATGAATGGATACGATGACCAATAGATTGAAGATCTGAAGTTGAAAAGAGCTAGAAGAATGAGTGGGGACGAATGGATGGATGCATTGGTGTACAGACAGACGGACAGACGGGCGGGTGGATAGAAGAGAATTGCGGAGAAGAAATTCTGTTTGCTGACGAAGAGAAGCTACAAAAGAGCTTAACCTCTCCGCTCAGCTCAAAAGTTCCAGGTCATTGAAGGCTATGGATTCTGCAGCATGCGCTTCTGCCATCGCAGCTATTTCGGCTCTTTTGCTTCGTTCCAAGAGAATCATTTTCCATTCTTTCTTCTGCTTTCTGGATTGAAATCATTCGGAAAGCGTTCGTTTTGATCTGATTTCAACATTCCGAACATTTTTGTTTCTCACCGGAGCTTTTTGTCGCTTCGCAGATCCTCGACGTCGACGGAGATTCCAAAGTTCCTCCCGCTCGAGTTAGGCGCTGGTTTAGTGAAGAGGGAAAAACGGCGAATAAATGGCAAAATAAGGAGTAGCGGCAGAGCGTTAGTGAGTTGGAAGTGGGGGAATGTAAGTGAGAGAGTTTTTGAAGAGGACTAGAGGATTTAAGGCAGACCTCACCTTCCGCGTGGATCGGGAGCCGCTTCCGCCGTATTCTCTGAAGTGTGTTTTCTGCTCGTCTTCGGACGTTCTTCTCCTTTCCTCGTTCTCTCCTTCCTCGCAAGCCTCCAAAGGACTCTAATAGCTTTGTCCTGGATTTTGGAAAATATCGCGGCGGCTGAAGCTTCCCGTTCCATTCTTCGTACGTTTCAACTGTTGTTATTTCCGCTTCTGAAGAACTTAAGGATTTCCTTAAGCCTTTTTCCCGGTGAACAGATTCCCGCCCTTCTGCTTGCCTCCCGTTTCCCCGCCTGAATGCCCACCCACCCGTTCAACCGAGGAGAGATTTAGACCAAAAGTGGCCCGATGGATCTTTCTGCAAGTTGGTCCGCTTTCCTCGCCCCAACGGATCGAGAACCAGGAACGCACGCATCTGATCATGTGCTACAAGTTCCTCCAGTTCATCGACTTGCAGAAACCATTACGGAATCAAGAAGAACCGCGCGAGAAACTGAGTAAGTTATCAGCATCAATGTCGTGGATGCACTGGGGACGTGTTCGGACTCGTCCGAACTGAGCGGGCGTGCCGAAAATAGGGAAAGCTCTCGAGAAAACTGCTTTGAAAAAGGTTTCCTCCACACTCGAAACGCTCGCTGTCGCATTTGAGACGGCTGCGTGATTTGTGTCTCTCGGCGCTATTGTATTCGGTTGAGGGTCGCTTATGTGATCTCCCGTTGTCGCCGTTGCCGGCGTAATGGTTCCGCCAGCTGGAGCCGCCAAACTAGGCCTTCTTATATTGTAAGTATCTCGAGCGACAGCAAAACGCTGCCGGGTGTGTGTTCTCCGTCCTCGCTCGCTCGCTCGCTCGCTCGCTCACTCAATACCCGGCAGTGCTGTGCGGGAGAGCTTCAGGCTGGCTCCATGTTGCTCTAATTATACACCCAAACTCGTTTTAACGTAATACGTCGAGCGGTAAAAGCAAAAAGACTTCAAGCCGGCCCGTGCTCAGGCTCAAGCTCGCTGCTGTTAATCGCTATGCTAAGCAGCCCCGGCGCACGTTTCTCTTGCTGCGTGTGCAATCACGCAACGCGGGAAGATTCCGTGGGAGTGAGTGTTGAAAGTTGTAAATGACGTAATCTGCGAGCTCTGTAAACCTCACATTTCTGCGGACAGGCGACGAGCTCGTGGACTTGGAGCAACTCGATGCGACTAACTTCTTGAGGGATTCCAGAGCGTGGAGGTCCAGTTCGCGGAAGACAGAAGGTCCTTGATTCTCACCTTTTGTGAAAATTGTAATTCCGCGATGTCGCCCGCGGCCTAGAAGTGCCCAACGTTGTTCTCGTCGTTGCGTAAGAGACTTATTCAAGAGCTACAGAGAAGGTGATCTGTTCACCTTGCGCTTCGGTCGATGAATTAAACAAAACGCACGGAAGAGAATCGCTTGCTCAAGAGCCGAAAGGGTATCGATCTAGACCTTCTAGACGTCTGTCACCGATTGACGAGGCGCGCGCAATTCATGTGCGACGGTTGTGTTGGATCCCGCGAAGTCGAAATTTCGCCGTGAAGTTCGTTGTGGGAGCCGAGCTAGCATGCTGATCGATTCAGATCAATGTATTTCCATGCACAGTCACCAAGGAGCATCATTTTGGGATGGTCAATGGAACAAAAAGCGTCTTTGACTCGAGGACCTTCCGACACGTCCGGGTACGGTCTTTGGCTTCTTCCGGGAACGGCCCCGGTCGGGTTTTTTGAAGTCATGAGAACTTTATTGACAAACCATGATCTCATCCAGAACAGAGGCCATTAGCTCCTTCTTACTTCTATCCATGCTTCCTGTCGCGCTGATATAAACGACTCCGTTTGGTCTCTATCCTCTTCTGATTGAGTTGTCAGGAGTCCTCCTTCGCTTCTCTTATTACAAAGTCACACCGCCCTGAAATTTCTTGTCGCAGCACCGTTTTTTGCCTTTTTTAATGGAACACAGGGAACTCTCCGGATTGCTGATTAAAAATTTACCCAAACTCGAAGCTCCTCTTCGCCTCTTGGCTTCTCTGGGCACCTCAGCCGCTGCCTCCAGTCCGCACAATTAGCAGTGTTTTCGAGATTCCTCGAACGAGGCAAATGTCACCCTCTCGAACCAACTCTCTGCGAATTCTGCTGACTCTCCGGATGAACTCTCAATGACTGGGACCATCCAGCGTACCATATTGCAGGCATCTATCGGCTGTTATCAATGCCTCGAACCCGCTGATACATGCTACAGGGTTTCCTGCTGCTCGCTCGTTGAATTCTCTCGTCGAAAGTTACGCCAAATCACGTTTAATTTACGACTGATTTGGTTTATGAGAGGGTCGAAGTGTTCTAGCCGCAACTTGTCGCTTGTAGAAACGACAAACTCACCCGAAAATTTTGCGTTCCACAACTAAAATCAATACTCGAGGGCTACGCGAGGGTGTATGTATATTCTGACGAATCTCTTGTTTTGGAAGCCGTTCATTCGACATTCAGTTAATCATTGAAAGACTTCACGCTGGAGCTCAAAATCATAGACTAGAATGTAGGCTCTTGGAGTCGACTGCCAAGAGTACGACTCAACCAGGACGTTTTGGTCGCGGACTTTTGCTCTACATGGTTGCTCACAACGAGTAGTTTGCGTACGGTTCTCGAGAGTATCCTACGGTGGGCGAGGGAGAGCATCAATGTGAGTGTTTTCGCACAGATCTGGTCGCCCTGGTGGCCCAGGGGAGTCATTAAGGGTCCCTGCCCCTCGTTCTGGGGCTTGTTGTAGCAACTTTCGCTCATTTACGGCACGGCCCGCTTGCCAGCCGGTCAGACAAGCGAGTGCAGGCAGGCAGGCAGTTAGTCAGTCCTGACTTGCTAGGAGCCCCCAGGACTTGTGAACTATGGCACTCTTTCTGCTCCCGAGTCTCTTGAGCCCTTGACCACCGGCCGTTCGGGAGGCGGGGAGGCTGGGAACGAGGCAGTTGGATAGAGCTGCAAGCAGCCATTGTGGTCAACAGCTCTCTCGTTAACTATTGCTAGCATTGTACGACTCTACGAAAATGAGCCGACGCCGACGTGATTCCAGTACAAATGTCTTTCAACACGACCAGTGTCTCTCGCGGAGTTTCCCCATCATTCGCTTGCGTCCTTCGTCCCCCTTCGTCGCCCTTTTCCCCAATTTCCACATTTTTCCTCGTCTCCTCTGCGGGGAAGAAGGGGCAAACGCAGACGGACCGAGGGCACTCCGAGAGTTCGCCGTTTGAAGTCGTGGTAGGGAATTCATGTTCTCGACTGTTGAGTTCAGCAACGACCTCAATTCACATTAGCATATCTAGATAGGTTCCTCGGGTATCGTCGTAAATCAGACGCGGAAGGCGTACGTGCCGCCGCCGCAGCAGCGGAGCGAACAAGCTCGCAAGACGGTTGAAAGACCCGCTGGCCCGTCCGATAGGTGCTCGGCTCCCTTGCAAGTGAAACTTTTTCTCCTTACCCGCTCGCATGCTTCATTATAATAAATAACCTTATCGCAGGCAATCGCCAACAATCTCGATATAATTACAACCTGGTTATAGCCTGGTATGTAGTGTGTACACCGCTAGTACAGGGAGCGCCAAACTAAAGGTCGTTCAGTACGCCTCATTCACCCCGAAGATGGTCTTCTTCGACGTTTTCTGATCACCGAACTAAACAACCTCGAATTCTCACCCTTTCCCCGCTAAAGCCGTCAAAACAGCCATCACTTCATCTTTTTCCAAACAATTTCCTCCTTTCATCTGGTTCGGTGGTCTGTTTATCCCTCAAGTCTCTGTTAGGTGGCCCTCTCTCGAACCGAACTCGATTTCGCCCGATTTCATGAACGCACGTTTAAAAAGGCAAACTCCTAGGACGAGGTCATAAAACAAAGTCGTGTGGACGTCAAGCACGGGCTTAAATCTCGCTTGTTCGCTTCAAGGTCGACAAGCCGTGATTCATCGAGCTTGTTAGGGGGATCTTCCGCTGCCTCGTTCTAAAATTACTAAAAACTCAACTCTTCTTCCGTGTTCAGTCGAGCCCTGCGTAAACCCTATCTTCCGGTCGACGCAATATCTCTCTCGGTGACTGTCACCCTCGGTGGACCCCATGCCCTCGTCGGCGGCTCTCTCCTTCTCTCTCGGTATCAATCCTCCGCGAGAAAAAAACTGCGGACGCTGCTTGTGCATCTCGTGATTGTAAATGATAGCGAAGGTCGAGTGAACGAGTGAGTTCGCCCAGCTAGCGAGCGAGCGAGCGAGTGAGTGAACAAACCAACCAACCCAGCGGCGTACATTAGCTTGATAGGGGTTTCGCGTCGTGCTCGAACACCCCATGCAGCCCGATCGAGGGTAACTGACGGCAATTAAAGCATCTCACGTTTTGGGCGTGGCTACGGCGAGCTTCTATCAGAGCCTATGACACCGAAGCCACTTCTGGGTTGTCGTCGTCGTCGTCGCATACGCCGCGTGCATTACACGCGCAGTTATACGTACTTACGTACCCACATGTTCAGGTACCTACATAGTGCAGCCGAACCAAAGTTGCCTCCGAGGACGAAATCGAGGAAAATCGGAAAATCAGATGAAGGCATGCGGCCGCGGACACTGAAAGCGATTCAGGCCGTGTTAGGAAGAGCGTTCAGAAGAAGTTTGTTTTGCACTTGTCGTTTGATATCGCTGAAATGCTTTCGAGTCATGAATAGCCTCTTCTCACTTCGAAACAGCGCGGACGAAGAGAAAAATTGAGGGCTCCAAACAAAATTACAGTCGCCGCCGACAATTCAGTCGACGAATCCATCCATCCGTAGGTCCACTCGGCAAGCCAAGCCGAGCACAGCAAAGTAACCAAATGTTTCCCTGAAGCAGCAACTTCAGTTTTCAAGCAACGACAGCAATTGTCCTCACCGACGACGGTGGCGGCCGCGGCGGCGTCATCATCGGTGGCGTCGACAACAGTAGCCGCAGCGAGCCGAAACCACAGAAGTGCTGTCCGAGTCGAACAAGTTCACCACCACGACGACTTCAACGGAAACAAAGTCTGGACAAAGCGAAGCGCCAACGGAGTCACAGAAGTTCTTCACGGAATCCGCGCCAAATTGAATTCGAAATCACGAGCGGATGGATGTATGGATTTCTCGGAGACGATCCGGGAACTTTTTCCTCGCGAAATTGCGCCGAGACTCTTTTGCGCAAACGCGCAGATTCGGGATAGCGGTTCAGCGCGAAATGTTGGAAAAACGAAACTGCCGAGGTTTCTCCAACATTCGAAGTCACCGTTTTCAGATCTCTTCAGCGCTCGTTGGGGGCTCTGTGAGGATCCGTTGAAGTCAGTGAACGCTGATACAATCTGAACGCTCTTCAAAACAAACACAATTTCATTTCTAAATAACAACGTTCGCTCTTCTGACTCAGAGACCCACCACGTATCGGTGCTTTCATCGCTGCGACCACGGTCTATGCGTCACTCTGTGGATCTGTTGCCGCGTTTGTCGGGATTCTATCCGTCGGGGGCTTCTTTCTTCTCTCTCTCTTGCTCGCGGTCTCTCTTTCCGTCTCACTGTGTATACCTATCCGTCATCATTACGTATTGTGGCTGACGACGACGGCGGCGGCGGCGGCGGCGACGGACGTTCGTCGTCGCGTCACCACGTCGTCGTCCACTCAACGATCCACCGAAGCCGCCCGAACGTCCAATGATGAATTTCTGCTTCTTGAGATTCGGACTCCTATAGAAAAACCGATCTGATTGTCGACTCGCTTCTATTCGTCATCATCACCCCGTTCCGTTTATTCTGATATCCACCCGGTCGTCTTTTTGTGAGAACCGGATGTGCGAACGGCCCTTCAAGAGGAGAAAGTGTCCAGGAATGCCAAGAGACTGAAACTCTGACGAAAGGGGTCGCGTTTCGATCCGAGTTTCATTTCCGGTGTTTGTTGGTGAAATGTCAAGAAGATTCGAAACAATGCCGAGAATATTCGGAGTTTCCTCCGGAAAACGCAGATCCTCAGGCTCCGCTGAGTCAATAGAAGGTAAAGTGGAGATTTTCGTTTTGGCAGTTGTACAAAACGTTGCTTCACTCGTTCGGTCTACGCTTAGACCTGACAGGGGGCCATCGATTTCCAAGCGAAAGCAGCAACAGTTTCTTCGGCTAACAGCTGAATGACACGAGTGGAGGACAGTATGTCTTCCAAAAAGAGAGAAAGTCTTTTGGATTGTCGTTTCAATTGCCACTGCAAGACACTGCGGGCTTAAGCCAGGGAAAAGATGGCTGGAGGGAACGAATTTCAGGAGAACAGTAAGAAAAATAAGAGCACCACCGGTAACAGCGGCAGCTCCTTGAGGATAAAGACTCTTGTTAAATGGTCATAAACGGCAGGAATTAGAAACAGCGCTGCAGGGATTACCTCGGAGCATGAGGGCCCAAAGCCTCGCTTGCAGCCGCTGGAACAGCCACCTGAGAGAAAAGCTCGGCCTGGCCACTTTCTCTAGATATGGGAACAGAAGTAAGAGGGGAGGGGTAGCACAGGAAGGAAGTAGATGTAAAAACCGAGCCGGACCGCCGCGGAGGGATCACTGAACGCGGCGAAGGACCGGGGAAGACCACCTCACGAAGATCGTAAACCCGAAGCTTACCCCAGAGCAGTACAGGGTGGCCACTTCCATCTCCTCCATGAACCTCATTGAAGAACTGCTCTCTTTCGTTTTATAATAATATGTACAACGATTTGGGGGACCGGGCAGCTCGATTGCACGACCTTTCGAAGAATTGTCGCTTGGGAAACCCTCGATACTGCTGAATTTGCTGACATTTGGTTCGTGAGACATCTCCTCGGTGAGAATCAGATAGAAACAGAGGGTGTCTTGAGGCGAGATGCCTTCGTTGAAACTTCACGTTTTCCTCTTTCAGCGTAACTCGCCGCTCGATTGCCTGCTCTCACTGTTGACCGCTAGTAAATCAGCCCCGTGCAGATGTTCCATAAACTTGTGCGTGACCGACGACAACGAGCAACGGAGCTCGCTCGCAAACGTCGCGTCAGATTTACAATTTCTCGGTTTGTCACTTGCGTCCTCTTCCGTCGATCGACTAATTGGTCGCTGCGTTTCGACTTCAGTCGCTCGCTCTCTCGATGCTGCATGTTGCCGGTGCTCCTAGAAACAACGGTTGTATAAGTTTACGACTGAAGTGTGCGTGACGAAGTGTTACGACTAAAAACGACAATCGAAGCCGGCCGTATTCCTCGGGTTTCGTTTTCGTTGGCCCGACCCGGTCGTGTTCTCAGTCACCCGTACCGAGATTCCATTGAAGCTCGGGATTAGGGTTTCGTTCCGCTCTGAGGCTCGAAGAGATCCTCGAGGACCTCCAACGATCCCGGAAACGCGAACTTGACGGAAAATTCGCGATTTCTGCCCCGTGGGTTGTAACTGGAGTCTAGAAGCGGTTGTTCGCGTACCGTCACGGACATCTGAGTCGTCAAATCAACAGAACGAAACTCGGGCTCGGTCTCATAAAACTTCAGAAACGTCCAGGTGTCTCGATACTCTGTCTCCGTCTTCGTCTTCTGAGAGCTTCGGTCAACATGTCGATCATGTTTTGCTATCCGATGATGGATTCGATGAATTTGTCGTAGGCTCGCTCCGTTTCCGCCGAAATCGAATTCAGCGCCCGCACCGCTGTCGTGGGTGAGGATTGTGAGCACAGCGGTACTCCTCCATCGACGCTCCTAAGAACTAACCCTCTCTATCTTATTTTCTGTTCGTTCGCTCGCTCGCTTTTCGAAGCTGCTTTGATTCCGAGACCCCTGTTGAGAGTTTTGAAGATCTTTAAGGCACGTTCAGGTTTCTGGCGGCTAGTTCTGTACCCGCACACGCCTTTGGCTGTAATCCCTCGTTTCCCGACGTTGAGCGGGGGTCACGACCTCTTTCTGTGGCTTGTCTAATGACGTGCCAGGGAGTGGTGCTGTCTGCGTGTGTGATATGCTCATTTTTAAAGACGAAAAAAAGTGGAATCCTCGGTACCTGACAGTTCAAGGCTACATTGACGTCGACGTGCGGATCGAATCCTCTGGGAAATCCGCCGAGAGACCTTTCAGAATCAAGGAGTCTGACACAAATTCAAACTCCAGATTGCAGAAAAAAAGGCCCGTGAAAGGGAACACAACGAAACGGGGAAGTAAAACTTTCTCGAAATAGAATAGAAACTAATAAATGAATAAAATATGGGAAAAATCGCAGAGAGGGAAAGGGGAAAAGCAACAAAACAAAAAAAATCGATGGAAAGGGCAGAAAGAAAACATAAACAATGATGAGGGAGGGGAAAACAGTAACGAAGGGAGAGAGGGAAAAATGAAAGGAGGAGGATTCGCGGGTGTGGAGCAGGCATCAATTTCCGAAGTTCGGAAATCAATTTCCGAAGCTCGTATAATCGGAAATTCGGAAAATCCACTGAACTTCGTTGTCGTTCATGGACGTGATGAAGTGTAATCAAGAAAACGAAGTTACGCAAGATTTTTGTGATCTTATTGTTTGTTTCACGTACGACAACGAAGTTCTCAGGCGAAGTTGAATTCCGAACTTCCGGATTTCCGAACTTCGGAAATTGATGTCTAGTCTGGAGCCTGGGTTCCACGGATGACGGAACCAACCGGATCAATTTAAGGAATGCTGTCGAGCCTTACTGTTGTTGAGAATTAGCAAAATCTCCCGATATTCCTCGAAGCCAATCCCAGATGGGGTACCTTGCTCAACCGCCCGCGAAAGCAGCAGAAAGAACGGACCGATGGACGAACGGTGCCGTTAATTGGGGGTTACGATACGAATGACGGGGGTGGGTGGGTTCGTCGGTTGCGATGCTCCGATATGTTAGGAATGCGTCACTCCGGCATTCTCCTGCTCCCGCGAACCTCGGCCGTCGAGAAGCAGGATCGACGACGTCATGAGCGCAAATAGCGGTGACAAACAGAGTTCGACATCGTGTCAAGCAGGAACACGGGACGACCTGGCCCGGCGATCTCGCGACGGCTCTGGCTCGGTTTGTCCCGTAGTAGCCAGAAGACCACTCAATGAATTCATAACGACCTGAGCACTACGTGATATCATTTGCGCCATGAAGCAACTCATATAGGTTATTTTAGATTCTCCAGGGACATGGAGTCGTGGATCCGGGAAGCGAGCGCAGGGCGTGAACCAATGCGAAGGCTATGGTCGAACATCAAGCGCACGAGCGAAGAGCTTCGCGGAAATTCAACCGAGAAAAAGGGTGAGTGGGAGGTTGTTGAGGTCGTGCAGGTGCGAGTTCCACTCAATGAAGTTTAGTTTATTGACCAGTTCTGGCCCTAATTGTGTTTTAAATCCGTTTTCAGACGTGACCGAAGTCAGAAAGACGCGGCGAAAAGTCTTCTCTCGGATTCGCGGGTTTCGGTCTCGACCACAGTCTTTCTACGTCCGGACAAAATTTTCATCCCGCTATGGAGCCGTGTTGACAGACAGATCGAAGCGGCAAATGACAGCTTGCGACCGGCCAAGCTCGTAACGGCTTGGAAGGATAAAAATTATTTGCTGACGGACACCGGTGATGACATTTGAATGCAACACGGATTTCTGTGCCGTCGGCGATACAGGCCAGGGTTCACAGGGTCGCTCACTCGGCTCGCCTGTCGTTCGATGCCGGCCGGCCGGCCGGCTGACTCGCTGATATGAGAGCCAGCGTCCTGCACTGAGATTAATCTGTTGGCCTCAATGAAGATCTGAGCAATATTTCCATCATTGATTGGATCCATTGATAAAGAGTCTCTCGGAATCGTCGGCAGGTAATGCCCATGATATTGGCGCAAAATGAGGAGAATAGTTCGGAGCTCCTTCGAACCTCCGCTTCATCCTGTTCCTCGCCTGAGGAGTCTCGTCATCATCATATATCTATGATGAAATTTTCGAACAAAACTCGAAAAAGTGTTCCCTAGAAACATTGATTCGGTGCTTCGTACACGAGAGACGATTTCCCTCCTGCCGCCATTTCTATTTGGGCCAGTGATTCCCTCCTGACCGTTCGATTCGGACTCAGCCGGGCGTCTGTAAACGTGCTGTGGTGTCTTGGCCGTGTATTTCTTTCCATTAAAGTCGTGGAGTTCCAATCTGACACCTTCGACTGACCTCTGATCTTTGTATCGAATTTTTGCGCTCTTCCGAAGAAGGAACGATTATCAGTAGCGGCGGCGGCGGCGGCGTCGACGTACGTGGCCCAAAAACATCGGCCGACTGAAAACGTCGAGAGGTGAGTCCAGAAAGAATTTCTCGCTTTGCCTGGCCTTCCGTAACAGCTCAACGATAGCTGTCAATAAATCGCGCACGTTTTGACCGTTCTCGCAACCTCCCTTGCATACGAAGCCTCGCCGGTTGTACGACTAGCGTCAGTACGTAGGTACGTACGTTTGAATAAACAAAGCTTCACACAAGAATAAAAAGCCGACTTTGTGGGGGGTCGCATGCTAGATCATTCACAACGCGGCGAATAGATGCTATACCTATGACTTATCACCCGAGCCCGTTGTGAGACGCTGACTGGTGACTTTTCTCACTTTTTTCCCGTCGGGGCAAATCGTATTTGGTGGATTCTTGCCAGGATCTTTTCGAGCCGAGGAACGACTGTATCGCACTCATCACTTTGGGAAATATTCCGGTTCTGGAAAACTGAATCATGAATAGCTTTGTGCACTATCTTCCCAAATGACTTGAAAGTTCCCCAGAATTGTTTTTCCGAGACGGAATCGAATCTGATTCCCGATTTAGATAATTCCAGTGCATATTCTAGAAGAGAGAAGTTTTGATAAA
The DNA here is from genome assembly GCA_021527715.1 of Neoseiulus cucumeris. Taxonomy (NCBI): domain Eukaryota; kingdom Metazoa; phylum Arthropoda; class Arachnida; order Mesostigmata; family Phytoseiidae; genus Neoseiulus; species Neoseiulus cucumeris. The sequence goes on along the minus strand of JAJSRV010000086.1, from coordinate 287,630 downwards.
TTAATAACTGAAGAGAGAGTTTCAGACGAGCTAAAACGGAGGAAGATCTATCAGACTCCGAAAAGTGAAGGTGGAGGCGGTCAGGGAAAGAGTAGAGCACGATATTCGATGTGTCTTCCAGTTTACAAATGAATCGAAAGAGCAACGCAACCAAAATAACTGCGGATTTGTGCTTTATAGTTACCAGCGGGTTTCATGTAGGATTCGAACACGGAGAGCTCGGCGCAACGTTCCGAGTTCGGAACCGACTGACGTTCATAGTCAACCGTGACTTTTGAAGACCATCAAGACAGGATGTGTTCGAGCAAATGTTTCCACGTCATGGTAGAATGAGCCACGGACGAAGACACGAATGTTTCGCTCCGAATTGTTTCCTAACGACTGAGTGACGTGCGCACGCGGCTTCGTCTCAGGAAGGCTTCGTTGCGGGGCTGAAAGACGGAACAGGATGAGGAGAAGGGGCAGGAGGCTGCAAGGAGTCCAATTAACATTGGCTGTAATGGAGCTGATTGAGAAGCTTGCTGCGTCAACCAGGAGTTTCTTCTAGGAGAACGAGCAGTAGGAGGAGGGGGAGGCAGGGAGCTAATGGTGCCGTTTCATCTAACGCTCCAGTCGTACTTGAGTCGGATGCAATTGCACAGGACACCCGTGCTCCTGGCTTCTTGGAAAACTCGGCGCCCACGCAACTTGCACGAACGGATTCGAGAATGTTGCACAAAATCAGCCAGCTTCTCTCTTCGAGCGTTTTGTTCATGCCGCTTATAGCGCTCGTTCCCTTCTCCCGTCTTCCCATTATTCGTCCCGCTCCTCCGGGGAGTCCTGACGGGCGTCCTGGAGACAGATGTCCTGAACGACCAGTCTTTCGCCAATACCTCCCGTCGATTTATGGATTTCCGTCCGTACTGCTCACAAACTGCTTCTTAGCTGCATCTTGTCGCGGAATCTGCAAAATTTCGATTCAGCTGCGAGACCGAAACGGGCGTTGATATCGCTCTGAGCCCTTCAGCGAAAGGTCTGAAGAACGGACTTCTCAGGCGAAGATTTTTGCTCGAAACGAATCCGTTTTCAAGACTCTGAATTTTCTTCGATTTCTCGACCGAGAGCACGGTCAAGTCCAGGTTATCATCTTTTTTCGGTCTCCAGCAGTGCCTGAACCGGAGTTCGTTCCTTGGAACGGCTTCAGGTTCCGCTTCAGGGTTCCTTGCCATGTATCGTTCGGGATCCCGGTCGGTATCGAGTGCGCTATCAGCATATGAAAACGACTCGCTATGTAAATATCCGCTCACCTCATTGGCAGTACTTGGAAACGAGCCAAATCGAGTTTGGCAAAGCTCCCACCCCCGAATCTAACCTGGCGTCCGGGTTTCCACCCTTGGCCGACGCCCCGCGGATCGATCAGATTCCGCGTTTGGTTTCCGCCGAAACAACAAATCGGTTCGGAATCGTTGCTTCCGGTTTCAACTCATTGCTCTTTCCATTTTCTGCCCTACTCTCTGTTTGCGAAAGCTTTACGGATGTTGTTCTCGGTCCGCTGATCCCGGACGGACGGATTCGTCCTATCCCCTACTCAGCTATGTACTCGAGAGAGCGTGTTCTCGAGGTTAGCGATTTAAGTCGCTCGTGTATAATGGCGGAATAATTTGGTCATAAAAGCCAGAAATTAATTGCCCTTTGCGGTCTGCTGGCTTGCTCGCTCGCTGTGTCGAACATCGACAGCATTATTAGTAACGTGGGTGCATAATTTACTCAGTATTAATATTGCGCCTCGATTAATATCGCTATCATGACGATGCTCTTCAGCGTATGTCTACACTGCGCTACGTTAAACAACTCCTCGACAGCAGCATCAACAACATCGGGGTAAACAGCAGACGACATCGCTGACTTTTGCCACGAATACCAACGAATCTTGGAGAGATACCCGGGAACAAATGTTCAAATATACCTCAGATGTGTGTCTCTCGGCAGCACTCCACAAGATTAATTGCTGATAGACACGGAACTGATTGATTCGCTTCCTGATTCGGAAAATGAAGTTGCACATCGTCAGAGATTTCAGAGTCATCTCGAAAACTTTCGTTTTTCCACTTCCTCCGCGAGAGACGCGAAAAGTAATTTACATTTTTTTCTTGGAAACAACGTATTTCAGAGGAAAAATGTCCGAGATTTTCTCGAGCATGAATTATGACACAATTATCGAGGACATCCATCGCACAGATCTCGACCACAGTTTTCGTGGTTGCCTCAGAGAAGCGCAGAAGTTCATTTCAAAGGAAAGAAGCTTCGGATTTTATCCAACTTCTTCAATTTCTCCCCGTGGATCTTTCCAGATTCTTCCGTTCAATGTCTTCGACTGCGGAAATGCATTTCCGCGAGAGGAGCCGTTCGACAGGAAGTCGGTCGATTCTCGCAGAAATCCGAAACGTAAAGTCGAGATCCTGAAACTAGAACATAAATATGAGCTCTCGTCCTATTCGATCAGACCGCCGGTTAGACGGCTTCCTGATCGAGAAGCAGCAGCAGCAGCAGGAGCCGCAAGCTCTCTCTATTTTGAGCGTACACAGTTTGCGACCACCCGGCCACATGTTGGATTAGAAGTCTATTCAGGGACCGAAGCGAGTGTTGTATTGTAAATCGGAGTGGAGCCATACGCGTTATCGGATATGCTCGAGTCTGTTGTAGACACAGATCCTTCAAGTCAGGATTAACGAACAAAGAAACGACCGAGAGAAAGCCCTCGGTTTCGAAGTGAAAAAGCAAAAAAGCAAAAAACTGAGCCTGGAACACTCAAAAGCCAACTCGGCTTGCGGTGAAGCCCAACCAATCCACCCAGATCCGGTGTTGATGAAGCCGCGGCGCGACTCCTAACTCGGACAGTTCGTCTCTTTTGCTGATTGTCAGCGGGTCCAGCAAGCCGTGGCGCCCTACTGTTACGCAATGACGGCTACAAATCCTACGCTTCATCCGGAGCAAAGCCCTTTGTTTCAACAGTTGACATTCGACTGACAGGCAATTTCTTAGCGTGAAAGTGTTGTTACTTATCCGGAGGCTCCGCCCCGTTTGATCACTGCGAGGCCCTTCGTTCCATAACTGCAACTGTTATTCCGTCCAGGAACGAACAAAAAAGAAACCCAAACTCGTCAGGGTTCGAGCTCCTCCCGAACGGAACGAGCGAAGCAGAGTTTTTCCACACGAAATTCATTAAAGGAAACGTCAAAGGATCCGGAGACGACTTCAATCGGAGTTAGAGTTCCTCGCTCCGCAGAGCTGCTCCAGGTGGAGAAAGTCATTCGCGCAATATGCGGGAAAAATCTCGATTCCTCCGCCGCCTTAGAGGAAGCTCTGTCGCCGTCACCGATTACAATCGAGTCACCAAGCCTAATATGTCAGAATCAATCTCGCAGCGCCGGCAAGAGATTCCTTTTGGTTGTTCTTGTGTCGTCTCTCCCCGGCTAACCATGAGGGTGGCAGACACAAAAGCTTCGGACGAAAGTCCCCTCGTCCGTCTCTGGACGTCGGCTGTATAATCTTTACGTGGACTCTCGTCGCAGCTTGTCGAGTTAAGCCGCTTACGCGAGGGCGATGTTGGGAACAAGCTCTGTTCCGGCTCCTCCACGGAACCCTCGGATTTTCCGGAAACATTCAAACCCACGACGGCTAACAATCGATCCACTTCCAGCTCGAATTAAGCAAATTCAAGTCGAGTTCGATTCCACCTCCGGCGATTCGTGAAAGTGGACTTCCCCACATACCTAGCAGACCTTGTGTCATGGAATTTTGCTCCTCGCGCCTAATCTAAGATTAGTTGTCGCACTTCTTCCAAGATTTGACGTCGTACTCGATATCGATTCGTTGTTAGGGGCTTCCGCTTTTAATTTAAGTGAGCTCATGTTGCAAGTTTCAAAAATAGTTCGCTCAAGTCGTGGATCTTGTTTTCCGAACTGACGTCACCTTAATTGCGACTCATTGACGACATCGTAGCGATTACGTGATTTCAAGATGTTCTCATTGTTCATATTAGGCGATTCGCATGGCCTTTGTTGTACGCTTCATACATGCGTTTGTTGTACGATTCATGTATGCGATTTGTCGATGCGATTGTTGCACACTCTGTAGTGCGGTCGTGTTCCCTTACTCTGTACTCACACTTGGACCTTGGAATTCAAGGCATTAATCATTAATTCATCACCAATCACCTTTGATAAAAATCAATTCATCCATCAATCACATTCGAGCGCGGATCGATGAGTCAGAGAATCAGGCTCGATGACCACCAAAACTGAAAATTCAGCTGTTATCCATTCATACACATCATTAATTGAAATGTAGCAATGATTGATGATTTATACCTATTCCTCAGAACTCCACTCCCCGAATATGTAGAACTTATTTCATCGTTGTAGCTCTCGTTGTGCGATAACCATGAAGTATGGAAGCAGAGCCGAGCGAGGAAGATGCGTTTCGCGTGCCAGCGGCTATTTTGAAATTCATGCAAGTACTTTCCGTTGAATTCGTCGCGATCATGGCCGTCCGGGATGATAGATCAAAGGAGTCGAGCAGATGTATAAATGGATGGATGAGAAGACGCGCCAAGAGAATCCGACGTGGATGGACGCCGCCGGCGACGCTCATGGTACACCGATGGTAAACGAAAATAGCAAACCGGTAGTTAGGGCAAGTATTTGAAGTCGAAAGATGATTCCAGCACTCCAGACTCCCTCGTGCCAGCTTTCCAGTCGATGACCTTGGCCGCCGAAATGACGCCGCATACCGTAATTCTCTCCCACAGGGACTCGCGGCTTCAGCGCATCCATTGATAAACCACCCGATTGAGGTCCCAATATCATCCTCGGCTTTCAGCTGTCTCAGCCACGCACAGCGAGCGAGCCAGCCACGTAATCACGGTGGTGATTAGTTCCTTTGTTGAGTTGGCCGGTGGTCATTTTGGAGTGAAGCAGCTCCTCAATGGAACAACAAGCGAGCGCTCATTTCAACACGCTGTCCTCCCACTCACCGTCGAAGGGCAACCATAAACAAGCGGCCACTTACACCTAGTGAAATACGCGTTCGGATGAGATGGCGGGCGATTTGAAGACCGACATCGAATTGACAGAATGATCATCAAGCATGTCGTATGCACTGCGGATCGTCTCTTAAGGTCAGCCGCAAGCGATGAAGTCATTCATTGTCTTCACTGGGTCAAGCGGCATTAAAATTTTTACTGAAGCCCCATGGGAAAAATTTCGTCCCACGGTTCGGCGAATAAGAGAAAAAAACACGCGACTCGATGACTTGCGTTCACGTAATACCTAAAACGTTCACGTACTCACGCCGAAATCTCACGTGGACCGACCCCGGCTTCTCACTTGCTTTTCGTCAACACAAAGAGTATTTTCAGATAGTTTTGCAGATGGATCTGAAATCGGTTGTTGTGTAATAGAGTATTTCATAGTTCATGAAATGTCTTCAGTCGCTCGAACCAACGATATATCGAGTCAGGATGAGAAAAAAACTCACAATCAGTGTGAAGGGATACCGTACTGAACTTCGTTGTCGTCTGGCAATTCGACCAACTGGCCCAGTGGAACTTCGTTGTCGTTCCATAACATACGGCCACATCTTCATTTTTAGAGTAAGCTGACATAAACAAAACTGATATAGAATAACGTCTTGTAAGAGAATAGATATCCCGAATTTCGAACTTCAGGATTCGATCTCGCACTTCGAAATGAGAAGAATGTAGTCAGGGATGCCACCAGACAGAGAGTTTGCAAAGTGTTCGAATAAGAAATGTTCAGGAAGTTGAAGCGCCGTCTCCAAAACTGGGATTCATTCCATCAGTTGAGATGTACGCCTGTCGCGAATGTTCACTACAATTAATTTACGCGAGCTTTGTGAGAAATGGGCGAGTCTGAAAAGTGGAACGAACAAAAACCAGATGAATCGGAATGAAAGCAACGAAGAAAGAGAAAATCATGTTGTTATTAATCAACACTTGCAATGAGTGTTGGCGTGTCGCGTCGTTGCCGCCGTGCCATCCAGCTCTTTCTTCGTCTCGTCGAGTTACTCGAGTAGTCGTTCGTCAGACTTATTAAAATGCTCATCGCGTTCGTCAGGAGAAGAATTGCAAAAGTTTACGCCCACGATGCTGCGGCAACAACGACGACGGCCACGGACGAGAATTCGACAAATCGCTGAAGAAATCTGTGGGAAGATTTCGTACGTTGCTCGCCGTCGTCGTCATCATCATCCTCGGTCGAAGCGGGAGCGACGTTCGAGAACAATGTCGTCGATGCCGTTTCCGAGCGTTGCTTTATTTTATATATCGGCTCGTATTACGGGATGAAAGACAAAAACCGAGAACAACAGAAGGAAAAAATGCCCCTCCATTATTGGGGCAAATCGAGCGGAGCGATGGGAGCGAGCCATCAATATGATGACAACGTTCACGACAACAATGTCGCTGACGTTCGTGATGATGAGAGGGTCAAGCAAAACGGCGTCATACGACGTTAACTATGAGAATTCTGCTTTGCGCTGTAGAATTCTGTCGCCGATCGTTCTCGCTGCCGCGGCGGCGCTGATGATACGGAGCGGAGAGACAAGATCTTTGACAGAACCTCTTAACGACTCACTTACAGAAGGGACAGTGCCGATGACGCCAAGAACGGCTTGCGATCCTCGTTTTTAATAACTGCCACCGGTCGTGTGTGTGTCACGACGAATACTTGGTCCGGTTCAGGCACGAACACGGCATCTCGGCTACTGCAGCTCCTCTAAAGAGTGGAAACGGACCGCCCCGCTTGCCCGAAAACTCATTTCCCCGAAAAACTGCGAGTTCGAAGTTTTCAATGATATCAGCCAACATTCTGAGAATCTCAGAATTTCCTTCCGTTCAGCACCGCGTTCCTTCGTTTCGAGCTTTCGTCTGCGATGAAGACACGAAGATGCCGTGAAACGCTATCGAAACGAGTTTTGTAGGCCAATGCGTTTCTCAACATACGCTCGCGTACTGTGCGTTACCGCTCGGGAACGCCCTTGACAGCGGACGCCGTTCCATTTGGTAGGCGATCCATAATCTCACTAACTGCTCTTAACTGAAGTGTGGTTAACTGTCCGTCCCCGTTGTGGCGCAGCGTCAGTGAAGTACGCCTACGCGAACGCAACACAACACTGATGTCCTGCTGCGCGTACCGATAGAGGACCTGACACAGCGTCGTCGACGATGATTCCGCTCCAATATTTTTTTCTGGCATCATGAGCGAAACGTGAGACTCTGAACAGAAGAATAGAAAGCGCTGAAAATCGAAAGTTCGTAGGAACGTTGTCAATGATATATGTAAGTTCTCAGAGAGAGATGGAATCAAATCTGTTCCAAGAGTACCATGACGAGCGGGTTCGCTTCTCTAAACGGAGAAGAATCAGGAAGCCTGGAGCGGATCGAAGAACTGTTGGACGTTGTCAGAGGAATCAATGTGCCCCCATGTGCTCCCTAGTGAAATTATACCACCAGCGAGCCAAGTCAGTCAAACAGCGGAGTGAGAGTCCGCTTGGCAGCTGAGTTAGGCTTCGCAACATCAGATACCACTTGTAGCCATTACGCGAGAGGGACTCGTTCACGAATTTCAGAACAACAAAGGGCCGTTTGAAAGTGATCGACATAACAAAAGCGCCTACTTTCCTTCGATAAAGCCCACGCCATGAAACAACAACCAAGACGACGACGACAGACACTCCGTATGCTGATGATTCGAGCACGAAAACTCTGGGAAACCTGAAAGCCATTTCAGTGAAGATGGAACTTTGGTAAAATCCAGCCCAAATCGAGAAGGACTTCCGGAGCTCTTTCTCGCTGAGGTTCGAGGGAAACAGTTTCACACGCGAGAAATGAAACTTGTACTCCGCCAATCACGGGCGTACAAAGTGCATAACTCTCTCCGAATACGCTTCGTGCTTTTATCTCTCGGTGGACTAATGCATCTTGTATCGCGCACAATTATCTCTTTGATGTTAATTTAAAACGACAGAACGAACGGAGCGCGCGATTTCTCATCCGAACACAGCACGGTAGCCTGTTCAGAAAATATTAAAGTAATTTGACGGAAAGAGAGAATTCACAGATTAATTGCGGTTCTTACTTCTTTTCTCTTATTTCATCTTTTCGTTCTAGTCAGGCTTTAATTATCGTTCTCGCTTGGGTCATTTGATACCTCCTCCCAATTTGTCTTTTGTTGAAATTAACTTTCTCCGGATCAGGTGAAAAATTACGACGAGTTTTCTCGCCGAAATCCCTCCGGAGCTCTCGATATGCAGCGACCGCAGAGATCGGAGCGAAGCCTTCCGCTGAAAAAAAAATACTCTCGAGTGGAATCGAGAACGCGAAGCGGAAAACTCGACTGAAGCCAAAACGGATCCGAAGGGTTTGACTAAGTAACGACAAGAACAACAGGGGCTGCGACGAAGGGTGACAAATTGCCTCGGAGTCCAGAGAGGACTGTAAACAGCACCCTTTCGAACCTTCGTTTCCCCCTCCTCTCGTTAGCGTCCGAAGGGGCCGGAAGAGTGAAATGTTTTCGTCTTAACTCATGTTGTTCAAGAGGAACAATCCGAGTTGGAAGAAGGTACTTCGGCCTCCCTCCCTCCCTCCGTTTGCTTCTGCTTCATCAGAAGATGACCGCATCGGTTTATGGTCGAGCTCTAATTGGAACTTCGAGGAAGTTAACTCACGCGTTGCGCAATTTGTGAGGCGGCACTTCACTCGCTCTCCTCGAGAAACAAAGGTCGTAAAGGAAGAAACAGAAAACCGCCGTCAATTCAGAATGTGTGCAGAGTTTGAGCAGAAAAACACCGAACTTGACGAAAGTCCTCTCCTCGGTGGCGGTTTCGGTGAAATTCAACCTGACGAGATGTCCACCCAGCGGTCTCTTAGGAAACGAATGCGACGAGAAAAATCAGAGAACACCAACCGAGAGTCCTGCTGGACATTGTCGTTGAAGAATTTCAGAGCAATTTTCAAGCTTCGCTAAGCCATGTTGTAACGTGCAAGATTAAGTATGCACACGTGCCCCGCTAGCTAAGTGGACTCCGGAGCCCGTCCTGCCGCTGCTGCGGCCCCGTCGGAAATATTTGCTCTGTCATAAAACAATACAGCGATCAGACCGGCTACCTGAGAACATGGACTCAGATCGAGATAACCTCCGAGCGCGCTTTTAGTCTTTTTGCGAGCTCGAAAAGCTTCCTGCTCCGTTGGTGGACTCGGTGCTCCTCCAAGCTCTGAGTCGTTTCCGCATCGAAATCTCTGAAACTCGAGATGGCGCGGAGTACATCGACTCGAGCGTCGTTGAATCGATGAGGAGGGAAACATAACGTCCGCTTAGAGAATGAGGATTTCATCCAACGTTCATGCAACTGCGACTATGCCGAAAGTGAACTCAGATGATACGCGGCCAGGAGGACGGCGGCAGCTCGTAGTCCAAAATTCGAGGAAGGGAAAGTTGAACTGGCACGAACAAGTCCATTCTACGCTCATGAACGGGTAATGGGTTTATTGCATGAATTGCCCTCTTCTCAATAAAGCCTCCCTTCCTCCCTCCCTCTCAATAGACTCAAAGCACGTTACTCAACGCTGCGACTCACGCCGCCTCGCTTTCGGAGTGAATAAAAATTATTTCTTTTCAATGCACGGAGTTCGGATCAAACGAAACGCGGAGGTACCTATGCCGTCCACGAGCTGTTTCAGAAACAGTAGTTCATCTACGGCACGTCCTCTTCGGGAAATAAATTGCGCAATCGACTACGAGTATGGCGCCTCATCACATCTTTGTGCTCAACCCTAAGCTTGAAGCTCGAAATAGAGATCTAGTGCAGAGGTTCAAGCTGGCCTCCGCGGCCAGAAGCGTCTGTGACGACGACCCTGGGTCCCGACGGATTTTCCGCGGCAAAATCTGTCAAAAACGACAAAAAATCCCGGTTTTCTGATCCTCACAATGAGCCTCATCATCGAATCGGATCGATTTCTCAATTTTTGTTCGAGGTTCGACCAAGAAAACAGGGAGAATGTTGGCAAGAGCTCCAAAATGTCGAGTCTCATCCGATTTCTGAGCCTTCCTCGATGTTGTGTGGATCTGCTTCGAGCAGTTCGGGACGGAACTGATTCATCTTTTCGTGGAGCAATCGCAAGATCATTGTATCGATTCTTGCCATTCGTCGGACAGACAGCAAATCTCGAAGAATCGAAGCGAAAGCGAAACATCCTGAAACCCACTCGAAGCTTCGTTGCTGTTTGCGTGCTGGAGAAGAAGAAGAGAGACGGACGGACGGACACTTTGCAATTCAGCGGAGACAATCTCAAGTTCGTAATTTCCTGCTTTCTACATCCGGCTTTTAATTCGAAATTCACCCACTCGCCGCTCTCAAGAATGCTCGTCGAGGCGAAAGTTAGGTCTGCGTGACTGATATTCAGAGAGGAATCCGCCAGATGCGTGACTCCAGTTTTCCCTGTGAGAACAGCGCCGCGCCGTGTGAGCTGCGGCTGGCCGACTGTAAAATCCAAGACGACATTCCCTAAAAGAGAATTTAGTTGTGATCCGAGCCGTCGCGGTAACCTGACTGACTGAGTGAAAATTATAGTCGCCGTTCATTCATTTGCGAAGAGCTGTCTGGAAATAAGAACGCACGGCCTGACGGAATTCTGAAGTCCCATCAGAGCGATTGCAAGTCAGAAATTCAACCGCAGAAAAGAAAAGTCTTCCGCGAAGCCAGAAAGTCACTCTTGGAGCCGAAGTGTCATTCTTCGTTAGGGCGCCGGCACGTCCCCACCCCCAGGCCGCAATGGGCTCGTTCCGAGATTCAGTCGCTCACTGCGTCGAATGACAAGGTATCCACTCTTCACTGTTGTTGTTGTTGTCGTTGTTTCGCTCACTTGTCTCCTTGTACTATCGAGCAGCGTCCCCCTGCCAGTTCTACCTAGTTGCCTATGTCCCGTCCCTCCTGTCATCTGTGGCCAGAAGCCGAAAGTTTACGACGAAATAACGATTTCAGACATCCGTCATGACCGGTCTGTTGGTCGTTGAGAAACTGTTCGTGACGCAGAAACCTCTTTACAACCTTCAGAGGATCCAAGGCTTCGTATCGTGGCATAAAACTCCCGATCCGACTTTGCATGATTGGGGCAGCTCGTTGGCTGATAGCGAACTTTCGAGCGATCAACGATTCGTCAAAATGTCGGAAAAGGATTTCATCTTGAAATGTGCCAGGACCTCACTTCTCACTTAGTTCTATCATCGAATTCGTGAATCAGTGGGACAGAATTTCGGTGAAAACTTCATTCAAGAAGTTCCGCTAGAATATTTCCGACTTTGTTCTCTTCTGTCTTTCCTCCTCTCTCAATCAAACTGGATCCTTGGACGAAGCTTTTGGCGGGAATTTCCAAATTTCAAATGAACGACGATGTTCTCCGACTCGATTCAAGTCTAAAGCTCGGATTCTTATCTCGATTCGTCTCGAATTTGACTTTCCCGAACAGAATTGAATTCTAGGTTGAACAATTTGCCAAAAAACCGTCGTAGGTGTGAGTGATATATTCGAACCTAGGAGCTCGCGGTGAACATCCGTCTCCATTTGCGCGAGCGTTTCACGGGGCCGTAGCCGCGGATTCAAAGAAGACATCGAATGCGAGCCCCTGCAGATTCCACCTGCATCGAGAAGGGGTCAGACGACTGTCAGTTGGATGTGGACAGATCGACATTCTTTCACTATAAGATTCCGCCCTCAATCGCACGCTTCGCCCAGCCATCAAGAACATCCACGGCTCGTCGAAATGATTCTTTGAAAAATAATTAGTGACTCACGGCAGTGACGCCCTCAACGGATCTCGCTCATGAACCCTTTCGCAGCGGTCGTGGACCGTACGAGCGCGAATCCCACACGGACCGCGGTCCGAACCGTTTGTATAAATCGACCTGGAGGTGGGGCTTAAGGATGGTCGCGGATTCCTGAACGGTATTTGAGGATGAATGCGACTATGAATCGATCTCTGCCCGGTGTTTTCACTTCCCGGAGAACTATGGATCGGTTTGGCTTCGACAACTCGAAGTTTCCGACGTCCTTCGTCCCCTGCAGTTCGACTGACTCTCCTTTCCATCGATTCCGTGGTTTCATTCCGAATCGATGTTTTCATTTCGATCATGTGACCGACGAATCTTCCAGAGAGGAAAGTCTCGTTTTTTTTTGGTCGATCGTCTGGCATCCGATCTTTTAATCTCTTTCAGGTCGGAGCAGAGCTTTTCTGTAGCTTTACGGTGTGAATTATGCGCATGCGACCCTCCAGTCTGGAGCAGATAATCTCTGTGTGTCTTCAATTTTGCTTCTCCGAGCTTGATCTCTAAGCTTCCTGATTTACGTGTGATGCTACGCTGATGCTGTGGCGACCAGTGCTACTACGGGTATACCGCCAGACATCTGGTTCTGTTTCATCGCTCTCAGGTCGCCCACGGAGGCTCGGGGGTTCGATCAACACACCCCATTCGGTGCAAACTCGGGGCAGCAGGAAATCACAACTTCTTCCCATAACTCTCGGTGTAGCAATCATCATCTTTTCTTGTCAGAATCGAGGGAAATCCAGAAGTAGTCCCGGTTTTGAACGTGGAAGTGCACTGTTCCGGACGATCCTCCACAAGATTTCAAAGAATTCGCACGCGATAGGTTTCGAAAGAAGCGGAGAGCTCGAAGAGCGCGCCAAGAACCTTGAATTCACAGCAAGGAATCCGAGTCGCGATCTCGCGTTTGCGATAGCTTCCGTCACAAGTGTCACCCAGCACACTAAAGATAGTGAAAGAATGTCCGCCCTCCCGTACATTTTCAACTAAGTCAGCTAGATCTAGTTAAAGCGGTGCGCGACCGTCAGACCGACACAGAGACAGAGTTACGGGCCGCCCAAGAGACCGAGAGCGCCGCGCAGTGGAAAGGAAGCGAGAGAAGAAAACCCAACACGAGTGAGCATCAGGTTGACACGATGATTTCTGGAGACCACAGCGAATCGAGGAATTCTTCTTCTGAGCTCCCGTCCGACTCTCTCTCGAGAAAGAAAGAAAGAACGAACGAACGAGGAAGTGGTTCTCGTCAGGCGAGACTGATTGACAGCTGTAGGAAATCTGAATCAAAATATGGGAGGTCATCTTTCTGCTCGTTATGTTCTCTGCGATTCCAAACGATCTCGAAAATAGTTACGGCTGTCAGCCCGGCCGACCGAGAAGAACGGCGACTAATCTTGATGTTTGTTGGTTTTTTCGTTGGTTTCTCTTTTTTTTTTCGCCAGAAATACCGAACCGTCCGTCAACTCAACAGGAAGTCGATTCTGTTTCGAATTCTCTCGAGCAGTGATTCGGATCGAATCAAAACTCCAGACGGGAGACGACCGGCATTCCAAGTCGGTTCCGCATGCGAGAACGAGCATGAAGTTGGCATCGGAAGGATGGAACTTGAACCGAACGGCGCTGAGCACCGGTGAGAACCGCCACCGGAAGATGGGCGCGAAGTTTCGGAACTTTCGCTCGCGGTTCAACGACGAACTAGCGTTGAAATCGAGGAATTAGAAGCGGGAAAAGCGCGAAATTGATCAAAGCTCGCCGCTCCGTTTCTAATCGACGGAAAGCGGCAGCGATGAATCCAGAAATTCGTTTCGGAACAATGGAATGGAAGCGAAGCAACCGAGTTCCGCCTCGCCTTTGCCAGATTGTGAAGTCGGCTGCTTCCCGTTTCACTTTTTCCATTTTTTCCTTTTAGTTCGAGTTGAAGACGCGTCATTGAGAAACAAAAGAAGACGAGAGGAACTTCGAAAGCGCATCATCGCACACGTCAATAAAATAATCGAACAATGAATTCCATTTGATTCCGACAATCCATCTACGGTATGAGGTTACCTTCGGCTTTCATGGGTCAGCTTTTTCTAGGCTTTGCTCAAAGAAATCCTCCGACAGAACGTCGCTGGGGTGATTGATAGGTGGATGGAATCATAGATGGATGGACGGACGGACGAACAGATTCATTGAAAGACACTCGAGGCATCTAAGAGTCGCGCCAGTCAATGAGGTAAGGCTAAGGCCGGAAGAGAAGCAAAGAATGAATTGCGTTTCATTGATGGACAAGCTTTTTGGGTTCTTTGTTGTCCACAGAACACCGCCACCTCCGGCTTTCCCGTTTCTGGAAGAAGCGTTGCTATTGATTTCCTTTCATTTATCAATCGCTTTCGATTCACGTTTCCTGCTGACCACCTGTTTGGTGGGTCATTCCGAATCGACTTCGCATCGAACAACCGGGCGGTCTCCCTGAAACCTTCCGAGGTGAACAGAGCACAATTTCTGGAAATTCTCTCCTCCAGAAGTCCCTCTTCAAAAAAAGTTCTCCGGTGTTCACGAAAACTTTGGATTCTTCATCAAAATCCATGCGGAATGCAGCTCTGAGGTGACCGGTATCGACGAAACGAAGAACACCGATGAAAGCGGCGGTGGTAACAACAACAACAACACTGAATACGGCGTTTCGAACAAAACACTGTTTTCTCGTTTATTCCGTTGTTGTAGTTCTTTTCTTTCTTTCTTTCTTTCCCCCTCCTCGTAGTGGTCGACTTCGTCGTCGCACTTTTCGGCCACGTAGACAGTGCTTAATGAACGGATAAATTTCAAGACGTCATTAAGCCGCGTACGACAACTGCGCTACGGGCCCAATGTGGGAGTGCCTTCGTGTAGATCCGCCATCGGGCATTCTTCATTTTGACACTCGCTCGCACGAGAGTCAGCCATACACAACAGTCGCAGGGCATTTCAGGCAGGCATGCAGCCGCGGACCGACCGCCACCCACCCACCAACCAACCAACCAACCAACCAACCTCACTCAGCGGCGCTAATAGGTTGCTTCTAGCGCTGTCAAGCCAAGCGTTGTGGCGTATCCAGCATCGAACATCGGCGCGGCCATAAAGCACTCAAACCCGTCGTCTAACAATGCCAGTAGTACCATGAAGTAGTCGCGCCCAGGTTGACATCCAGGAAAGCTGACCGGTAGTCGAGGTGACAGATCTCGCTTCTTGGAAAGTGTCCACTTCGAGATCTTCTGGGTCCAAGCCTGAAGAGTTCTTTGAAGCCTCGAGTGAATTAAGGACTCCGAGACTTGCGATGCTGGACCTTGTGCTTTGAAGCTAAGTCCTCATGATTTCAGACTAAATGAAGAACGATTACGGAAATGTGGCGGAGGTCGCGAAACTGAAATCAAAACCACCGGATTCTCAGTTCCGAGAGTCGAAGCTCTCCGACAACTCGATCACCGCAAGGCATTAAACGAAACCAAACGGATCGATGATGAAGTCGCACTCGACCTCGGGTTTTGATTCCGAGATTCGCCGCCGGCAGTGCACCGTCGACACAGAAGTGTCGGGCTTGAATGATCGCTGTTTGAGCAGAAAAAAACAAACAGGTGATGAACGATAAACTGTCAAACTTCTGCTGCGAGGGAGGTTTCTCGGAGGAGGGGGATGACGACTGAGCTTTTCGGCTTCGGACCTCACGCAGTTCTGTGTACACTTCGATGAAAATCGGATGATACACTCTGTTGATGTTGTGTGAGAAAATCCCTTCCTAGATCGAAAATTTCTGTTGTCTTAGTGGCTCCGACTCCAACACACAATGAACGGATCAACTCCGGAGCCCAGATGGTCTCTGATTCTTTCTTTTCGAGACGAAAAGTGAAATACTCCGACACGCAACGAACTCGTTTTGAGCCCGTTTGGCGAGGATTTCGATCAGATCATAGATTGCTCTCTTCTCTGCCCGAAAAACATCGAGAGCAAAGTCTTCCTCGAACGTTGGCGAGGAAACTCCCGATCTTGGGACAGAGGCACGGTCCCGGGCGTTTGTGCTGTGGCTTCGGACCGCGGGCCCTCGAGAGGGAAACGTTTGACTACTTTTGAGCATTCCCTCCGCGTCGGGGACGCCGCATGGGAAAAGACAGTGCTTCTCAGGCCCACAGTCAGTGACGACGACGGCGGAGTATAGAAGAGGAACCAACGAACGAACGAACGAACGAGCGAGCGCCGCAACCCCTCAAGAGTCTTAATATGTTTGTGTGTGTGTTTACCCGAGTGGAATGCGAACGCGGTCCAGTGCTTTCAAGGAAGGAGTTTAAGACCTCATAAGTCATTGCGTCTCATATTGTCTTCGAGTTGTTGTATTCAGCTTGCCTTTCAACGAGTCTGTTGGAAACAACTCTAAATTTAGATGCTTTCGAACAAGAGCGTTGTTTTAACATCACGGCCCAGAAGAGATTCCGCGCAGACCGAGCCCAAGGGAAATCCGATCGCTCGCCAGTCGGCCGGGCTGCTGGACGCCCACCAGCTGCTCGTTCTCAAAAACTATCAGACCGTCTGGAAAGTTCTACCGGAAAGTTCACTTCGAGTATCGATTTGGCAAGCGGCAATTAGTCGAATTCTGGCCATGCTTCATTCAATCGATGCAGATTCAAGATCATCCGCATCTGAAATTCCATGAAACAAATATTTAAATTTGAATTTGCCGCCAAAAACCGTTACCCGTGATTCAATTTCAAATGATTTCCGGCCTGATGCTATTTCCGAGAGCATTATCGGTAAGCCGGCGGAATTTCGCGTCGATTGATGGGGAACTCATCGAATTGAGACCGAAGCAAAGTGGTCGTATCGATCCTGGAAGTTGGAAATTGACAGAACTTTCCGGACGACCTGATGAGTGGAGAAGAAACGAAGGAGAGTCGATCTTCATCTCGGCGGATTTCACGATTAATTACAATGCGTGCGGTGAATCGGCACCGATCCTCTTCAGATTCACCGTCGTTCGATTGTCGGATCGAACGGTCAGGCGGCGAGACGGTCGCTTCGAAGGGTTAGTCCGTTTCGCGTGGAGATTTCACTGACGCCGGACATAAATTTCCTCAATGAATTCCAAGACACGTTTCCGAGTGATTCTCATTCGTCTGATGGATATGCCTCGTTCCCCATCGCTCCAGCCCTGCTGACCCCGGCAATACTTCAGGCTGGTGATCTTTCGGAAACTTCTGCTTCGTCGCTCTGCTACAAAAACGCTTCGAATTCAAGGCTCTGTGCTCACTCACGAGTGATCGAAATTCAGAAGAAAAGGCCAACTCGGTGTCGAACTTCCAACTCCGGTCGGCCGATTGGAAGTGAAAGCAAGCCCTCAACTTGAGCACATGAACGGAGTCCACCGTTGAGAGACAGCGTCACTTTGAGTTGTCATCCAGATCCGTTGTGACAAGCGTCAAATAGATGGAAAACCAGATAGTTCGACTCGTTAGTCCCATGGGGAGCGAACATTAGACATTTCAACAGTCGTCATGACTGGACAGGCGCGCATTCGGACGAACGGACGAGATCGGGTGGACGGCAGACTCGCATTCAGATGTCAGACCTCGAGGTAGCTCTTTAGGAACTTCCAGGAACGACATCGGACTCCATCGTCATGTGTTGCCGTTAATGGAGTGTTTCTGGCGGCTATTCATTTGTTTCGAGCTTCATTAATTGCACGATCTCCGAGTTTTATGGCTTTTCCGAAAGAATCGAATCGTATCCGAAGGATCGTCCTCCACGTCCACGAAATTTCGGAATTTCTTCTCCAAAACTGGAGATATCTTGGAAAAATTCAGGAACGAATGTCGCAAAATCTTCCGTGATGAAATGTTGCGATGTGATCAAAGAAGATCTGTGATCGAAACTTTAATTAAACGATTGGAATGAGCGCTGATCAGCGGAATGGATCGTCTGGGGTTCAGGCGACTGAAATATGAAACGACCGAGACACTCGCGGGTCGCAGACGGAACGGGCAACGAGTTGGTTCCGCTTTGGATCGAACATGGCCGTAGCGAGAGCTTCTCCAGTCAACTGGAAAAACGGGAACATCCTGCTCGAGTTCGGAAAATTTCCTGCTAACAAGATACGCTGGGGGAAGACGAGTCGGCCAGAACAACGAATTCGGTACGCATCAATTACCACGACACGAGAGTGCCATTCTGAAATTCCGTCTGTAAAGGAGTGTTCGTGCTCGAGTTTTTGTACCATGTATAGATGGATTGAGAAAAAACGGCGATGTTCCTCTTCAGCGGTTCGGAAAACGCAGTAAACGATGGGAAAGCCCTCTGGAAGTTCTCGTGTGGAAGTTGGAAATGCGTCTCGGAGGTCTTCCCGTCGTTTTGGACCTCAATTCGGGAAGTCCCAGTGCGTTCCTCCATCAACTGAAAATCGCGATGACTTATCTTGGCCGAGGACCTGTAGATGCCCACGAGGACTCCCTGCGTTGCTTCCAGAGTCTCCATTAGGTGATGTCCGGTCGGACTTCCGGAGGCCAAAGCGTGGTCGACGGATGCACTCCGATCGGATCCTGAACTCACAAAGAATAGAAAAGCGGGTCCATTGTCCTCCTCTGGACAGCCAGTCGAGAATAGGCAACTGGAATATTTGCACTGTGAGCATCTCTTAATGCAACACGGTCCCGAAAACGAGTCGTCCTTGGGCCTCGGTTCCACTCCGCGGAACGCTTTTTTCCCCTCCGTATCTCTCTCCGGCGGAGTAATAAGTTCTAGACTGTGGACAACGTCGTGGAACGGTCTGAATAGAATTGTCACTCATGCCTGCGGTGGGAGCATTTCACACAGAGGCAGCAACAGTAGCGGTAGTTCTTCTTTTCAGCAGAACTGTCACCAGCTCTTTTGAAAGAACTCTCCTCCCACAGCTTTATCAGAGGCACGACTCTCCGTCCCGTTCCAACCCTTCACGTTGCGCCATTGGCTCTGTTTCGAAACTTCGAATCGCGAATCCAGCCGTCCGATCTCCAGGACCTGAGCAGCAACCTCTGAGTTCCGGAGGTGGTGCCGGTACCGAGACTGGCAGGACAAATCGCCTGATCGCAGGCGGTGGAGTGGCCTGGCCGGGCGAGCAAGTCAAGACAGCTGTCCCCAATAAAACAGCAGAAAGAAATATATCAGTCCATGCGTCCGTCGGTGCATTCGTTTGTTGGCTGGTCGTTCGTTCGACGGGTCGGTCCAGCTCATTGTGCCTCCAGTCACTACGGCATAGCGGCTTCATTAGTCGAACGTTTTAGGTACGGCGACAGCCGAACCATTAGGTTGTCAAGCCGCCAGATGGGCCTTTCGCTTTTTATTAGCGAAACCCGTTTCTCGTTCACTACTCTCGTACGACATCGATCACACACAGTCGGTCGGCGTGCTCGCGCGCGCGCACACCTATCAGGACAAGTGCGCCCTCCACTGTCCCGTCGCTCCGTTTCTCCTTTTTCCCCACGCTGAATTCGGCGCTCCACTGAGTTGCAGCCGCCAACTCTTGGAGCCTCGTTTGTTTTTTGCTTCGTCGTCCCGAGTCGCGATGAATTTCAAAACTCGAGTCAATCGGCTCGATCGAGCTCTGACCACGGACGAAAAGGTTCAGTTTGTGAGGCTCGAATGCGGACGTAAATTCTGGTCGTGGCTACCGTGCTTGCCGACGCGAAAACTGGGTGTGATCATACACGGTTCCGTCTCACCTGTTGTCCTACGAGGCGACTACCTGAGGGGCCTGGGAATACGCTGCAATTAACTCACGGCAACGCATACCGTGTGTATGCGCTGCCCGTAGAGCGGGCATCATTACATTATATCGTCATCTGATAACTTTCCGCATTCAACAATTTATTATTGTCTACCACGAATCTTATTAAGCTAATTCCCAGCGACAGTGTTCGTTGTGTAGCAGCAAAGCGGGGCCTTGACTCACTCTATTCTCGTCCCATCGAACGGTAGGAAGTTATCGAGGAACGTATAGTTGTTGTTCGATGAGTTTCCGTTACGATTTCGAACTCTATATGTATATGTGGTTCTCCATCGATCGATCTCATGACTATTGTAGAATTCATTAACTTTTGTTTTTTCCTGTCTTTTCCTGGAGAGTGAGTTAATGGAAATCGATGAATGATGAGCTTTTGATCAATTTCCTTCTCGGAAATCGGAATTCCCGGGGAATAGGTGGATAAATGTCCTGGAAGTCCCGCATCCAACCGTTCGGGGGACCCTCTGACTAAGAACAGGAGTCCTTGTTTTGGCTCGAAGCTCGAGGTATAGCGCGTCAACCTGCTCGTGTTTGGCAAGTGGGTACAGTGAGAAGAAAAGAGTCCTGGCTAAAAACGAAGTTCGAAAAACTAGGCGCCGTTCCGCCTCCGCTAACGTGTGCCTCTTTTGAGAATTCTTGTTAGACACTTCCTCTGTTGGCCTCCGCGTAGCGTCACAAAAGCTTTTCGAAGAGTTTCAAACCGAGCCGTGGATGGAATCGTCTTACTGACGGATAGTGAGGAAGTTCATTGTCAAACGCTCGTGGTGTGGTCTCCGCTTCGTTCAGAATGAGCTTCACAGCACCTCCTCGGCGCTACCGGTGAATGGCGAACTAGTTCCAAAACGCACGCCTCCGCCGACGGATTTGTCTCAAATCTCGGAATGTCGTGGAAATTCGACAAACGAGCAAGCGAGAAACGAGTCGAAGAAAGAATCCAAACAAATGCTGAGCGGAGCTTCCCGCCCGATAATCTAAATTTTAGTAGAAGTCTTGTATGGTGCAGTATCTGAGCAAGGCCGGCCCACGCTTCGAAAAGTGCGCTTTTAATACTTAAGAGTGTTCTTCGCGGTGTTCGATAAATTGTTGCGGCTTTTTGATGCGGGGATTCTGTTGCAGCTGGCTGATAAACGAAGATTACTTCTGGGAGAAAACAGTTCTTACAAAGCTGGCCGGTGCGTCTTAACAACAAGGTGTCGTGCGTGGATGTCTTGATCAGCACCACGGATCTGATCGAATTCCTCCCGGATGGATGAATCGCTCCGCGATCTCTCGATTTTCAGAGTGCGCTTTCCTCCTCTCCCGAAAATTCACCAAAAATGTGGAAATTCCTCCGGAAAAAGTGCTGAAATCCGTAATATTCGTGTTTTCGAGCGACCAAAGCTCAAATATCGAAGAGTCTCATCGTCCAAATCGTCCGCGGTCTCCTCAAAATTCGAGCTGTGATGTTTCGGTTTTCAAACGCCTCGATTTGATGCTCATCCAACGAGTGCGTTTCACGGCAGGAATCGTGGCGTTACGTAAATGATATCTAAGCACTCAATTTATCGTTGATAAAAGATGAAAGGAACGAAAACTAGGTTATTCATATGAGCAAGATCAAGTCCACAACTTTCACCCTACGTCGGCGAATATTCCGCTGTAGTGTTTCCGACCCTCCGTCTATTTCTCTTCACCCGCGATAACAGAATAACACATACAGAAGAGATAACCCCTGTGTGACCGCTCCAGAAGCCGATGTTCCTTTTCGAAGCACGGAATACTTCGCAGGGTTTAGGCCTACAGCCATAAAACTCGCTCCGATCGATCTGTCGTCTGTCCACCGCTTCTGCTTCGGCGAACGGAGCAGAAGAGAGAACCGCAACGTTTTGATTTCCAACGTCACATTTCTTCATTCGCTCGGCTCCTTTGACTTCGGATTCAACTCTTTCCCGAGGCCCACTTGAACCTCTCGGGAGCAATTTTCGTTTTGGAATCAAACGTCACTCGATGTCGACTTGGACGAACTCTTCTCATTATTCCCGCGGGTCCCAGTGGAACGAGTGATGATGTCCCCTGGTCTTTTTCAGAGGAGAGACCCCGAGGCGTCCCGCGACCGGAAAAGAGAGGCTATTTTGAGAGCTGTTGTTTGATGACCGCTGGTATGCAACGCATGCTCGCCTGTTGGCCCGTCCGCCGCCGCACCTCGCAAGAGCTGCAAAGCCGCGCTTTTCGTCGGCGAGCTTGCAACGGCCGCAGGAGGAGGAGGAGGAGGAGCAGAAGAGTGGAATCTCCAAAAATAAGCCATTCGAAGCGGCCTGCGAAGAACCTTCGACGAATAATTTTTGGAGCCGATAGATTCCACAATTTGGATTTCCGAAACTCAGAACGTTTTCTCTCGAGATGTCAGAGAAGAGCAAACGACGGAAGAAAAGCACCGAAAATGAGAAGTTGGGCGAAAAATGCCCCAACAGTCAGGGTGGCCCACCGCAGAAGGGTTCAGCTGTGTATTCCAATTATGTTTTTTTTTTCTGTTGAAGGACGGCGGCAGAAGATTTCAAATGTCCATTTTGTCAGAGTGACGGACAGAAGTTTCGTTACTCCGATGGCAATTAGATGGAGTTCTCAGCGCGGCAGCCGTCCATTCAAGACACAGGACATCGCGGTGGGTAAATGACTTATAGCTACAAGTGCGATTTGACACAAGCGAGCAGACAAGCAAAGAAGCGGGCGAGGGTTGTCGCATATTATGTTTGGCGTCACCATCAGAAATCAAGATAAGATTACACTGTGGTCGCCAAGCGAGCGAATCAACTCGCCGGAACATTCACGACGAAGAAAAAAACTCCAGAAATCGACGTCAACTCTCACCGCGAACTTTTTCCATATCAAACTCACACTTCAGATTCCTTGACTTTGCTTCTGTTTTCTTGAAAGGAGTGAAGTTCCTGACTCGGAGCTCATGACCCTCTGATCCCGAATGGACATCGAGCCGGAACTTTTCGAGATGTTCTTTTCTCGAGATTTCCTGAGAATTTTTGCGAAATTCGATCACAGAGTAGACATGAGAATGTTTCGCCTGTCCTGTCATCAAGGAGGTAGGGTCAGCGGAGGAGCAGGAGAACTGCAGGATACACGATCGAATCGTAGTCTTCGAACTTGGAAAGTTGAGGTTCGATTGACTGCATCGCTGACTGACGACCCGAGTGAAGAGCTCGCGGGCGGTCAGAACAGTTGATCGGTTTCAAAGCGACTCGATCGGGAAGTTCAGGATTGCGTCGATGATTGAACTACTCTGGCGGTAGCGATTGCGACGGTTCCGACAGCAACAATGATGGCAATAGTATCAATCGTTGCCTTTGTTGTTGTTGTTGTGGATGCGATTCGGCACAGACGACAACGTTTAATGTCTAATTGTGTCACTCGACTTTTCAAGCGTTTAGTGTAAGTGGGAAGCACATCAGCGATTTGGAACGAGGAAAGAAGATAAGGACGGGGGCGACGAACGGACAACGAAATCAAATTTCGATCCGACGTCCAAGACATCAGGATAGCTTTGACAGATGTCTCCGGAGAGAAATCGATTGATTGATGAAGCCGCTGCTCCGGTGATCTCTAGGTGCTCCGGCGCCCTATGCCCCGATCGGAATCAGCGGCTTCGGTTTCGTCATCGGCTGAGAACTGTTTTGAGTCCTCGGAGCTACTTTGAACTCATTCGGTATTCATATTTTATTCGTGGTCTTATCTGCTCACGAAATCCTGCGCTTTGTCATTCGCAGCAGCCGCAGCAAGACAAGCCGAGTTGTATCTCGGGCGTCTCAGCTGTTTGTCACCGAGATGATCCGGTTGCCGCGGCCGCCGCCTGAGCAACAACATCAGAAATAACAACACGAGCGATGATTTCGACAATGATTCGTGTGACTGAGAGTGGCTGCGGTGTGACTGATGCGGTCGCAGGACGATCTGGTTCAGTAACAGCGTCAGCGACAGCAGAAGTAACAGAAAGATGTACCAGGCGTCGCCTCACGCTATGCGGGTGACGCCGTCGCCGGTACAAATATGTTCTGTATTCGACAGAAGAATATGTACTACCGGACTGGAGGCGACACCAGAGCGTGCCTACCTTCGGACGCTGGTGACCGCCCGTGGACGAAAGGCGACTCTCGCGGCTCGACAGAAACACCGATGTTGAAGCAGCCGACATCTCGAGTTCATTCCATTAGCTGTCGATCATGGCAGAATATTGGCTGAAATCTGAAATGTTCCAATTTGGATATATTTCAATTTGATGCGTCCTGGACTCGATGGATTGTAAATTCATCTCACATTTTCTCGATATTTTCCTCCCCTCAAAATCTTGATCTTTACAAATCGCCGCTCTCATATCTGCTGAAATGTCACAACATTCTGGAAAGCATCAGCGACAATTGATATCAATATCCGGCGATGTAATAATTTTGTGATTTCGGTTGGTTTGCAACCTTAGCCGGCCGTGACGCAGAACGAAAGTGAGAATCGTGGAAATTGTCACTTGTCGCACATCAACTGTTAGGGGCTGCGACGGTTTTCTAGAAAATTGTAGTTCGTGTCACACCCGAAGCAATGATCACGGCTATTTGAGTTCTTTTTGTAACTTTGTTTCCTTCGAATATGTAAATATATATTTATAACAGAACAAATGTATCAAATCTTGGACACCACGCGAACGTAGAACGATCCATGAAGACGGAGTCGAGTATTTCATCAAACAGACAGAGGAACTATTAAAATGTATGATGGATATGGGTTCGAGCTTTAGGTTACGCCCACGTGATGATGCTCTGTTTTCTTTTTTACTTGGATTCTCACATTGATCGTGAAGGATCTGTAATAGAGCTGTAATTGTGATGCATCGAGGGAAAAACCACGCGACCACAGTCCGTCGCGTCGTCATCAGATGGATAACGGCATCTCTGATCCGGCGTCAATGAATGCCTGATCGGGGGAAGTGCATTCAACACGAAATCGAGCTTGGAGAGGCCTTCATCATCATCATCATCATCATCTGCATATTCAACGGGGACCGAATAGGGAAGAAGAACGGGGTGCCGGACAGCCCGGAGAAATCCAAGAAAGACGTCCGCGAACCAGAAACGGCGCTCGAAGAAGGAGGTTACGTTGACAAAACTTTCACTTCAGCTGTCGGCGACTCCCACAAAGGCTTCATGGTCGGCTCGACGCTGATAGTATCACTTGCCAGCTCACAATTACGCGCTACTCGAACTGTCATCGAAGCGTCGACTGAACTCGTGTTGAACATTCAAGACAAGCAAGCCGGAAAAATGAATAGGAGCGAGCGGGGCCGGAGAAATTGCAACGAAACTCTAAAATGTCGAATGCGGGCTTCAGGGACCTTCATTCCATTCGCGTTTGTGACCGATTTCCCACACGAAACGATCGTCACGACAATGGTACGTAGCCGCGCGGTCAGATGAAACGTTTTAAACTTTTCAAGAAATGGACCGAATTTTGAAATGTTTGTTCCCGTGGCGTTATTGCGCCGAATCGTCCGACGATATAGGCGCTTCCCTTCGCGGCGAACCATGTTCTGGTCGCCACTTCGGGAAATTTCAGAACCATCGATCGATCGGAGGAGGAATTCGGTGACCAGCCCGATGTCGACAGTAGCAAGGGACAATCCAGGAGCAAACGGATGCCCAGAACGACACGGCTTGCATACACAAACAGCAGTGTTCATCTGCCATCTGGCAACTTTAATTGTTTCACTGGTTATTTTCGAATGACATAAAATCAGATAACGCTAACCGGAGTGACGTGCCGGGCTCGCGGTCGTCCGATAGCATCGACGGATTTCTCTGACTGTGTGCCAAGAGCAAAGACGAGCTGCATTCAAATAGGTTGCCGGCGCTTTCAGTAAGGGCCTCGCTCCGGCTAGAAAAGAGGAGATGACATCTGATTGATTAAACGTGGGAACCGCCCCAACTATTAAGTTTATAAAAGAGGAACACAAACGAAACTTTGGACGAATTGAACGCACGGACAGCAAGTCAACGGGCATAACCGCACGGAGGACACGGGCACCTCGTAAAGGACTCACTCGGAGCCGATTCCCAAAACAATGAATACAATGCTTGACGTCGCTGAACGGATGACATCTGAATGACCAATTGAATGATAAGCACCGGTCACTGTACTTCACTGTAGATCGTCCGCATAATGGTCGGTTCCGTCGCGACTGGTTAGCGACTTTGTTCCCTGAGGGTTTCATGCGGCGCGGTCCACAGAATCACAGAGAAAACAATTTCAAATGGGGATTACGGGCTTTATCTGCTGCGAAGATTCTGTTCTGTATCTTGTCATCAGATCTCACTCATGTCAGACATGTGTGATATACTGATTCGACGACGCGACACATCGGGGCGGGTCTTGAACTTCACCAAGTTCACGAAGATGCGAAGGCTCAAAACTGGGAATCCGAGAAAACTATTCGAACCGATGCGAACGATAACAGTCTTGACGTTTTCTCTGAAGACGAATTAAAACTTGGATTTAAGAGCCAAATGTGGAAATCAGGAGTCAAAGAGGGATAGAACCTGATCCTGCGAGGGGGTGGGGAGGCATTTTCCCTGAGAACCTTTCGAGGTTTCAATTGTACTCTCAAATTTCTTCGTTTGTTCTCGTGGTTACGTCTCGCGACGATTTACCGCCATTTTATTCAACGGGCGTTCGTTCTGATTAGAAAAATTGCAGAATACTGAAACTGTCAGATCCGCGGACGTCGCATCTTTCACTGGACAGGCAAACTGAGATTTTACGTCTGATTCGCGCGGCGGATGCCTGCGGTGGCGGAATAGTTTTTTCTTTCGAGACGACCGGCGGCGCGGCGCCTGGGCCTCATCGTTCGTGATCAACCGAAGAAGAGACATTTCGGCGGTTTTTTCAGCGGTTTCAGAATATTGTCCCGCCGATGTTGTTGATGTAGCTGACGCGGTGGCTGTCTCCACCATTTCTGTGGCGAAAACGTGAATTTTCGAAATTGAATTGCATCACCAGATTGACACGGGCAGCTACGAAGAGCACAACAACAACAACAACAACAACAACAACGATCTTCAATCGAAAATCTCGCTCTCACGCCGCACGTTGGCTCGTTCGCCGGCTTGCTTACCTTTCTTCGTCCACTCTCGTACACTCGCAGATGAAAAGAATGGCTTGATCACCGAAGCGACCACGACGGTGGTCCCTTGATCATTTCTACGGCGAGCGAGCGACGAACCGCGCGGTCGCTCAGCTCTCTGATTACAAAGAAAAGCCCCGACTGTATGACAATTGATAAGTCTTGCCCCCAAATTTCGTCGGCGGCCCGCTCGCCCGATCGGCTTACCAACAGAGAATCCATCTCTTTTCTGAATGTTGGCAAACCCTCGATTTCTCCTGATGGATAGCCCTCCCGATTCGCTTCGTTTGGAATTCCTTCCAGTGCTAACTTTCCGCCGTCCAAACAAGTGCTCGATCGGTTTATCAAATGTGCAGGTCGTTGTGGTTCAGAGTCGTTCAAACAAGCGGCGCGGCGGCGCGCGGTTAACGAAGTCAATATAGCAGACGTAAAGGTTCGAGCACGTCGTTGCGGTCGAGCGGAGCCGAAGAGCAGAAGCCATATGAGATAACTAAGTTGTATTTTATACGGGGCTTCGTAAGTCAGTGAGTGAATGTGTGTGTGCGTAACCCATGTCGTCCACTATCAGCTCGTTAAGACGCCGTCAAGGATCCGAAAAAGGGGCGAAAAATCTAAATATCTATAAATAAACAGATACATCTGACTATAGGAAGACAGGTAAGCAAGCAAGCAGACGGAACGAGACTATCGTTACGAGAACCAACCGTTCGCCTGGTAGGCACTGACTCGTAGTGAGGTGATCGCCTTATCAAATTACTCAGCGAAAATAAAAGCTATAAAATTGCACTTTCGAGTTGGATGGATAACGTGGGATTCTAACATGGCTATAAGTGTAACTACTAGTACTGGCATCACAATAAAATTCGACCTTAGGAGCCTGTTTCAGCGGTTTGAACGGGCGCTCGAATTGCGGCGGTTCGTTTGGTTCTTTCGTCTTTCTTGCTCCGGTTATCCGTGTTATAAAACACATAAAATGAACATCAGAGACGGCAGAATCCCTTTGAGATTGGAGCTATCATCAGCGCTTTATGACGGATTCCAAGGGGGTGCGAGGAGCGGGTACCTACTCTCCATGGTCCCTAAGAACACAACCGAGTGCCGACATTTAGCAACGAGTTGGCCTAAGTCTTGGAGAGATCCATTCTCCGACCGAAAGACCGTTAACATCGTGGGATATCCTCCTGACCGTTGAAAACGTATTTAGCGGCGCTGACGATTTCAAATGTCTCACATTTGAATTTGAATTTTGAACCCACTGGTTGAACACGGCGCGAAATTTCGAATTTGAATTTTCGACCGTTGTTTCTAAATTCCCCTCAAAAAGCCGTTAATTCGTCAGTTAAAGCATTCTAATTTGATCCAAGCCTATTAATCTTTTAGTTATGATTCAACCGTTTGCCCGCGCTTTGATTTCCCGTTTTTGGGCGATTCATGGGAACCGTTAAGAAGACCGCCGAATGGTACATCCGACTTCCGGACCGTTGCATTAGGGGTTTGAGACGAGACCGGCGGGCCGGAGATGAACGAGATTGGTCCCCGGCGAACATCGAGCGTGAATCTTGAAACAACTTTAGAACTCTACTAGATTTAGAGTTCCTGACCGTTAGAGGAACTTCAGGGATGATCGAACTATTGATAGTTGACTCGATAGAACGTCGTTCGAAGGCGAACTCTGCAGTTTTTGCGCGGATCTGTTCAGCTCGGATCGTGTATGATGCATGCGAGTCGTCCTACGACAGAAACAGCTGGTACAGTGCACTATGGTCTTTGTTGACTTATGTCTGTTTATGGTTGAGTTGTTTTCCAGCCATTGCCATGTGCTCAAGTCGTTAAAGATTAGGCGTGTAGTATCCGACCGCCAAACGCGCGTTTGGGTGGCGAAAGCGACTGCGACGCCGACGACGACGATCGCGGCGTTCAGCCAGTTGTGGCATGCTGGTGTTTTATGCCGTTTGTTCCCATGTGGCCATCATAATTCTACTTTCAGCTGTTCCGTGGCGAGTCCATTGTTTCACTGAATGCGAAAAGCAAGAGAGAACTGGTGCCAATAACCGACATCTTACAGCCCCAGCGAATCACAAAAGAAATAAACTTTCAACCAACACGCCGAGACGGTCATAAGAAGTAGCATACGAGAGAAACCACGGATATGGAAGCTCACGCCGGATCTGCGAGGGATCCCTATCGTTTCCTTGTATTCGAATTTTGACTCCGGGAGAATTTTCTAGGAGAGAATATTCAAAGGAGCAGAAGTTCTCGGGATAATGAGCTTTGGATCTCAGGATTCGGTCGTCGGCGATCACGGTTCATGAACTCAGAGGACTCTCATCGAACACAGGCCGAATTCAGAGTAAATTGAAGTCGAGTCGGATGCAGCGAGTTTCGGCTAACCGGCTGAGGTCCTCATTAGACTCTGACTGAGCTCGATGAAGACTGAGTGTTGTAAAGAGATTTTTCACGAAACACCCAATTGTCAGAAGTTGTCACAGCGGCCAGCAGAACGTCTTCCGCGAAAACGAAAACAACGATCCTAAGATTTACAACGAGACAACGGAAAAAATCCAACGATTGGATGTTCGTTGCCGCCGCTAAAATCCAGCGAAGGCAGAGAAGAAAAGAAATCCAATGACAAAAATTCTACTGGATCAGTCATGACCTCTGGCATTTGCTCGCCCAACGGCGGTTATCGGTCACAACAAGACGAATAAGTCTCCTCCGACCGAAAAAGAGAGAACAACCCTCTCTTCTTTCTCAATCGCTATCGGCGTCAGAAGATCACGACGAAACAACAGTTCCGCTCGATGAATGTTGCCCTCCACGTTCCAGTGTAGGTGTAAAAGGGAGAAATTTTTCTTCTTCAACAGGGAGAAAGCAATGCTCACCGCTCGATCGATTCCTTGCCGAGTAAATCGAGTCGTTGCCAAAGCTTGTCTTGCAATCCATCAGGATTGGGTCTCATCGGGTGCCAATATCAAAGCTTTGCATAATACCCGAGCATCACGAGGTATTTAAATTCATACACGTCAAGTAGATCTTCAGCCGACTTACCCCGCTGCTCCGAACACTGACAGCTATTTCAACAACGATTCGCCGAGAACGCGCAAATCTGTTCCTGTTGTCACGTCCGTCACCTCTCAGCAACGCTGCGCTGGCTGACTCTTTCGGAAAACAAACGAGGACGCCGTCGACCTGCTGGCCGAGCTTCCGACTAGGCTTCAGCTTTTCCAACAGGAGTCATCGTTGACCCTGGATCCGTCACCAGCTTTCCGAAACTTCTGATTTTCTGGATCCGTTTGTTTATTATCATCCGAATTGGATTCGATTCGAACATTCCTCCAGATTGGTCGACCAAGGGAATCTGATCATGGAAGTTTCGGAAGTCCTTAACGACATTGACATTTGACATCCATCTCCCTTTTTCAGGTTCCATCAAGTTTCCCTCTGAATTCCCTTTTTGCAAGTAGGGGGGAACTCTGGGGAAGGACTTCCAGTTCAAAAAGTTCGAATGTTGTCTTGTTGTACAAAGAGCTGCTCGAGAGGGACGGATGGGTGAGTAAGAAATAAAAAGACAAGAGAAACGGGCGAGCAGGGGCAGAAATATCGATAAACTTCAGCGTTGCCCTTCAAAACACGAGGGAGACACCAAGTGGCGCTGCTCAAGAATCAAATCAATACTTCACCATGTACAAGCTCGAGCCCCGCTCTCGCTCGTCGGCGGGTTCAAACTCGGGTTCGGCCGGCTGCCTCTCTTCCATTCATTCCTGCATAGTTTTCTTCAGTTCATTAACCTCGGACGCTATTCATTCATCCGCTCGCTTGTTCGTTCAACAGGGAAGCAAAAGCTTTGTTTTTGCCCTCGTTTCCCCTCCCCCTGCCCGCCCGTGAAAGTTGACGGGGCAAGAAGAGCGGTTTTTGCCCCTTTTTTCCTTTTCGTTTTTTGTTCCCACCCTTACCAAAACAGAACTCACGTGTCGGCACTCAGGAGTGACTCAGTCGCTCCACATTTGCCCCAGCCGTCTCCTGACATCCATCCCCCTCGTTGGTTGTCCTGAGCTCTCCTTCGTAGTGTAAACTTCATATATTGCTCGACGACACGAAGCTGTAAAGCCGTCTCCCGTTTGTTCGTCTATAGACTCCTCGACTCACTCGCTCGGCGACGATCAAATCAAGATGGCGAATTCGGCGCTCGTGACAATGGGGATGCCCATTGAAAGGTGCGGACTACCCCATTCCTCCAACTCCCCCACGTCCTCTGTCACCGTCCCCCTCCCCCTCCCCCTCCCCCCATCCGCCTGCTCAGCCTCAGGAGCTTCGATCCACAATTACCTACTTGTCAAGCCCTCGTCTTCAGAAGTCGGAGGCCGGTGTATAAGAAATGTGGGTGGTGAAAAATGGTCAATTTTCCTTTGCTGTTTGCACACAAGCCCGGTGCACATTTAGTCGTTGTGTACCGCGACGATTGGCGTGAGCTAGCACGGTTCACCCGACGGGAAACAGCCGATCTTTGGAAGCTTTTCAAGAGGCGCTTGCAGCTCCTATATATGTGTCTCTCTGCTCCCTCGAATAGGAATTGCAAATGGTTCCACTTTGACTTTTTCCCTTTCTGTCCGACGACACGGCTCAGCCTGAGTGCCTGCGGTCACTTGGGCTTCAGAGCCATCAGGCGAACAGAAAAGCTTCAAGAGAACAAAAACCCCGAGGACCATTTGGAGTGGCCGAGAGAGCGGAAAACGAAAAAGCAAAATTCGGATGGAAAAACAGAAAAGGCTTCGGGACAGGCTTGAAACGCTCCTGGTTGCGGGTACTGAAGTGCAATGGTGTTAAACGTCGAGGAACATTTCTTTCTCCGCACTCAAAAAGCCTCATGGGTTTCTATAAACACGCTTCTAGATCCATGGTGCGGAATTTTGGCTCTTTGTTCGATGTCTGAGCCTTGCCAGCTCGTCGAACATTCCAGATGTCGGAACTGAGTTCATCAATGATCCTTCGTCAACTCATTCAAATATGCAAAACTAATTGTTGATGTCTCCTAGCCACTGCAACTGCTTCGTTTTGTGACATAACGCCTGCGTAAAGCTTGCTCATATTGTACACATAACGACGGAAACTAATCGTGGGAACAGCTTCTTCCATTGTGAGCTTCAGCATCGCGATGTAATTAAACCAAACGTCGACTAACCAATTGCATTAGGTAATAAACTACTTTCATGAAGGTAATCTCCTCTCACATCAGAGCTATGAGGAAAACCACGAAGTTCCAGATTCTCAAGCGAGGATTTGCACTCATGTCGTTCGTTTTCATCTTCGGATTTTCCGTCGGAAAACGGAAAACATTTTTCCTGAAAATTTTTCTCGCCGGTAGAAAGATTGGATCGAGCTGCGGACCTATGAGCGAATGTGTCGTCTCTCTTGACTTCAGCAAACAGAAACAAGGCTTCACTTTTCCGTTATCGCTAGAAATTCCACTTTGCGAATTTACTGGGTCTTGAAAGCTGGACGTACATAAGTCTTGCTCGTTGCCTGGACAGTGATGGCGGCGGCGGCGGTGGTGGCATCACCTTTCAGAGTTAATTGCGGCCTCCCATTCTGATCCATCCTGATTTATTTCCTCGCTCGTGTCGTGAGCAGAACATTTGCCGAAAATTGCCAGAAACGAGCAACGAACGGCTGAAGTAACGCAAGCGACGCCGAGTCGAGTCGAGCCACGTCTCGAAGAATGACAAAACAAAACCTCTCCTGGAAGGAAAAACGAAAAAAAAACGAATCTCCTCCACCGCCGCGCCGTGGAGTCCTTCTTAACCGGATCCGTCCTTTGTCCATGCCGCACGCACGGAGACCGATGTAATCAGTGCTGCCGGTTTTCAGACTCTCAATTCGGTCAGTGAATCATCATAAAACTGACCGTGATGCTGAAACTTGACGTTTTCCGTATGAGGAGCCTTCGTTCACCGGATTCGCTCTATTGGCGTGAAATTTTCTGTTTTTCGTCGGAAATTTCCCCCATTTTTTCCAATTTTCATCCTTTTTCTCCGAATGTTCCTCCATTCCGCTACCATTCTCCGAAATCCCCCTCCATATCCCCCATTTTCCCCCCATTTCGACAGATTCCCCCCATTTTCTATTCCGCCCGTTCTCCCATTTCCCCTATTTGACCGATTTCCCCCAATTTTTCCCCGCCAGTCCTCAATTTCAGTGATGGGGCCAATTTCCCCAATCAATCTCAGATTTTTTCCCGGAATTATTGTTTGTTTGTTTCTTTTTCTTCTGTTTTTGACTTTTATTTTGCCTCTCGCAAAGTGGAGGTGATCGTAATGGCCATCGCCTAGTCATTAGGTCTTGTGAGAAAGTGTGAGTGGTTGTGTCCGAGGAGGTGCTAAAGCTTCAGATGCCAAGCTATGTTCGGATGCTCGAATCACTTAGCGGCGCACGCAACGTTGTGAGGATCTTCTTGTCATGTGTTGCTCACGAAAGTTCTGCTTGCTTGTCTGACGCCCTTCGCAGATGAAGATAAAATCGAACATTGGCTGTCAAATAAATGCTCCAAGCCATTAAGGAAGGCTACCCGCGGCGCAGGCTCCGCAGCCTGTGAAGAGGACTCTCGACATCTCGTGCAGCCTCAAAAACGTCTCAATAATGCAGCGAAGTCCAACCGAGTTTTCATGTTTCTATCGATTTTCTATTCGACAGGAAATTTTATGTATTCCCGACCACCATAGTTTTCTGCAGAGTTTGAATTCCGAGTTGGGCGAGCGAGGGAAGCAGAAAATCGACGGATGGATAGGACGAGAAAATTCTCGATTAGATCCTTGACAAGTTTGCTGTTACGGCATTCAAGGGCTGCTCTATCGACACAAGTCATCGAACACGACTTTTCTTGCTCTTCCTATTTCTCTCTCTTGATTTAACCGCCGCCGTCGGACGGACAGGCAGAAAGATGACGCTGGCCGCTCGTACGGCGTCTTCTAGATCTCGTGATCAGATTGCGTTTTCCAGCATGCCCAACAATTTCAGCTCAAGTGTTGGTAATTTTTCTTTCACTTGCTTGCTTGCTCAAAATCGATTACTTTTATCTTGCTCCTTCCATCCTTCATCCGTTGAGCTCCGAACTTCATGCCCAGGTCTAATATTTCCTTTCTCGAGTGCCTTGCATTCAGTGAACGCGGAGCGGGTTGAGAACAGACTGAAATTCTGAAGCGTCACGTTCTGTTGTAACGAATTAATGAATTCTTTATGAAATCATTAGGCTGCAGGACACGGATATCACGGATGGCACCTTCGCTCCGTTCAAGAGCATGACGCACTAACCGAAGAACATGAAGAAGATTCAACCACGATTTTCCGCGCAGGTGAACTACCAATTTGGGCAGATTCCATTAGCGATATTAGGAAACAGCAGCAACAGCAATGTTCAAAGCAAATGATTTCAGAAGCGAACGACGCTTTGTTCGATTACCAGCGCTGCTAGACGAGAGTTCAAGCAAGTGGTGGGTGAGAAAGGTCCAAGGGTCGATCACATCGCCCAACAATCGTCATCGGTCGAAGTTTCCTGCTGCTCGGGCTCATCTTCCCTCTTGAAGCGTGATCTCGTTCCAAAGATTTCCTCGAAATGACACGTGATGACGCTCAAAAAACTTCCATGCCAAAATGTTTGAGAACATCTTGCCGAGCTTTTCATATACATATTTGATGGTATCATGTATGCAGATGAGTTGGTTTCCCTGGTGCGTCGTAATTCGATCCGTAAATTCCGTGGCCGAACGCTCCAATCACGACTTCTCGCTTCAGGCTCCGACCCCTAGAGCCGCATGACTTCGCGTGGCGAGAAACCACGGCAGGAAACTCTGGCTCGCGCCCGTAAACACTGTTTCACCCGGCACGTACACTGCACGACTCAAAAGCAGCAAATGAATCCGGTACGTGCTGCTCTTTACGATCGTGTTTGTACTGCGGCCATTCAGAAACAATCCGCGAATGTCTTTGGCAAGAGAAAAATCGCCAACAAATGATGCTGGAAGCCCACGATCGATTTCGATTTCTGTACCGGACGGACCCCGTTCGCATGACACGGCCTGGATTTTGGACAGAAGATACTTATTTCTTGTCGGACATGAAAAACAGACTTCGATCGGATTGATTTCGTTGTTCCGTTCTAGTTTTTGGCGACAGTGAGATGACAAAAATCGCTGAATCATCGACGGGGGAGGCACGACGCAGTACTTGGAGGAAGCCGTGTGGCTGTCGCGATTTCCCGCGGGTTGTCCATGGAGTCCCCGTCGACTCTGACGGATTTCGGTGATTTACCGTCCGGACAGAATCTTGCTTATCTCGCCGATGAGGCGAGCACTGTTGGTTTCTAGTAACATCTTCTCTTCCTGCTGTTCGAAGTCTTCTAAGATGATCTTCTCCAAACTCGTCGTCGCGACCGCTGTCGTTGATGCTCCTGTTCTGTGCGACTTCGAGAAAAAATGAGACTGCACAGCGCGCGATCTGACATCTGGCAAACGCCACGCGTCGATGTTGATGCGACAGTTTCTTAGATAACAACACCAACAAACGAGCACGTGCGTATTCTCCTCATCTCGAACGCCGCGCCGGCTGCTTTTCTTCGCGTTCGGTCAATTCGGAAAGACTTCTGTTCACGAAACTCCGTTGTCGGGTCATAATGAGAGCAGACGACAAAGTTCCATGACTTCTCGAGACGTTCCGATATCCTTCCTCCTCCGATCCTTGACGAATAGTTATCGTTTGATCGAGGATCTGCGAAATTCGGGCCGGTTTTCCTCTCGTGTTGGACAACCTTCGTCTCATTCAACGGTTTCTGGGAGCTGGAACCCTCTTTGGTTCACGTTTCAGACCTGGTCGTCCGCGGAACGACCGGGTTGTTCGAGTGAGGTGATCTTTTCAGTTCAGTCTAAACCGAATTTGATTGAAAAACGCGCAACACAGAAGAACACGAGACCCGGAGGAATCTTCCGACTGATGATCGATCATAGGATCGATGAATCAGCGATCGACGGCGATGACTGCCAGCAGCACAGATCTTGCACGCTTTACGCTCATCGATTCAAAGACGTCGGAAGGCTCTGATGACGCATCTAATGACATTTTGCAGAAATTCCGCCGAGCCCGAATGCGCGTTCGATGAGGGAAATATTTTCAGGCTCACGTCAACTCGGCTTTTGTTGCTGATGGTTCCCGCCCAGTGATGATCAATTTCGATTTTTTCTCTCCGTCCTCGAAGGTTCCGAGTTATTGAATCCCGAATCCGTTGTCGTTGATTTCCTCAGAATCTCTTCGCGAAACGTCGCCTCATGGGATGTTCAGGGCTGTTAGGCTCCGCATCCGAGCCCAGGACGTCGCGCCTTCGTCCTTGAGTGCCAGGAGGCAGCAATCAACCGTGAACCGGGAGTGGAGGCGCCGGCCAAAGGAGCACGGATGGTAAATTCGCAAGTTTTTACAGCTAGCTTGCCTTGAAGAGTTTACCGTTCAATGGTCCTCACGGACGAGCTTGTGTGTCTCTTCTTTTTCTTGGCACGTTAACTTGCGCATCGTTAATCACGTTGCTGCATTTTTTCCTCGCTTTGGTGTCTTTTGTCCGCTGTCATCGTCGAACTTAGGGCTAAATGCGCAGTTGGGGGAGATGGAGGAGGAAAAATGAAGGAAAACCCCTCCCCTCCCCCGGGGGGTCGGCCAGCCGGCATCTGCCTGAAAAGAACAAGAACCACAAAGTTACGCTCGATGTCTATTCCATCCTGCTCGGGCGTGGATCCCGGACCTTTGCGTTGTTGCCATTCACGGTGATTGACGTCATGTTTCATCCTATAACGGAGCCACAGTCGAGAGGCGACACCGAAACGAGTGTCTTGATCTTAATTGGAAACGTCTCCTCTCGTCATTCACTCTTGCGTTTGCTGTCGTCGTCGTTGGCTCGACTAACGCCATTCCGGCAAAGCGTTCCCTCGAACGGTTTCTTGAAGATGAGGCTTCACGCTCACTAATCATCACTTGCTGACACTCGACGCTTTTCTGTCCCCTACCGTTTCTCTTCTTCGTTTTCGGAGGAGAAGCAAGACGAGCTCGAGGAGTCGCCGGGGTTAGGTCGAGCGTGTTCAGTGGGGGAAGTGGGAGGGCGGACGGTTGGGCAACGCCAGGGTGTCGCTCGGTCATAATCGAATTAGCGAAGCGCTGTTCTGCTCGAGTGGGACGCCGCGCCGGCGCGGGAATGGAAGCTATTGCAGACGCGTCTGAGTTTCATTTGGCGCGTTTATTTCTACCGAAGATGGACGAGCTCGACAAGCGTTCGAAGCTCTCAGAGACCGTCAAACTTCGTTTCACCCTTGCTCGAGTTTCCCGGTGGAAACCCGTGACGAGGACAGAGTCGTTCCCGAACTTCCGAACCTGAATGCTGGAGAACTAGACCTCCGGAAACCTCATCCCAGGCTTGGTACCGCAGTGTCAAAGCCAGGTCCACTCAGGAGTGAAAGATTTTGCGAGCGCATTCATTGTTATCAACGATCCGGACGAAGTTGAGTGCAATTTTCGGCCGAGTGAGAGGTTTTCCCAAAGTTCCTTGTGCTGTTCCTTTCTCCTCGGTTTCGCTCCTTTCGGTAATTGGCAATTTCGTTGTAATTCCTCTCTTTCTCGCCCTCCATTTTCACCCTAGGTGAAGATTGCACTCTTGGCAACTCCTAGCGATCCGGATAGTTGGCTGTTGGGTGTTCGTCTGAGTGAGTAAGTGGAGCCAAACGCAATTGGCGAACCAAATGGATAGAACGAAGCTCAAATCCAGCTCCGAGAGAGGGAAATCGCTGTGAATTTGAAGCTCAATTACCAGCTGGAATTGCTCGACTCGAGTATTGAACGGGTGAGAACGAACCAACCGTCGCACGAACGCTTTCTTATCAACAAAACGGGCCCTCAATCCATTGAAGTTAGTTGAACAGCCCAGCGCTTCTCCCTTACCAATTTACCACCCCACCCGCGACCCATACCTTCTTCCTCTTGCCTCTATCTCCCCTCTCTGAGCGCCCCTGTTACCACTTTACCCCCGTACTATGCCCTCGTGTTCGTTCCCTGGATTTCTATTGGAAGTGGGGGTTCCGCGTAGCGACTTCGTTTGCTCGGTCTCCATCGGAGACGTCCATGCGGAGCGCTGCGGTATCTTAGGTGGGGCGACCTCGTTGAGTCGTTCATCCACGGCCGGCAAAGCTCTCCAACTTAATGAGCGAAAGTAGACCGACGAGTGGACGGGTTTTGCATC
This sequence comes from Neoseiulus cucumeris, assembly GCA_021527715.1. Lineage (NCBI taxonomy): Eukaryota > Metazoa > Arthropoda > Arachnida > Mesostigmata > Phytoseiidae > Neoseiulus > Neoseiulus cucumeris. The sequence goes on along the minus strand of JAJSRV010000086.1, from coordinate 249,582 downwards.
TGATTCCGATTGTGATTTAGCTTCTGGGAGATTGGAGTTCACTAGAGCCCGCCATATCCGTAATGCGATCACCCTGATGCCGAGAAATCCGCGAGTCGACGAGTCAACTCGCAAAAACACTTTCATCGAGAATAGGGACATGAACGTTCCATGGAAAACTATGTAAAATTACAAGTAAACAATACTCTGAACCAAAAGCGAGCGAAAATGATATACTTTTGGGACCGAAGAAACTTCAGAATTCCGAAGCCTGAATTGGGAATTCCTGGATTCAATCCACCACGCCTCGATCAGCTAACGGTTACTGATTCGAGACTGATACCTATATTCCGCCACATTTCGAAATTGTTCCCGAGTACCGATGGGAAAAAACTGCGCCAACAGAGGGTCACGCGAAATAACTTCGAAATTCCGTGGGGTCCCCGATCATAACTCCAACTGGTCGATTACCGCGCAGATATCTCGAGGGATCATCCGATTCCGGGTATGGCACTCCTGTTTCCTCCTACGCAGTGCTCCTCCTGAGCTACTGGCCCTGACCTCCAAACGACGACTGCCTTTTTTTCGTCGCTCACTCGAATCCAATATAAGAGTCCAAAGCACAAAGGGCGTCAAAGGCGTGGTCGCTGTCACCACACTCACAAGCGGAAAGTCGTCACCGAGATCTGTCCACAATTCACGTCACCGGACATCACTTTGACCCCTCCAGTCCCTTCGGACTCTTGTCCGCCAACCATGGCAGTCCATAATCCCCCTCGTTGGACCTCCTCTGTTGCGGAGTTTGGCTTCCTCTACGGTTTCGGACTCCCCGAGCAGATCTGTCAAACTAACGTCTTCTCCGTCGACGTCGAACCCTAAAGCGGAGTTGTCATCCTGGTCTTGGTTTTCTTTTCTCGCCCCCGTTTCTTCAATTCAACTCCCTCCTGCTTTTCCATTCTCCTCGTCAAAAACACATCCTCAGTATTTAGGAATCGATTCACATTCAGATCGATTGTGGTTAGATCGCTATTTCGCGTCCTCCGAGTGGGTGGTTCACGAATCCGCTGAGAAAAGTAGAATCGAAAGACGATCGGTTCCGTGGGAGTTGGATAATCGAGTTCTCGTTCTGCATCTGAGCCACAAGTGATCTTCCACCAAAAAAGGAATTCTCCTTTGACCTTTCTCCTGAGCATCGAAGAGGAGTTTCAGGAGAAGTTTTCTCGATGAAAATGTGAAATCTTGAGAAACTGACACGATTCGAAGGATCGGACAAGCGCATCATGGCTGATGGTGGCGCAAAACTTTTTGAGAAACGAGCTTCCTCCAAAATCAGGAGGATACCGAGGAAAAAAATATGATTCAAGGAGTTCAGAACGCTGATTCGTTTCGACAACAAAGAACGTCTAATTATATCCCGGACCGATATTTTCCCTCGGACGGGCTCGAACTCGAGGGGGAAAACTTAATAATCCAAAGTGTCGCTCTTAATTTTCCTCTTGTAGAAACCTTCTGGATGGATCTTTACTCAATGGAGCGGCAGAGGCACAAGAACCGAGTACCATGCGAATGTCGTTCGCCGCTGACGAAGAGCGCCACAAATGAGAAATGAAAGTGGCTCTGCCTGGCTTTATTAGATTTTATTCAAAACTCCACGCTAGTACGAAAGCTCCCACAAAGGCTCCAGAGAAGAAATTCCGCGTCAGCGACTGCGAGGAGACCTGATGAGCTCCACAATAATGAGAAGTGGAAGAATCTCAAGAAAGGACCACTTCCGGCTCTTCTTTTTCCCCCTCGTCGCCAACCAGCCACCCTCCTCTCAATGACGCCTGTCGTCTCCACCCATGGCACGTCCAAATCATTGTTCCGCATATGTACGCTCTTTCTTCCTCCTGCCCGTCTTCGGTTGGAGACGTTTCTTCGTTGAGGAGACGACATCCCTCAAGAACAACGGGGAAAACGAAGGAATCCATCAACTTCTAGATGTTTTGAATTTTCGCGCCCAAATCGAAGACGGCAGAAACAAAACAGAGAGGAAAAAGAAGTTGACTTTCCCCTAACATCGAACAATGCACCTTCAGATGAAGAGTATTCAAAAAAAAAACAAGAGATGGTACGCCAAGGTTTGTCGGCGTATTCTCGGGAATTCGGACCTTTTCGATCATGAATAAACGAGGCTCGACCAAAGAATCCAAACCTTGGAAATATTCTCGATTGTGCTGCCGGTCTCGAAACTGCGTCGGAAATGTGGGAAATGCATGCGCGATTGTGGCGATAAATACTAACAGAGTTCGCATTGGATCGTGCACTGCTTTGAGCCTTTGTGTTTTCGGTCGTAAATCTTCGGTCTTTTGGTGAATACAGACTCGGTGGCGGAGGGCCTCAGTGAATCTTTCGGAGGAATTCCGGGCGGCGGCAAAATTTTGTTGCGACAAACTGCGAAGAAAAATGTTGCGGCTCGGAACAAAGCAACCGTTCCAAACCAACCCGAAATCGAGTAGAAAAGAAAGAATCTTGAATTCAAGAGGACGAACGCCTACCCCCGTCACCGCCTCGCCCGGCGGCGCACTCAAACCCCACGACTGCTTCCGCGAGCCCACGCGCCGTGATTGATGGAAACGCTGCGTTCTCCTGAAGGAGAACCAGACCAAGGACGACCAACGTTTCGCCCAGATGTCTCTTGGGATTTCGCGACGCTCTGAAAATTTCCAACGCCGCAAAATCAGGCCCAGACAACGGTTTGCTGCATTTTCCCCTCGTTTCCTCGCGATCTCCTCGAATGGTAGTCAGGGAGTTGAATTGTGGTAGTTCGATCAATGAATTCAACTTGATCCGAGTTGGAGGAGGCTCTCAAAGCTAATTTTCGGAGTTCAGTAGTTCGGCGCCCCTTCAGCTTGATGCCTCGTCCGCGAGGGAACGGGGTCAAACGTCCAGTTTTTTCCCGAGTTCTGAAGTTGAGGAGGTGCCTAGAGATTCAGGGATGTTGAAGCTGAGCTAATTTGGAGAATTCGTTCGAAATCCGCTTCAGTGCTAATGACCATTCATTAACACCGTCGTCTCACGGACAGATAGCGGGAGAAGGAATCAAGGAAAAAAGTTCGCTCGGGGTCTCCTTCACGTTTTCACTTGCGTCGAGGGCTCTCCCCTCCGTCCGTCCGTCCGGCCGGCCGGGTTAAAATGGCCCCTCCTAAAAAATGTCACCTCACCCCGCTTGGTCGCTTTCGTCGTCGCAAGTTTTATGCCTTTGGAGCAGGAGGAGGAGCAGCAGCACGCTTTTAGTTCCGTATATCATCTCTCTTCTTGAGACACCGGGTGAGACTCATCGGGAATGAGGAGCAACGGGAGAGTGTCTCTAAAAGGAAGTAACCAGGAGACGGAGAGAAATTCGCCGAGGAAAGGATCGGGGTCTTCCTCCATTGTCGTCCTGACTCCTCGCTTGAATGCGCAGAGGAAGAAAAAATGTTATCTTGAGTCTCACTGCACACGCTCTTGTAATCCATCAAACTGCAGGAGTTACCGATCCACCGAGACGTTGCAGAGGGAATCTCAGTTAGCAACAAGGTTTCCCGTTGGACCCTCCAGCTTTCATGGGAAGGAGGACGAGGATCCGATGTCCGTCGTCCTAAGTGCCCGTTCTCCTTTTGCGGTGTCGTGTTTCGCTGCGTTTGGGGAAGAGACAGCGACGGGAACAGGTTCAGCGGACAATACGATAGTCTGGAGAGGGGGGAGGAAAAAGGAGTATGTTCCAATCCGATCCTCGGTGGCATCGACCCGCGGCGGATATCACTCACTTAGACCTAAGGGAAAGCGTGCCACTTAACTCAATGCTCACGGATCTCAGGGAGGAATCTTTAAAAATGGTTCGTCGCTTACGAATGCGAGGGTTCGTGTCCTCGGCGATGATTCCTGAGCCAGCTCAGGACCCTCGTCGCCGACATTTCCCGAAAAGAAACCAATCGAGCATTGAAATGGCTCCGCGTCACACGAACTCACGACCGGGAGTGGTTGGGGGGAAGGGAGAGGACGAGTATGGATACGCGATCGCGTAATAGCACTTCGAAAGATGGAGCGTAGCGTTTGCAAACGACCAAGGAGCTCGCAGGGCAGAACGAGCAGGAGAACAAGGGACAAAGGATGAGACAACGAAAAGGTTTTAAGCTTATGAAACGTTTTGCTCGCTCAGGTCAAGGTTGGCGGGCTCGGACTCTGGCTCCCGCTAAATGAGCGGGCATGCGAGAGGGCGAGGGAATCACGCAGTCTAAAATCGAAACGCAATTGTTGGAGGAATCAATCTTGCCGAGAATTAGGGAAGTAGGTTCATAGTGCGTAAAAATCAGAGATCTTTGTCAACATTTCGAGGGGTCACGGTTGAGGATTAACCGGAATTAGGAGCGGAAAAAAACGGAATGACGTGGCGTTTTTACGCGGACCTAGCGATGTTCGCGTCTAATCCCGCTTATTGCATAACGATTACAAGAACGTCGGCATAAAAACGTTCCAACTTCTCGAATTCTCCCTCTTGTCGGGTGGCAGGGAGTCTCGAGGAACCCGAACAGAGATGTTCGGGTACCCTCATTCTTCCAATTTTCTGCACGACAGCACATCGAAAGATGTCGGACCACAAAACATACTTTTGTTACTCTGTGCGAATCTTCGGTTTGTTTTCCGAAATTTCGATCGATCCGAAAGGATAACAGACTTCTACTTCGATCCGAGGACAAAACCAACGTTTTCTGAAAGGAAAACATCAGAGTTGACTCCTGGATGAGACGTCTTTGCGACTTCTCCGGCCCTGTTGAAACATGACTCCTTGAATGAAGCTTGATGCTGACGTTCTTCTCTCCGTTTTCCCACTTTTCCATTCGTGTCGAGTCCAGACAGACCGGAATCTCTTGTTGAGGCTTTGTGTTTTCCGTTGTGATTAATGTTTGCACACAAACAAAAGACATGTTTTGTCTCCACTTCTAAGCTCTCCTGTTCTCTCGATTTTTTTCCCCACTCCCTCTCCAGCAGCTCTTGTCATCCTGTTTTGAGTCGTTGACTTGTGCCGCCGCCGCCGCCGCTGTCGTTAAGACCACAAACAAAAGCACGGTCAAGCTCATCGTTCGCCCGCCCCAGAGAACTCTGGAAACGACAGCGTGGACCTTCGTCGGACCTTATTTCAAACTGCCCGACGCTTCTCAAGACGTCCTGCTGCTGTTCGTATGCCACGCCCCTGCTCCATGATCTTCTCAGTTTGTCGATGTCCGAAGCGAGCGACCAAAACCTTCTCAACCTAAGATAAGGGAGAAAGGAGTTTCCTTCCCGTCCTGGGAAAAAGGGTATCTTCCCAGGACGAGACTTGTCCTGTCGGCTGTTGATCGCAGGAGAGCACGCGGTTCGACTTTTTTAGTTTTTTTCTCGTCGCAGAAACGAAACGTTCTGCGTTCCCAAGTTCGGCAAATGATGCAAGACACGAACTGAGAACGAGTGAGATAATTGTGACGGGGATCTTTCGTCTGATCGCCGCTTCGTATGGAGAGTGTTTAATATTTCCTCCGAGCGATTTGCGGCCGTTAATTATCGACGAAGGTCGAACCTTGAGAACTGCTAGAGAGCAACCCTAGCGTCTTCCCGCGAGAGGATCATTAGGCCGTCATACTTTCACCAAGCTAGTTCCTCTACCAGCTCATTTTGCATTTTCCATCTGACAATTCATTCATGACCGCTGATGAGTCACCTTTAGGAGCCACTTGCAAATTGTTCAATTAAAAACATTGCCTCGGCTCCAATCAGCCCAGGACCACTTAAGGTTTCATTCGCCCGAAGCACTTTCGTCATCGTCCTCGCTCGAAACTCGTTCTCCCCGTCGCCAACTTGTCTGGGATCGAAGCTCCTTCGACTCGGGATCTGGACTCCGGGAACTTGGAACTGCTAGAACGCCGGACCTACGAAGATCCTCGATTGCATCGTTTTCCTTTTGGTCCTCTTGGCGGAAGAACTCTGGGAAAACAGGCCGATTCCTGTGAATGCGATACTTGGTGCATGGGAAAGACAACTACCGGGAAAGTTGCCCTGGAGCAAGTCTCTAATTCCTCCGGAGAGAATTCTCCTTCAGATTAAATCCTCCCTGACCGAACATTCGCCGCGAATCAAAGCTCTGTAAGTCGGAAGCAGATTAAAGCCATAACAATGAACAAATTACAGCTTAGTCGGACAGTTCTCCAACTAACCAGGGAAAAGCTCAGTCGAGGACGGGAGAGGGCCATCCGGTCGCGAGTTCACCACTTTCGCTCGATTCTCGTTGTGTCCCCGTTAAAGCGACCGAGCATGTTCTTCACGCAGCGAGTTCTGCTGCTTATCTGAAGAAAACACGTCGCGCACCCTCGGGATCTGAATCACTTTATGGAACCGGCGGCGGCTCTGGTCGAAGAACCCAGAGGGCAGACGCGAGTTCTGAGAATTTCGCGAGAAATCCTGAGAATCCGAGCATTAAGTTCCCTCAGCCGCCGATCGGACGAACGAGCAACCGAGAACTGGGAGAAGTGAAGAAGCTAAATTGAAGGAGAAATTTGAAAAGGGCAAAATTGCGACGCAGCAATCCACGATCAGCGCGGTTTTCAAACGAATCAATGGTGATCTGCGGACGTAACGGTCTCGATTGTTGGTAACCGGTGGGGTGAGGCGCTAGATCCTCAATCGTCAGGAGAAGGGAGTCCGCGGAGGAGAAAAGAGAAGGGGAACGGGGGCGAGAATGAGGGGGGTCATTTGACGTGGAGGGGGCTTGGAAACGAATGCTCGCTTGTTTCCCTTTGCTGCAGATCAAAAATGGTCGAAATGATAGAAATGGGCTTCGGTGCAAAACGTTCAGTGGGGAAGTAGCAGATGCTGCCGTCGACACTGATGTTCATACCGGTGGAACACAACATCAGTCAGCGACGAACGAACCAGCCAGGCAGGCAGTGAACAAATGGGGATATCTAGCGAGATTCTTGGGCTCCTTCTTTCTTTCTTCTTTTGGGGAGATTTTGGGAAAATCTAGGGAATGGACCGAATGTCCCGGATATTTCCCATGAAGGGGACTCAAATGTGGCTAAAGCGGGGACAGCCGGGAGCAAGCTTTGGACAGAAGTGCAGACGGGGGAGAGGAGGAGAAGGAGCATCACAAAAGGAGGACAACCAGGTCTGAGGCTAAAAAGCTGAACCGAGTGAACGGTCTGCGTTGTCGAATGGGTCTCGCCTACTTCGTTTTTACTTCTTCTTCTCTTTTCCTTCTTCGTATTTTATCCTCCCCCCATCCGCCCCGTCTAAAAACGGTGCACTTGTCTATTCGAACGTCGTCTGAAACGGAATGCAGATGGAGAAGGGAAGCCTGTGGTAACACGAAACCAACAGATGTAACGGAGCACTTCTACTGCACGCGGATAGCAAATGGAGATCCTCGATCAGTTTGCGAGTCCCCAACGAAAGTGAGGGAAAACGCGAGACGTCATGAACTCGAGCAGGGGAGAGCTTGATTCCTTCCATCGAAACTTCAACATTCTCGAGAAGCTCCTCCTTAACGTTGTAGACATCTTATCAACTTCAATGAGTATCAGTTCGACCTTTATTCAAAGAATCGCACCCGGAGGGCCATCTAGAAACATATCAGGTGACGAACCTCAATGACAGCGAAGTTTCCATTTCAGTTTGTCTACTCAGATACTCCGGAAATGTTCGCTCGAGTTCGTTCTCCTCGCTGATTTGTCGTGTAATTCCTCAAAAGTTTTGTCACAAATTGTAGGAGATGGCGATTGAGAGTGATTCGCGTAGCCCAGGGTGAAAATCGCGGCTCCGCAACTAGGGTCGCGAGAGAAGTAGCGTTGTGGGTTCGAATCCGAGAGAAAACTCTCGATATGTTCGGTCGGAAACGTTCCGGGTAACCCGTAACCCGTTCGGTCCCGGTCCCGGTCCTGCTATAGCATCCTCATGCAACACATCCACGAAGAGAACGGATCCTGCGATGAACGAACATTCGGATATCGCATCTGAGAAATGTGTCCTCTTAGAGAAAAATGCTGCTAATCTCGTACCGTCCCGACCGCCACAGTTTTGAAGAATGAGCGAGTATGCTCCTTTTTCGGATCGAAGCGAAGACAAGCAGTGACTGAATGTGAAACACATAGTACACAGTATTTGCATCCTCGTCCCGATGTTATCTGAGGCGATCCCTGTGTGTTTCGTTCACGTTCTGTCTCTCGGTTCAGCTTTGGTTTTTTTCTTCTCTCGTTCGTTCGTGTTCTCTCGCCAGTCGTTCGCTCGCTGATAATCGAACAGCGATGCCTAGAGATCAGAGCGATCTTCAGCCGGCTGGCGGAGCCAGAATGCGGGTACTCGGAGAGAAAGTAGGAGAAGATGTTGAATACAACCAAGTTTGCTAGGTTGGCGGTACCCGGTCTTCTCGTTCGAGCGGCTGACTGACTGACTGACTGAAGCGCAGGGTTAACTGCGTCTCAGAATGCTTGGTTTCGTGCCCGCGTACGCTAGTGTTAATCAAATAGAGATCTAGCGAAGATTGCACACAAACCACTCATGCGTAAATTGTTGTCTGTTGAGAAACCGAAAGTTTTCTTTTCTCTTCCGCCGACTCGTAGCCCACGTTCGAGATTCTAAACAACCGGAGTGACGTGAACGATCTCTTCGATTTCGATTCCTCCAACCGTTCGCCAGATTCCTGCATCCGGAACTTCTCGAGGCTATCGTTCGCGACTCTACACGATCGAGTATCATGTCGTATAAGACTCGGCTCGCGTCTGGAGAACACCGGCGAGGTGACTCGATCCGGCGGGCGCCTTTTTATTGAATTATTCAAATGCGGCGTACAATCAGCGGCTTCCGGTAGTCTGGGACAGGGTGTTTAGTGTGAATAAAACAGTTTTTGAAATTGAGGAAGCTCACCACATGGACCCGTATGGCTTTCTTTCAACCGAACAGCCAGCGATTCATGGGACTGTAGTCGGCGGCGATTGGTCTCATCAGATCATGAGCTAACCACAGCCGGGAAGTAACACAATGACGAAGCCGAATTCGGTTGCAGGTACCCTCATGGCGATCATCCGGACGACGCTAGCCTGTCTCCGGCTCCGTCGGTACGCGGACTCGTTCACTCGCGATCGATGAAGTTGACATCAATCCTGGTTTCATTCAGTCGAGAGCTTACTCCGGGAAGTGTAGCTTTCGAGTCGTTCGCGAACACCGAGCGTATCCCGAGATGACTGAACCTTCTCTGGAAGATTTCGAACAGGAGATTCCTGAAGACGGTCACACGAGACAATCAGAAAATATTGTTCCGTGCCACGTCATCTTCCTCTGTCCCGCTTTCTGTTTTTAGTATCCACGGGCACGACTGCATACAACGACTACGGTCGGATTCGATCCGAAACGGATGTTCAATCGGACCGCGCATAGAGAAAGGATTGTTCGCCGACCACTCCGTTGAGCCATTGAATGCTTACGATGTGTGTTGTAGGAAGAAGACACCACACCCAACGGATTCTCGCCGGGAGTGAGTTTTGTTCTTTGGTTCGCTCGATCCAAAGGGCCAGACAGATGAGAGTTGTAGCTGAATTTCGCTTGCCATGGCCTCAGGTCACGGATTCGGAGGTAAATGTGTTTGGCTTGAAGATATGATGAAGAAGAACAAGAAAAAGGAGATTCGCTCAGATTGGGGTGGTGCACACACTCCAAGTGTGGAACGCCCTGTGACTCACTTGACGACGATGGCGACGGCGGCGGCGGCGTCGATCGAAAGAGAGCAAAACACATACATACACCTGCCACCTTGGCTGTCGATGTCATTTCTCCGAACAACTCTGGCGCCAAAGGATAATCTACTTAGAGGCGGATGATGACGATCTTATTTGGTCAGAGTGCCTCCGTCGACGAACGAGGCACGCGAAAATCTCAGAAGGGATTTCAAAATTCAAAAGCCTGTCGGAGAACGAACTCAAAATCTGTATATAAATGACATAAATGCACATATATAATTAACATATACATATATAAAATGATATATAACATGTATAAATGACATTTATACATATGTATAATAATATATAACATGATGTATATAAAAAGTATACATGATACAAGATGCATCCTACATAAGACACATTTATAACAATCAATTTGAACTTTTTCTGTTCCGAGAGAATGCTTCCTTTTGACATTGCACATCGAGAGTTCCAGTCGTTCGATGGAAGTCCTATAGATTCCATCGCACTGTAATCAGAGCAAGATGGAGGAAAGCCTTGAGCTCCCCAGCTTCGTTTCCGTCTGATGACATTTGCGAAAGTTTGGAGACCTTCGAGTATCGACCCGGCTCCGCAGGGTTGAAAACGTGCGAAATGTCGAAGAAAGCACGCTTCCTCGACGCTCAAACTCGTCAGGTCTTCTTTCAGTGGATCGAGATTGATGAATTTGTTGTTTACCGCCGACAGCCTTTCGACGAGTGATGGATTTCAGCCGGATCGAAAACAGCCGATCCAGTCTCGGTGGAAAATTAATGCGGCGTCGTTAGCAAACAGTGTTTCCTCCTAATCTTAAGCTTCAATCAGGTAACTTCAATCAGCTCGTGGTCAATAGAGCGGGTCTTCCATCACCTGATGGACGACAACGGACCAACGAGCCAGCCAGCCAGCCGTCGCGAAGCGGGCAAACGACCAAAAAAACACCGAAAATAGTTAAAGGCGCAATGGAAGATGAAACACTTCGAGAATAGAAAATACAAGACAGGAAAATTTCACGATTCTCACTCAGTGCCAACATCCGAAACTCACGATTTGGCGGCTACGGTTCTCGAGTGAACGCAGAAGCGAATCTATTTGTCCGGGTTGCGCGCCAGATTCGCTGCGACCCAACTCCGGCTCCACGGGTTCCATGGATCTTCTTCGCATAGAAATAAGTATGGAACGCGGATGAATCGTTCGCTTCGGGTTTCGGTCTGCGATGGATGATCGAGTCAAGATGATCCACGGCGAGACGCTGGAATCTTCGGGCTAAACCTCGAATCCAGGTTTTGCAAAACTGTCGTCATTTCAGGAATCACTTCTTCATTTCCGGGAAAAAAGCTGGAAATCCTCAGGATCTTCGACCGAAAAAGTCGTTTTCTGAAGTTTCGGCGGGAGGGACGAAAATCGCCAACGAAAAGTGAGAGCTGCAGCCCGGCTAAATCTGCGATCGCAGAAAATAACTTTCGAAAGAGAAATGAGCGACTACGAATGTGGGATGGATAGATGGACGCCCATGTCAGAGGTTACCGCGAAACACACAGACATTGTGTCCTGAATATCTAGCTGACCGATCGCCGCCGTCTTCTCGCTGGCCAAGCGGCCGCGCGCCGGTACCGCCGCGGGACGATCACGAATTTTGTGCTAGTTCTGCTAACCGGCGGCAGTCCGAAACAGGCGTATCGCCGCCGAGTATTACTTCTGACGGGAAGTACTACACAGATACTTACCCGCTCACGTCACCACTTTGTTCGGCGATGGTTCGATCGAATGAGCGAAGATCATCGACATCGATTCAATTCGTTTGACCTCAAAAAGAAAGTCTGCAAGTCTCGAGAACAGCCTCCGGTGACACGTGGGCCTTGTTTCAACAAGAAATTCTCCAGAAAGAAAAATTGAGTCGCAAAAACGAGAGACAGATCACCTGGCTTCCCTAATTTCTTCGAGCGATGAGGGATTATCCTAATTTTTCACAACTACGTTTTTCTTCCTTCCTTGTTTTCTTTTTCTTCAAATTCTGTTTTTTCCTCCAAAAATCATGTCACGGCAGAGTTTAGCCTGGAAAACTGGATAATGATGTAACATTTTTCATATCTCTGTCGCGGTCGGATGTAATTTTATGATGATTCAAACACCGCACCGCCTCGGTAGCAGAGGACATGGACGATGAAGAGGAAGAAAACAACAACAAAGAGGACGACGAAGAAGGAATGAGAGAAAAACGAGAATAATTAAGCGTTTTATTAATTGCGGACAGCGTCGCTGACAGCGAAATTTTGACGAGCCGCCACTTTAGGTATATCATGCACGATAATGGTTTGAATGCAACGTATTTTGAGTTGCTGTCGCGTAGTTTCTGTTCGTCATTCCCTGCAGCTCTGCAGTTGCGGTTTGCTCGTCGTCACCAAACCTGCTCGTTGATTGCTTGAATCTCCTTTGGAAGCTCGTAAAACGTGTGGGAACCCCAGATGGCGTTCGAGTAATCCTCACAGCGTGAAGACATAGACGACGGCCGCCGCGGCTGAAGACGATCTTAACACGCCAGCCAACCAAGTGCCCTCCGTCTATAATGGCCATTTGAATGAGCCGTCCCCGCGTTGTTGTCGTCAGTGATCGCGAAAGCCGACAAAGTACAGCCTCGTCCTTCACTCAAATTGCATTATCCGCTGTGAAATGAAACTGTGATGGACAAAATCGAAACTCTGATACAGTTCCGTTGATTGGCCGTCGAACGGCTTAACACGCCCGTCTGCATAACAGCTTCACGGTGAGCGCCGGATCGAAACGGCTGTCGTCTCTGGAAGGCTTCTCAGGAAGAACAGATGTTATCTACTCGAGAATTTTCGCGGTCAGAATCGAAATCTCGGGGACTCGAAAGAAATTTCTGGCGCGCAACCTTGACACTTGAACCTTTAACCAGAAGCGCATGCCTCCAAGTGATCCAGTGAATGAACCCCTGTAATCATTACCGCCGTTAGATCAGGGGCTTCGTTGACTATTTTTACGATTTTCCATTGATTTTTTTCTCTTCGTTCACATTTCCGAAACGATAGAGCAAACATTTAGCGGGTGACAGCGGTTTTCAACCTTCGAGAGGAACTTCATCGATGACGTGAGCTGCCGTCGCTTCAAGATTTTGAAGAAGAACCCAAAAAGTCGGAGTTTCGCGAACCGAAACGAACGCACGGAAAAATGAGCGTCCAGTGTCGTTACGCCGATCAAGGAATGAGTTTTGAAAAATGAAAAAATAAAAAAAAACTCTCGTTTCTCTCGATGCGTTTCTTCCAAGTGATATCTTGGTGGCTCACGAACCGTAGCTGTGGGTGTTCTTCGCTCCTGGATGACAAGATCGTTGGGTTGGTCAGGGTCGTACACGCCGGCAGTTGAGCCGGCTGCGCGAGAAACGTATCGTTCGTTCGATCGGTTCCCGTTCAAACAAATTTCGCGTTTGACATGGCCACTTAATCAATCGGTTTTGTTTGAAATTCTGTTTCACTTTCGAAAAACCGTTGAGCTAACTTAAATCCTATTGTCGATCTCATTCTCGACTTTGATGCAGAAAATTCCATAGAAACCGCCGGAGAAAAACAATCCTCACATCTTCCGAAATATTTGGATTTCATGAATTCTCCACGAAAACTTCGGGAATCAATCGAACTCCAGGTGATCCGGGTTTCCGAGAAGTCTTTGGGATCTCCGGATCCGAAGAAACCCCCAGACGAAGAGTTCTGTATCGTTTTTTTGTCACGAAAAGGGTAACAGTGTTGTTTGGTAGTTTTTCTCGTCGCTTCAGTTACCGATCACGCTATCGAGAACATTGAACTTGTTCCCGAGCAAACGCAACACTTTGCTTGCTGGCTTCGAGTGTGCGTGCAAGCGAGTGAAGTGTGAAAGTCTCTGAATCAGAGGAAACGGGTTAGAGAAGCCCGAATCATCCATCGATCACGCTAGCGATAGGAACTTCCTGGTGGTGGATCCAACGTCAGGGGAATCATTTCACCGCCACGAGCAGGACCGAGACCACGCTAGCTGCGCCGTCATCATCCCCATCACCAGAAGCATCGAGAAGTTCGAGCCAGGAAGGGATGGATGTTGTATTGAGTGATTAATACGAGGTAAGATCCTCTCGGCTCGCCTCTCTCGCGCGCTCTGATTTATTGAATTGCCACCCCTGTGTCGGTGCGGCCGGCAACGTCGACACCTCGGTCACCAACTGCAACTCTAACGGCATCATATCTCTGACGGTGTGAACGTAGCAGAAAAACTCATCCGTCGAAGTTTCACTTCCAATCCATCGGGATTTCTTCCGGAAAAGCCCGCGGCTAGCCAAACTTCAAGAGCTCTGCCATCAATCTTTCCTAAAGAGGCGATGGTTCGACTTCTCATATACCATTAGGTGATTTTCCGCGAGGAAACGAGGAAAATTCTATTCTCGTTTGGAAACGCCTGGAAGGCCTCGAATGAATTCGACATAGAATTGGCATATTTGTCGAGAATGTTCGATTCCAGTTCAATCATCGTCGTAATTTACCCCTATATCGCGGAGCGAAGAAGTCACGTTCGGAATTGTGGGAAAATTTGCGATCCTTCACGAACTTTTTTGTCGACAGGCGCGCGTGTCGAGCCCAACATCTAGTAGAACATCCTAATACAGCCTGGACCTGTTGTTGTTCGAGTTGCTGGTGGCTGCCGGCGCGGTGACTAATATAAGCCCACTTAGATGTTGTCGCTGAATGAGCGTATAATCAATCACGAAGTCTTCACTTCAATTCTCGCCTTGATATACAATCTAATTTGACGGATCAATCTTCTTCAGTCACTCTCTCTGTTGGTCTCTCTGTCGCATATTGTGCTCTCGACCAGGCGCCGTTGCCCCTCTCCAGTCCCCTGTGACCCCAGGAGTGCCTTGCACCCCAGTTCAGAAGTATTCACTCCCGTTCTATTCATTGCTCACTCCGACGACGAACGAAAAACGCTTCTCGTCAGAACAAATTCATCATGGGACACACCTTTCGGAGCTTGATTAGAAAGCCCGCCAAATTCAAACTTGGTTTGCCTCGAATCACCAGATCAAATGTTTTTTCCCCTATTCCCGGATCCCGGGGTTAAAACAAAACAAAGTTCTGGAATCCAGAGGAGGAAATCGATCGCGGTCTCCTACCCGCACAGTGTGAAAATGGAACCAGGCAACCCGAGGACGCGCGGAGAGTTCCCGCGTGTGCGCTGACACCCTAAACCGTTATCCATACGCCGAATATGAGCCGCCGGGAGGCTCGGCCTGCGGGTCGATGCTTACTTACCTCAGCAGTTGGAGTGTCAACACCTTTAGCGAAGACAGCGCCGGACCGGGAGGGGGCAGCGTCACCGGAAGACGAGGACATCCTATCCTGAAACTCGTTCCCGGATCCTGTTGTGTTTGGCCTGATCGAATTCAATATCAGGATTTGCATGCCACCGTCCTAAAACAAGATGGGATCAACGTTCGTCTAACATTGTTTTCCCGGGCCTGCGGCGATTCCCGATGCAAGGCTTCTTCGGCCTGCGTCAGCGAGTCCGGCCCAGTTTGCTGTTGTCATTTGCTTTCTAAGAAGAGCCAACCAACCAACCAACCAACCGGACGACCGACGGACCTTCCAAGGACCGAGAGATGGTGAAAGCACGCGGACATGCTTGTTGGCATCGGTTCCGCGGCTGTTGCTAATCATGAGGTCGGAGAGTTTCGTTTCTGCCTTTCTTCGCCCGGCTTCCTTTCATAAACCTAGTATTTCGCTCTAATTTTCATTCAATTTCATTCTTTATCTTGATCTCATTCGTTCTCGATCGCAGCTTTCGGTGGAGAAAACATCGGAATCAAAAAGGACAAAGTCAGGCGAGATATATCACCGTTTCATCTTTCGAGCCTGTTTCGATGATTGCTCCATTCGGAAAATTGCCGGGAGTGCTGCGGCGACGAGAGATCGCTCACATGCTCGATACAGGAGGCATTATTTTCCTCTGGACTCCCCGAGCTCGGGGGACAAATCCGGAGCTCAAACAGCGAGACGACCGTCCATGCGCCTGTCGTCCGTCTGATCCCTCACTTGGTCCCCTCCCTATGCAAGCTATGTATCGAAGAATTAATATCAGCTGATTAGAAGCCAGCCAACAGGAGAAATTGAAAGAACATCACCAAAGGGACAGCGTCCCTCGGCCATGTTTGTTCGGGGATTACAAGCAGAAGACATACAACAAAAAAAAGAGAGAGGAACCTCGGAGGTCGCTACAAGACCAGTGCGCTCTCCTGATATCAGGAACCATCTGGATCGGCGAGACTGGACAGCAGGGAACGTGCGTGCTTCTCTTTATACAGACGAATGAACAACCTGCTGGTCGCGGTACAACATGTACTCCAGATCCTTCGCATTCAGAAGTTTTTTCCGAAAGATGAGATGACCTCGGAGCCTCGAGTTCCCTCCGAAATGTCGATGAGGATCCGGGAAGGAACGGAATTAGTCAAGAATTAAGTTTTCAATGGAAATCGAGGGAACAATAGAAGAAGGAGAACCAGATGTCTTTCCGAGAGGCGAACGAATATCACGGCGCTGCCTGAGGTGAATCTATCCTGGATATTGGACACAGCTGAAAGGATTCGCCGGATCCGAAGTCCGGCGGGTCAGCCGCTTTGCGGAAGTTTGTTGGCTTGATCTCTAGGTCTAATCTTCGGCGCTACTCTCGTAAGCCTTCTCTAGATTTCGCTCTCCTTCGCGGGGAAACTGACTCCTCGGCAAGCTCTGAGAACTTTTAATGAATAAACACTCCTTCTGCCGGGGTCCTTTTTCCTCCAGGGTCGGCTTCATTGTTGCGGGAGGGACGGAACCTAAGCCGCACGCCTGGCCTTCCTGGTTGGCTAGCTGACCGAGCGAGCGATCGGCGAGCCAAGGGTCGAGGACTCTCGCGTCAAGTGCCGAGTCCGAGAGTCAATCGATCTTCGAGGGAGTTTTCGTGCGCTAGATATTAACGCGCTCCGACTATCCGATGAACTCACCTCGCGTCGTGCTACATATACACTGGCCAGATATCCGCTCGCTTGGTGGGCGCATCTCACACGTATCGTTGACCAATTCTTCAAGATAACCCTCCGATCACATCCTTCACCGCGGATCAACACTTCGTGACCGCTCCTCCTCCTTCTTCTCCTTTTCCTTTTTGTTCTCCTGGACTGCCTCCACCTACACTCGATGGACTCATCCGTTTTTCGAGCTGGGATGAGTCAACCCGGCAGATGGCCGCCCCTAAGGACATCCGACGAGTCGGTGAGACCGAGGACTCCGAGCACGAGGCTGACTGAGATACTGGCTTGTCTTCATGAAAACCTCGAAATCCGAGGAAATGTCCTGGAAAGACAACCAAACCTGAAAACAGGAGCTCCGCGTCACCGATTTGAACAGTTAGGGCGCTTATACTACACCGTACAGTGCCTGATACCGATCAACTGTCTTGCTGTCTTCCCGTTGAAAGGCATGTTCTTCATTCGAACTCAAGGGGAATCTCGAAACATCCATATCACTAGTTGGGATACGGGACGAGGCTCAGTCTCGATTGGATTTGCTTTCAAGCTTGGGCGCGGACCGCGGTTGTTTGCCAAGTTCGGGTCAGTTGCCTCGCACCCACTGGAAAATGGAACAATAACACGGCCCTTCTGTCGCTCGTGGACGACGGCAGGCAATCCATTCGAAAGGTGGCTGAGTATGCGCGGCAGAAGTGCAATATTTTCACAAGGTTTGGCATAGCCCGGATTTGCACCTTGCTGGCAGACCGCAAACACCTGCTTTGCCATTGATGCGAACTCTTTACGAACGATTTGTTTTTATGGCGTTGCTCGAATTGGGTTGAGTAGTAGTTGAGGCTTGGGTGTTGTCGGTCTGTCGATGCGAGCGAGGGTAGAGCGGCGCGGCGGATGAGATTCGCCAACAGAACATCGAGGCGTCTGAGAAAGGAAACCCAATCCGAAAATGGCTAAAATGATCCAAACTGAGCAGCAGAAGCAATATCTCTCACTTGGCGCTCCACTCGCTCGATCTCTCGGTTTGACAGGAGAGTGACAGCGCAGCTCTCTGACGCATAGCCTGTCCTGTTTGGTTGTCCTTGTTTGTTTTGGGTTCTTAATGGAACCCCTGAGATTAATCAGCGATTTTTGCAGCAGAACGTTCGCACCACGTTCGCAAGGTACAAGAAAGACCGCGTTTCACTGATACCGCAGACCTAGCAAATTATTTTTGTTCGTCTTGCTTCTTCTGTCTTTTTGCTTTCTCTCGCGTCCTTCCTTCTCCTGGGTGACTTCAACGGAAAGCTCCCGATTATCTTCAGTGAGGTCCTCATGGCACTGCACAATGTTCAACTTGCGGAATTCTGACCTTGAGAAACTTGATATATGTACATTTAGGGGAACTTCCCCCTATCCGATATCGAAAACGAGACTTTGTTGCTTCGTGTCAGACAAAGTAGTGGTACTTCCGAACGCGTAAAGGATGCACTGGAGTGTGAAACCGCCAAATATATTTAGCAAAATGGCTAACGGTGGCACAGATGCTCATTCAATCTGGTCGGACATATGACTTCGTGGAGGATTAGTCACCATGGCCGACTTGGGTCTGTCTTGTTGCTAATGCATAACGCCATCTAGCTCTTATTCGATCACTTTGATACAGACAGGGGGGTTGGCATCGATTATTGGGAAAACTATAAGCCTCCAAAACCCCCATCACGAAGCACTCTTTGAGCTGCTTTGGATAATCGTAGCGGCGGCTCTAAGAATATTTCAAAGCGATATTTCAAGTGAGTGTGTGCTCTGCGAGACTCGCCTAATGTACGGCTAAGCGGTTTGTACACACTACTTTTCTACCGACTGAGCGAACGAATTGGGCTCCTGTTCCCCGGTTCTGCTTATCATAGTTTCTCCCCGTCGTCTCTTTTTTCCTACGCTCGTGGCATTCGCAAGCTCGTTCACTCTAGTACAAAGAACGACGAGAAACGGGGTCGAGGGGCTTCGAATTTCACCCATTAACCCGTAACTCGATGCTTCTGAAAATTATTAATTGCAATGGCTGATGAAGGCGTCAGATGACCGACGATTGAGCGATATTTTCAAATGAAAACTTGTTGTGCTCTCGAAGTCCTTCTTTGTCTCGTTCATTCACTCGACGTCGCGACGTAGATGATGGTCTCACTCGCTCGGCTGATGTTCGTTTCGCATGACCCTTGGCCACCGAAGCTGCCCGCATCGAATTCTGTCACCGGAGTACGGCACAATGGAAAATGAAGAACTTCTGCTGATGGCCAGAACCATTCTCTGCCGGTTGGGCTCCAACCGGTAATTATGCCGCTGTGGGCGGACGTCTTTCGCAGCCGCAGAATGCACCCACTGAGCCTCGGCTGACTGGGCGGCTACATGCCTGGATCGTTGTTTGGGTCCGAGCGTCGATGGGTGTTTGTGTGCGTATGTTTTCGTCTCCATGTTTACAATGCCGGAATAGACAACCAGAGAGAGAGAGAGAGAGAGAGAGAAACAAATAAAATTAACTTCGAGTCCTCCGCTAACTAAGCGGATGACTGTGCTTCCCTCTCCCCCTCTTTTCACGATTCTCTGTGAGAGAACGAATGGTGACGTGCATTCCCTGAACGGAGTTTGTCAGCGATTTTCCCCCTGAAACAAAAGGGGTCATCTACGCATGAGGACGAACCCAACCATGAGCATGAAGTTGTCTCAGAATGTTTCTCACCATATGTTGATGGAAGGAAGAAAAAACACCCGAAAGTTTGGCCGAGCAAACGAGCGAACACGTCCACCGGAGCTAAAGATAGATAATTACAAGTGTAGACAGTTCCATAGTTTGTGGCGAATTGATTAATGAAGTGAGACTTCTGGCTCCGGGAGCAACTCACATCGTCGTCGGATCCGTCCGCAGTTTTCGCCGCCGCCGCTCCACTCTAGTGGTATCATGGCGACGCTTGTATTTGAACAAGCGGTCAAAATCGAGTGGGTAATAGTCTTCGAAGTCCACATCTGTCACGACTTCATCGTTTCAGAATTCCAACTGGTTAACCTTCAGTGGAGTCTTTACAAGATCGTTGGTGGCGCCAGCTAACCGCTATTCAGGGTTAGCCAGTGGGACGCCCGACGCATCAGAAAAAGATCATCGCCATGCGTCAGGTGTCCCCGCGTAAATGAAAAGCTCGCAACGGGAAATCGTTTGTCTCGTTTTGCGCTTCTCATTCTTTTCAAAATAGGAAGAAATCCTTGGAATGAAGAACTTCTCGAACTTGAAGAACGACGTCATCTTTTCGATTCCGAGTTTTCGATCACGCAAAGTGTTCTCGAGAACCTCTGAGACGCTAGCGACCGAAGTCTATCACTTCTAGCGTGTAGTTTTTTTTCTCGGGTAGTTTCTGGCGCGAGCACCTGAACGGGAGGGATGACGAGCGACAAAAATTCTATCAACGAGGCGCGACAGAAACTGATAACGACTATTTCAAT
The DNA here is from genome assembly GCA_021527715.1 of Neoseiulus cucumeris. NCBI lineage: Eukaryota > Metazoa > Arthropoda > Arachnida > Mesostigmata > Phytoseiidae > Neoseiulus > Neoseiulus cucumeris. Next base: position 229,347 of record JAJSRV010000086.1, on the reverse strand, counting down.
TTGAGCCAGGACGATATTTGGCGCGTTAACAACTAGATCCGAAGACCTTATGTAACGACGCTGCTCGTTTCTTCTCAGGTGGTTGTTCGTTGCGTCTGAATACTGACGATTTCTATTCTGCTGCCGAAGACGTTTGCCGGCGAAGTGAACATCGTTCGCGGCCACGTCCGTCTTGCACCGATCGAAACAATACCACCACAACAACAAGTAATCTCACCAGCCTATTAGCCGGGAGCACGAGTTTTCGGCCACGATGCTTCATTGCGGCGAAATTCTTCAAAGCGAAGCGAGTGCATTCTTTTGTGGAGCCGAAGTTTATTATCCTTCGTCGAATAGAGCACTCGCATCCTCATGAGCCAATAAGATCGTTGCCGCTTTGGAAACGAAGAACTCATTCCGTGCAATTAGTCTCTGCAGTCCAAGAGAGAACCTCGACATCGAGATCGAGTCTCATCATGCGCTTACTTCCACGAGTTGAGATTCCGACTGAAATCAAATCGAACTGTCCGTGAACTTTGGCGGCTAAAGAACCAAGATGGCTGAAGAAACAGGAGGGGGGAGGGGGAAGGGTTTCCGAAAATCAATCAATCAATCGTTAATTCATTAATTTTTCTCAGAGAAAATCACATGCACAGCACGTTGTGGAATATGATTTTGATTGGCTCTGTCCGGGAACCGCAGCCGTTTATTCAGCGAAACGTCGATCCGTCCACGACCCTGTTAGAGAGGAGAAAAGTTGTTTTTGCGTTTTCTTTTCTGGGGTCATTTCGAATGCGATCTCCGGTTCGATTTTCTGCCGACAGGGTCAAATGTTAGCTGCCAAGAGTAGCGTATCATCATCAAAATACGCCGATGATGTTCAATTGGTCGTAAACGTGAACGTACGATATGGTCCATCACGGTTTCGGACGACGAGTTTTCCTCCCGATTTTGCTTCATCTTCGTCTGATTACGTATGCATACCATCATCCGTGTCGTATCTTCACCCTTAATGGATCCGAAAGAATCCACCACAAGAGGAAGTCTTCTCCTCCGAACGAAGATTGTTGATAATTTCCGAGATTCCGGAACGAAAGAAGAGCTGGAAGCTATTTCACGAGTCGTCCGTTCCCACTGGACGGTCAGATCTTCTGGGACAGTGTACTTTCAGGCAGAACTCTCTTCTGCCGGAAAAAACGGAAGCGCAAAAAAGCTTCAGTTTCCTCTCGTCACGGGAAATGTCGAGTTTTTGAGAGAATCGTGCACTTTCGTGTTGATTCGATTCTCTCGAGCAATTCGGACGAAGCGAAATCGACATCGGCAAGAGAAAAACACCTGAGAACCGAAGTCAATCGAGTTCACAAGATGTTCAGAAGTTCCACGAGCTCTCCGGCCAAACATCGACTCGGAAGGTCGTCTTCATGAGTCGGATGTCGAGGCGTCGTCGTCGATGCCTTGGGATTGGATAGCGTGAAGACAATAATTCCGGCTTAACTCGATGAAATTCTCTGATGTGTAAAGGTCGCCGGATTCTTTGTAGCCGACGAGCTGAGTCTTTCGTCCGCCTGACTGGATCACTCGACTGGTTGGTAATCGCTTCCAGGTGGTGGGTCGCCGCCGCCGCTTCGACGGAAATTCGAGTCGAAAGAGCCCGACGTGAAAGAATGGGCGAGAAAAGCCGCCACCGTTGTTGTACTAGAAAGTGACACCGCTCAGAATCTACGATTCACAGAAATCAAAGGGCGGCATAAATTCTGAATCGAGGAAAATCCAAGAGACTTTACCCGTCTGCGCGCCTGCCAGCGCCTCCGACACCCCGATCTTTCACGAGAAACACAGACGAACACACAGAGCATCTTCAGAATTTAATCTGCAATTTATTCATCGCTTCAATCTTCCATCCACTCCGAAGTCTTTGTGCGCGGCTCACTCCGACCGGGCGGGTGTTTGTAGCCGCGCTTTCTGTCGATTTCAAAGAGTTCCGAAGCCGAGACGCTTCGGCACAAACCGTGGAAGAACGAAAAAGCTAATGGAAGAGGGTGAAAAGATGAGTAGGTAGGGGGGGGGGGGGAGGTGTGACACCCAATTTCGGCGTCATTGTCACATTTTCAGAAAGAAGGCGCTCGATGAAGGAACCATTCAAGTCACAGAAAACGAGCGACCACCGAGTTGAAGTCGAAGATTTTTCAAATCAAGTGAGCACATCGCAGCTCACGCACGCACAACCGCCCTCCCAAGACCAACCACCAAAGCTAAAGGATGCAACCGAAGACTTGTCGAGAACCAAGGTGGTCTACCATTCTCCCGTCCCTTCACGAACCTCAATCTTCAAATAAGTTCTTCGTTTTCCTCCTCCTGAATAGTACACTGGATGACACAGAACAGATTCGGGTCTTGTCATTTACTCTTCACCGTAGGAATCAATCATATTTAGCATTCCATCTATCTCATGGATTGGTAGATTGATGAACGGTGTTTGAATTCCTCGACTGTCCGCTGATCTCGGTCTCAAAAGTACGGATGTCACACGTTTCCGATGACGTAATATATTTTCAGATAAGTGCAACTCCAACTATTGGCGTTCAAACTCCTTTTCTTCCGCGGTTCGTCATGTGCGGCATCCAAAACTAGTTTGTGATTGAGTCGAAGCTGGTAATGAGCGGCCGAAGACTCGTACAATAAAATCCCTCCCGGATTCAGCGATGTCGCCGCCGCTGTTGTGGTTCCATTGAGGAAACGGGTGGTACGAACGAGCGAACGTTTTGCGCCTTTAGCAATTGACGTTTTCTCGGTAAGGCTCAGTTCATTCGCGAGCGCTGTGGGACGTCACGACCTGGACGGAGCCCCTGACCAAAAGGAGTCACGAGCGGGGGCACCACTCAGAACGGATACAAACCTCTCGACGCGAGCACGACTTTTGCTCCCGTAGCGACCCCGTAATGGAGCTGAGGAATTTTCGTAGCTCGCTCATCTCAAACACTCGGTTTTGTTGCTGTGTTAACGTCCTGTCCGTTACGGGATGGCCGCATCCTAAACCAATACTCGTCCTGAACCGCGGCTCCGGGACCCTCGATGACCCTTGATCTGCGAATTCCTATCCGCAGAGAGTTCCTATGAATTCGGAACGAGACCAAGGAATCCTTTCTCTTCACAAATCTCAAGAGTCTTCATCAATATTTCATATTGGTACTGGAAATGGTACTCTATTTCACTTCGGTTTTGGTACATTTTTGTTTTTTGGCACTTTCCTAGTACCATTTACACGGGAGGAACGCCTCTTAGAACACGTTTGCAGTGCCAGCGAAGTACCATCAAGGAGAAGCCCTGTTCCAGGACAGCAATACTTGTTCGGATTTGATACTTGATTGTTGGTTTTGGGTAGTTCCAAAGTACCGCATAGCAGAAGTCTCGTCTGGAATGATTGGTACTTGGTACCAGAACTTGGCCTTAGTACTTGGTTTTCCAGAGGTTGTCACTTGGTATTTCGAGGAATGTATTTGAGATGAATCGACGACGATAGCGACGTCGAGTACCGGTCTTAGATATCGGTACTTTATAATCGTGAAGTTGAATGAGCCGGAGATTCACTGAAAATCCCTTCTTTGAGCCAACAAATTGAGAATCTGTCATGGTGTAACCAAGTTTCGGTATTCCGTTATGAGTTTACGAACTTCAGCGAGGGAGACGCCTAGATCTCCAACAGTTCCTTCTTTCGGCTTCGGGTATGCGAATATGAAAGAGTTTGAGAGAACGTTTCGCGTGAAAACATTAAAATTCCAGACACCGCTAGTCTATCGTTACGTCGGTGAGTAGAAAAGTGAATGATGCGACAGAAAATCCGACAGAATCCGTGATGTCGCCGTGAACAAAAGCCGTGAATTACCGCCTTCTCCAGCTCGCGCCCTTGTTCGCAAAGTAGAAATCCAACGAAGTAAGGAGAGAAGAAGATCTCCACCGATCCGAGGTCGCGCGGGACTGCGAAAGGTCAGACGCGACAGACCGACGATGGAACGGCGGGAATTCTTCGTTCGGGTCCGCCCGCTGATTGGTATTCTGTCCAGAGTTCGACGGCAGCAGCTGAGTGAAGGCTTCGACGACGGACGGATGCTCGTTTGGTCAGGAAGGGAGGCGGCCCCCGCTTTTTCTCTTCTTACTTCAATGAGGACTGCTGCGGAAGATGGTTTCCTTCCTCGAAGCTCCGCCGCCACCGCCGCTGCTGAAGAAGTTCTTCACTTGCTGAAGTGCTTGGTATCTACTGTCAGTCAGATGTACATATTTGCAAACAAACCACTTGATCTCGCTGATGACGGCCGAACTAACCGACCATCCCGTGCTGCACCGGTTCTGCGGGAATCGCGTCTGGTGTCGGCATTAACGGAAAGAGAGAAGAGTTTTCGGAAGTGAAGCTCCGAAAGGAAGAAAGAAAAAGAGAATCTTAAAAACTACTTCAAACGGACATCTCGATATGAAAGATAAATGAGATACCTGCTTCTGGAACATTTGCTTTTATTGAAAGTTCTTCCGGCTCCGGGTTTCGGTTACCATTGTTCGTTGCTTGAGAAGATGTGGCTCTATGACCATTAAACACATCGTTCCAAATCGGAAGCAGTTTGAGTTCGTTTCCACAAAATCCAGTGGTACTTGGTGTTCCGGGCGCAGAACCGTGAGTTTCTCTCCTTTTTTCGCCGCCTCCTCGGCTAAGCAGTCATAATCAGATGAAGGTCCTTGAAGTGTTTGAGTCAACTCAAGAGTCAAATTGTGAAGTGGTATACATACACAGGCCTCCTGTCCGCGGTTGCTCCCGTTCTGTTCAGAGGAAATATGCTGCGAGTGTTTTCTTCTTTTTCGCAGAAATGTGCCATCGAACGCCTGTCGTCGGCGATTTATTGAAAAGCCTCAACCAACTGGACGCGCATTCCGTGCCATGACATAGAGCTTGCTTTCCGCTGCTCAGCTCTTCTCAAACCCACAATACGAGCTGTCGATAGCAGTACGATGCCTCGAGGCGAGATATCGATTCCGATTCAAAGAGCGAAGTGCGAAACTTCACGAAGATTCTGAATTTCTGGAATTCCGGATTGATGTCGAGAAGTGAAATTCTGCGGAAGGCTCCGAGACGTTGCCTTTTTAGGTGAGCGGGTTCGGCGTTAAAAAACATTTTTGACTCAAGAGAATTCGAAAACATCTCGGAGTCGGACGGAGGAACGGCGTCAAGATTCGCCGATTGACGCGAGCAGTTCCGAAAGTTGAAGTGCTCCTCCACAAATCACAAACTTCGAGGCCCTCATGTTGCGATAAGGATCACGGGTCCATCAGAACATCCTGGTGTTGCGGCCCCTGGGGATCCGCGGAAGATGGTGAAGATTTGAAGAAGTCCGCTGCACATTATGCCTTGATGTAATGCGAGTTCGCATTGTCGGCTTCGTTGATAGTATCTGTGCGACGCCGGCGACGGCCGTGACCTCAGATGTGGGCGTCACAATCGAAGATGGGATTCGTGCTTAGCAGCCTAATGCTTCCCGACCTTTGCTCGCCGAGATGGTTCAACACCCGGAGATGCTTCCGACTCTCGGGGAAAAACGCAGACGAAATGTTTTCCGTGTTTTTGACTCCTTTTTCCTGAATTTTCGTTTCATATCTTTTCTGATCGTTTGGAATGTGACATTTCTGATCACTTGTGACATCGATAATGTCAACCGATCTCTGTCAGAGGTTCAGAGATTTTTGAAATTCGTATATTCAAAAAATTCTAAGAAACCCAGAGCGTAAACGGAAGATTGATAAGTATAGCTTGGAAGTTTAGGCATTATTCATTAATCACCCCCCATCAATCCATGGATAAATTGATCGGAGCTTGATCACTTTGATGATATTCGCCCAACAAAGTCGCGGACTGGAAAAATCAGGAAAATATTATTTCACCTAATATCCATCAATTCATATTGATTGATGGAGGTTCAAAATTGATTAATGCCTGAACTTCCAAGCTCTATTGATAGGTACCTACAGTTTTCGGCTTTTCTTTTCTGTCAAATTCCTAAACATAAGGAAAGAGAGAGATATATTCATGTCCCAAAGTTGCGAAACTTCAGATTAACTTACACTTTTACTTGCGGAAGGAAACATGGTGAAATGTTCGAATGTCCGTAATTGTAATTTTCCTTTCGAGATATTTCCTGTTCTGGTTCATCACTTTCGGACGCTTTCCGATCGATTTTTTGCGTTTTCAAGTTTTCTCCGATCTTTCATGTCGGTTCTCAGCCTCTCATTCCGTTTCTCCGCCTCGAGGCTGGGTTTGGGAGGATTCGATGCAAATCGCAATCTTCGGAGATTCCACACGAGCGGAAAACGAATTCATTTTGGTTAGTGATTGTTTCTGGCTAGCGAGGAAAAGCGCGACCTGGGCGCCCCTCGCAACAACATTACAGGTTTGCACAACACCTGGCTGCGTTGAGATGTCGGCGGTGGGGGCCTGCGGCGAGATCCGCCCTCCTCCAAAATTGTAATTTCCTCACTTGTCAAGACATTCTTCATTCGAAGCTCCGAATTGGCCTTCGTGATGTACTCTTCTTCTGCTATCTACAGTCACCTGCTAAACCCCCCGACAAAGAGGAGAGTTGCGGTGGGTCGAGATACTCTACACGAGGAAAATTGCATGTCGGCGGAGCGGAGAGTGACTTCCACATGATTCAAAAATGACAAGTCTCAGCCAAATGTCAGCTTGTCAAGCAGCACGACGAGAAAGCCAATCACCTCCAGCGAGACCAACTGACGGAGGCTGAGTCGCTCGGATGGATGACTGTAGTACATATGTATGGACGACCGCGTGCACGCATGCATGACACATGCAGTTTATGTATGTATGGCTCCATCATCGCATTCTAGATGTCGCGTCAATGGGATCTCGATCTGCACGCGGCTTCTGTGACGTAACGCAAGCGATTGCATCCAGCTGCGTGTCGAGGTTGATTTGTTTCCTGAGTTTTCTCTAGAAAACGCAGCCTACCTCGACGGGAGATCGGGACGCAGCTTCCGTCGGAAAACGGAATCATTTCTGGAAGAGTTTGCTCGTTCTCCCGTGAACTTTTCCAACTCGTGGAAAACCTAGAACACCGGCAAGTATCTCTTTTCAACGTCCTGAATTAGTTACTCTCGAGTATTGGACAGAGCTTTTGGAGTTTTGGCGGTTTCCGAAAACCTTGATCGCGATGACGATTTGCCGATTTCGGCTCAGAAATCGGAATCTGGCGTCTTGCATCTATCCTCGACTGGTGGAAAATCGTGACAGTAGTGCTCAAGTCAAAGTACACACGGTGCCTGTCAGCTGTCAGTGATGTTCTGTTCAGTGTTTCGATAACTCTACGACGGTGTACGGCGGAATTATTCACGGCCGTGTGGGCGTCGCTGCATTTTATCACCATAAATCATTGTAAAACGTTTGAGCGGTGAAATTCTGTGTTTCACGCGTCCGATTCAACATTCAGTCGGCGCGCCCGCCCGAAGTCAGCCGACCGTGGGGCAAGTCCAAATCAAATAAGTGCTTGGACACTGCGCTTGTGATTCAAAATAATTAATGACTTCAATCAAGTCAACGGAGAATGATTGCTTCAATCAATTTTTTCCATTTTTTTTCCTATTTTGTTTGTGGAACGCAGCCCTGCAGCAGGAATTTCGACGAATTCCGACACCAACAACTTTCTGTTTCAAGTTGTGGGCCTGCGGACTCGAGCTCGGGATAGAGTTCGTTATCATTGGAGCGGGCGTGAGTCAGAGTAACCACAAGATGCGAGAGGGACACACGGACCAGGGTCGGAAGGAGCATGCAAACCATTCAGGGGAGGAGACCTAGTTGGATACTGGAGAGCGTCCGTAGACCAAGTGTTTGCAGATTCTCGTTACGAACATCCCTCCCTCCCCCGATACACACACAACACAAACCCTAGTCCTCGATTCACGATTCAGTGACTTTCTGGGGAGAAGAGCTCGAGGGAGACCGGGGGACAGTTCATTCAATCAGCCCGGTCTCAGCCTTTCGTCGTTGTGGACACGCGTTCGATATAGAGTGAAATTCTCTGTCTCTCCAACTCTCGACAAGAGCCCCATTTAGTTCCGAATCAAATTATTGCACACGAGACTCCAGCCCGAGACACCAAACCATCCTCGACTTTGTGCAAAACAAAACTCCAGCAGCGAATCAACGACCTCCGCGAATCAACCTCCTCCAATCCTCTTAACATTTGGACGCAAGTTCTCCTACTCGGGGCGGTGTAGAGAGATAAGGGTTCGATAACTCATGATAGGTTTGGTCTTGACCTTGAAAATCTCGCGAACATCTCGAAATAATGAGTCCGATTTGGTCGTTCCGGGTCGCCATTTTGCGGGTGGCGTACGGTCGTGGACGGTTTCGCTCCGTCTTGCTCTGATCCCGATCCGCTCCGGGGCTCAGAAGTAGAGGGACCGTGACGCGAATTCTCCGATGGGAAGAGTCCATCTGATCCATGTCCATTCTGAAAGACAGCTCAGGTTTAGCAAATTAGCAACTCACACTCCACGAATCACATGGTGGTTTTGCGGATCTTCGAGGTTCCCATCGGATCGAGCGAGCGAGCGATCTCCATATCCATCGCTGTGACAGTGATTGGCGTAAAGAGTGCGAGACGATCCGATGTGAGTGAATGCACGTGATTCGAGCGGGAATCACGCCTCACTTGTTTTCGCTGGGCTGTCGCCTGTCTGCGCGAGCTCCATGTTCATGGTTTCCTTGCCGAATGCGGAGATGGCTCTGTGTTCCGTTGATGTCATTCGAGACATTCTGTGACACTGCTAGTCTGGACGACGATGGATTTACACCGTCGCGAGCTGGCCGCGTTTACAGCCCCCGAGACAGCAACTCGTTACGACGCTATAATGTCAGAGTCATCTCGGAACAATGCACGAGAAACGTCGCGTACATCGCGTTTTGGAATCAGCGAAAGGGAGTCGATCCGTCGCTGAAGAGTTCTGGCTGAGGATTCTGTCTCTCTCTTCAGGGCCCGGTCGGCAACACCGCGCGTCCGCCGAGTCAGAAGACGCTGAAAATCACTTGAAACAATGCGATGCCATTGACACTTGAAGTAAATTATTTTTCTCTCCTTTTGGCCAGAGAAGAGGTAACGAAAAAATCGAACACAAAAATCATCTCCGTCCGCAACGAAGCCTGGCAGCAACGAAGACAATCAATTGAGGCGAAAACTTTTCTTCGGATGGATGAATTCTTCGCGTTTCTCTCATCCCCGAGTCACGAGCCCACCTCACAAATGACGCAAGCACGAGACAACTCGATCGCCGATTTCAAAACATTTCTCACGTGTCCACTTCATTTTTATCCGACAGTGGACATCGGATCCGAATGAACAATTCTGCAGTTTTTCCGGTGGACAAATTGAAAATCAACTTTTTCGCCAACCCATGGCTTGTCGTCAGAACATCGATCTTTCTCGGCAAGCTTTTCATCACGTTTGTCATACATTTACTGAAATTCTCACTGGGGAAGGTCCTCAAACAAAACAAATCGGAGATAATTCCCACGACGAGGAGTTCAAAAGTACCAATGGAAATCAGAAACTTGGAAAATTTCAGGTACCATGGTATCAGGTACCCGTTTCCGGGCACGGTGCGGCTCTTTTCGGACAGAGTTTCGAGAGCCTGTTCCCGAAACACTGAGATGTCCTGTCTACTTTTGTAGCCGACTTCACTCAGGGTGAACAGAGTGGATAGGCTAGACGGGTCTTTAATAAATTGCGATATATGGCCCTCAAGGGAAGTCGTCCTGAGGTGGGGTGGACGCCCAGGATTCACTGACGCCTCCTGTCCGATTGCGGACTGAGTGAGTGAGCCCCAAAATACTTTGGAAACCCGGCGAAGAATCCGCGAGAAGTCAAATGTCAATAGTTGGTGAACTTGAGCTCTTCGTTGCGATCCACGTGAACTGTTTCCAGCTCATTTTGCTCCGAAAACCGAAGACTTTCGTCACAAATTCACAAATGCTTGGAGAAATCTCTGAGATTTCTTGAGTTTCCCAGAAGTCTAGGATGTTCTCCTAGGCCGCTCATCATCCAATTTGGAACATTCTAGATAAATTGCCCTCCTTTTTTTCCTCGCTGTCCAGGAGGGTATCAGACGGCAGCCTATCTCGGAGCAGCCTTTAATGAACCAAATAATCATCATCAGCGTTGCCGCCGCGATCATCATCGCCCACCAGACCACTTGCCACATCGAGATAAGTTTTTAGTTCACAGTTCATAAACGCCTCTGGAAGAAGATAGCAAGTGGGCGTTGCGGCTTCGTTGAGTGTGTTGGCGCCTCTTCTTCTCCTTCCCGGCGGGTTCCTAACGATTTCAACATCGTCTCACTTTGAATTCTCCCTTGCAGACGCTGCCCCATCATTTCCAGAGCTGATTCCTCTACTTTGGATATTGTCTGCACTTCCAGCAAATGTTGTCATGCTCGATTTGCGCGAACTCGATGCCAAGATCTGCCTCCGAGTCGTTCGGTTGGTCAGACGAACGTGATTTCAGCTTTATTGCCAACGGCTACCAATGAGCTCTCTAGAGGTTCGAAGTTGGTCAGTCCATCTCGGAGTGCTGTTAATTGTCATTAGTGATGCGTAGTTATGTCTCGACTGCAGTTGTAACCGGGGGGAGGGGAAAGGGAGTGAATGAGTGAGTGAGTGTCGAAATTGCACTCGAGGGAGAAACGACTTTTGCTCTGAAAGAGACCGGACCAAGCGCTTGCTGTCCATCGTTGAGTTCGTTGTGTCGCAGTGTGGGTGGAGTTATGCAATGCCGCCATGCGCTAATACGTGACCGAGCGTGCCGGTTTCCCATCAAACTTAGAATACGATCCCGATAACAACAACGAGCTTTTATTGTTCACCTGACTGTGTTTCACCTTCCACTTCGCGTAGTTGCTCAATTGCGCGAACTGAGGTTCAAACTCCTCGAATCATGGGCTGGAATACGGATCTCCAGGGTTTCCGGGTCCAAGTTCGGCGATTTCGAAACTGTGCCCGAGTCCCTATCGGGAAAAACCGCCGAGCAAAAGGGCTCGTTGGAATAATTTCGAATTTCCGAAAACTAGTCAGATCCCTTCATGACTTTGAATCCGTGGAGGTTCGAGCGTGAGGATATCCAGCCGAGATCGACCGTCAGAGGCTGAATCGAATGAAACATCGTGGCTGGATCGGATGTTGATTGAACAACTCGGAACTGAGTGAAAGCTTCAGAGATGGGTTTTGAAAAAATAACGCGGCTTATCCGCCGCTGACGGCGCCGGCGGTCTCGAGGGGTTCAACGTCGAAGCCACGAAGGGTTAGCGAACAAGCGCGCCTGCCTGCCACCCTTTCGAGCGGGCAGCAAGCGTTAATATATGAGTTTTGCGATAACAGATTCGATTTAGGCTCACCATCATTCATTGGCTTGGTTGACATTAATCGAGTGACTCGGCGAAAGCGTTTGGATATTCCTCGATGAATTGAACAACACTCACAACAAGCTCGCTCCCAGAATTCTCGTTCGGATCCCGACAATTTTCTTCGCCTCGGAAACTCCGCTAGGTTTTCTGGCGCGTTGAGATTCCGATAGGGGACCCGAAACAAGCTCCACCTGGTCTCAATCATAATGAGTGCTTGGACGAAGTTCAATTTCAAGCAAGAGAAGAGCTTCTTGCATCGTCGCACAAGCCAGCCCGATCCGATGTCATGAGAACAAAGTTTCTGATGAACTATCGGCTCATCATCGGATCTGTGTTCCTGGAGTGCGGGCTTTCTTTCTTCCCGCCGTCCGCTCGAACGAGACGGAGTTGTCGTCGGTTCTAGTTCCCAATCCAACGAAGCTCTGGGGTTTTGATCCAGGGGAGCATGAGCATCTGCCACTTTCTCCCGTTTCTCGAGTTTCCCCACTCGATGTTTTCGAGATAAACTTCAGGAAGACCTCCGAATTCCTGACTCAGAATTGTCCTTCAGCTTCCGGGTGAGGTGAGACCTGCAAATGACACTTTTCATCTCTCGAAAGGGAAGTGACCTAAGTCAGAAAATCCGTTCCACTCAATGGGAAACGCTTCTCATGCTTGGTTGGGACTTCGGATGTTTTCCCATTCTCAGTCAGATGACGAGAGGAAACGAAATGGGCCGGAGAAAGTGTTCACAAACAACAATTCCAAAGCTTTCTGTTCTTCCCGACATGAGTTTCGCTTGTTTCACGTACACAATAGTAATTTCGCTCTGTTTCGTCCCGATGGGTGGACACCTCGTGACCATCAGGACCTCTGGGATACAAATCGGCGAAGGTCGCTTTCTTTTTTAAGTTGGATGTCGGTCATTCCGGAATATCGCTGTTCGTAGTTGTCTTGTTTCGACGTTCTGTTCCTTCTCAGTCGATCCTTCATCCGTTTAGGGGGAAGGCCTTTTCCTCGGGAAAAATGTGATCAAAACATGAACTATCATATCGTCCACCAACTTGAAATTTCCTCCTCAAGTTGTTCCTCCCGCTTCGTCAAATTCAATGAACACAATGAATCTTCTGCGAAGTCTCGTTTGCAGTGAATCGTTTTCGGTGAGCACAGAAAGCCGGAGTGTCGGACATCTTTTCTTCTCCTGAATCATCCAGTGTTATCTCCGATTCACCAACGAGCGCCGCCGACGTAAAAGCAAACATCGTCAACAGCAGCCGAGAGATAAGGGCTCACGTAGCACGTAATAATTATTACGTTTCGCAGTTGACAACAACTTCTGCAGCGACAGAAGCAACAACAAAGAGCTTCCATCGCCGATCCTCGAGCACGCCCAGGGAAGATGACGAACGGATAAATGGAGCTCCAGAGAGTTCAAATGAAATGGAATCGAAAATGTTTTCAACTCCAACAACTTGGGAGTTTAATAGTTGCGAATTTCTGGCGGTTCTTTCATCTTTAAAAAAGGAAGCGCGCTCATTATTTTCAACAATCGCTTCCTTTTGCCGTTAGCAATGCATGAAACGCAGTTATGCGAGAATTGCGGAGTTTTTTCCTTATCTTTTCTTTTCAATTAACCACCTTGACTATATTTTTCACTTTTCTCCACCAGTCGTGAGAACTTTCACGTGCGTTATCATCCTCATTTGCGGGTGGCGGAACTTTTCTCCTCTAACGAAGGCAATCCAAGAAAATCTTTTCACCTTTCTTCGGTAACATAGTTATAACGAACTCTATTTTCTCATAAGGGATCGCTGGCAGAAGGAGGAAAGTCCACATTTTGATGAGAATTCGATGAAAACTTCTGATCTGACTCAGGAGCTGGGATCGCAAGCGACTCAGGAAGGCTCGGAATCGCAAGCTCTCTCGCCACCTTGGTCCGTTGTCTTCTGTGAGGGGCGTAGTCGACGTTCATGCGCTTTAATGATTCGATTTCTGTTACTTTTTGCCTCCCTGTCTTATTCTGTCTCGTTCTCTCTGCGCTTGGTTAATACGTTTATCGAGCGTTTCGTCAGTGATCAATTATGGAACGGACAAGTCGCTCTTTGTTACCGAGCATCGTCTAAATAGTCGTGAAATCGGCGGAACCGCCTTCGCCCAAACACAGCTTGGTCTGGTAGACCGTCATAGCCACAACTGAAGAACGGACGTGGTCACACCAGAATTAGAGACGCTTTACACGCCATGGAGTTATTGGACCGATCGACTCGGATCCGGTCGTGGTTTCCGCGGCCTTAGACTCACTTCGCCTTCCTTCGGATACTTTCGAAAACAATCATTCCTTAGATATGTAACATCTTTTCTGGAATTCCGAAATCAGGACCGAGAGAACGTTTCTCTTCGAACTTTCACGAAGAGAGATAGAGAGAATTTCTCGTGGGAGATGCTTGAATTTTCATGTTTTCGATGAATCACCGGAGTCTTCATCTTCAATTTCAACAAGTTAACAAAAACTTTGGGACACCCTCGCGGGGAGTGGCATCGCGGTCTAGCTCAATGTTTCAAAAAGTTGAACAAGCCATATTAGGTTACCAGTTGCCTAGCTGCAGCCAGTCATTCGGAAAATAGTCTCGAACGGAGTCGACGTTATTTCAGGGGTGGGTTGGGGACGAGCGAGTGAGCGAACGGACGAAAAACTGCCGTCCACGGCCTGCTGTATCGAAGTAAGGCCTGAATGCACACCGGTGGGGTGGTGGTGGTATACCGCCCAGCGTCGATGGAGGCAGTTTCGGCGTCGGCGGCGGATGGCGGGTAGGCACGACCGCGGGAGAGGTACTTCAAAACACATCTTGACAGGGTAAGACCCTTCAACGACGAGCCTGGCTGGCGGGCAAGCAAGCAAGCAAACTCGCGCACGAAGCGACTCGGCTAATAGGGTATTGAGAGGAGATCTATGAAAAATGGCTGAAATATCTCCCCAGTGATCCCTTCGCTGTCGGGAGATTCTTTCTGCGGGGTTTAGCGAATTTCAGTTGATAAAGACGTTGTGCGTCCAAATACACTTGATGACTCAACATCTCTTTCGAATCGGACGCGTGTCCGCGGTTCCCAGATCCAGAACCACCTCGTGCCCGTTCTCGCCTCTCGTTGTGGTGCACTTTGTGTGAGCATTCGCACGTTGTAGTACATGCCATAGCTGTATCCCCATAAAAAGAAGAAAACTCCCGAATAGGTGAGCAGAAAGAGGCAAAACAGAGTGAACCAGAAAAATGAGCGAAACAGAGATCCACAAACGCGCGTTTAACTACACACTAAGCTTCATGTTATCGCTGTTCGCCAAAGATAAGGCTTAAGATAATATTTGAGCCTACTCAAATGGCAGCCGGCACGCAGAACCTTGAACCGTGCTGCTGAGATATCTTTACGGGTAGCATTTTAACACGGAGATCCTCCTTCGATCCACAGAGGAATCCTCAGCCTTTATGGTTTTACTGCACACGGCAACAGCTTCCTGGCCGCCCGAACAAAAAGAACCTCTGCTCTCGACTACGCGATTTACGTTCATAAAAACACTGAGTCTCTCGCTAGGAGAATAAATTCGTCGTCCTTATAAAACCACCGAGAGGGCATTTGCACTCTGACCCATGCAAGCTTCCCTCCCATTGTAGGCTTCTCCGTTGTTCGACGTCGATCTATCGAGAAATGCCGAGCTGTCGTCACAGAGACCGCCAGAGACTCCGCGAATCTTGAAATTTCGAAATTATTCCCCGGACTCTCTCATTCCTCACGGGGACGGGGAATAATTTCGAAATTTTGGGAAATTCCCCGTATTCCTCAACTTTTTCTGCTCCCGCTGTATTTCTCCTGAATCATAGATCCGAAATCCCCTCCATCGTATCCGAAATCTTCAGTTCTCGAACGTTTCTGTTTCGTTTCAGAGAATGATGGCTAATCCGCGATTTTATCTTCGGCAATCTTCAACCTCTCCGCCGCAGCCGCGCTCATCAGCGACCATATAAGTCTATTATGGCCGCAATGAGAGCGCTTTCACGATTTTAATTTTCTCTTGACGGGGTTTCGCTCAAGCTGTCCTGAAATTTGACGTTTCCCACCGCATGAATATCATCGTTCCACACTGAGCTCGACACGAAATCTGCCCGGAAGAAACATGACTTTGTTTTCGTAATCAGCTTCTGGATTTTTATATTTTTGCAGTCCCTAATCAGTCCGGGGAGAGGACCGGAATCATGCAGACGACCAAACGTGACAACATCGCTCGACATGAAGAACATTTCGGGGTTTTTCGCACCTTCTGCCAATTAATCCAGCGCCTCGACTTTCCGTTCGAGTCCTTTCGAAACGCCGAAGAAGATGGGGAGATGGCGAAGCAGAAATCGTCGCTTTCAGAAATTAGACGCAACCGTGTTTACGGGTCGCTGGAGATAAACGTTGATCATCTGGAAGAAGGAGGAGGCGTCGATCACGAAAGACCTCTGAACCTCGTCGTCCGGCTTTCCAGCCATTAGCTGCAGAAATCTGTCAGAAAATAACGTTTCGGCGAAGGAAAAAAAACTCAAAGCATGGGAGCGTTAGGCATTCGATCGACGACGGTGCGGCGGCCGTCGTGTCGGTGCCGCCGCCGCCGCCACCACCGCACGCACAGCCTCAATGGATCACCCGACCGAGAAGCGGCCATAGGAAATGCTAATTTTTTCCACAACACGAAAACAGACGGGAGAGAAAACAACAATCCATGAATGAACGAACGGACGACCATCGATTCCGCCAGAATGGAAAAGAGGGAAATTCCTCTTCCATGAACGATCACTGACGAGGTAGCTGAGCAGTCAGCGGGTCTGGCTCGTGTCTTGCAATTCAAGTTCTCGGGACCGACTCTTTCGCTGGAATCTCGCTCCAACAAGAGTCTTGCCGTCCTCCCGGTTGATAATTCTGACCCGATGGTTTGGCTCAAGTTCTCATGGATTGATGCGAGAAATAAATGAGCCAGATAGGAAGCCGGCCGCCACCTTGGGAAAACCATGTTGCTCGATTGGAGATTTCGTTTAGAACACGACAGTCGGCAGTCGAGCAAGCGAAATTGATAATGCAAACGCGCTTTTCAATGGCAGCAGATAAGAACGACGTGTGAGTCGAAGAGCTCCATCCAGCGGCCGGTCGAGTAGAACACTGTTCTCAGTCAGCTGATAGAGAAGATCCAAGAGGGCCGAGTGAAGACCAATTTGGTCACATGTGGAGGATCTTCGTTCGCTTCGTCTTTTGGGGATTTCTCTCAGTCAGTCAGCTTTCGAAGACGGCGCACCGCGAGCAAGTTGAGCAAGTCAGCTAAGATAACCCTCCGAAGACGACCACACAGGTCAAGCAGACCAAGAGGCATTTGATTTGAAATAAAGACATTCTAATAAATTTGATTACGTTTCGGACTCGACTGCTGCTGCCGCCAACGTCGCTTATCTCGGCTTTTATTGTCCACGATAGGAACGGAGTTCGGATTGTGGACCGAGCTTGGCTGCGGCCACACCAGCGACAACAGCGACGAGAACAATTGAAATCAAAGTTGGATGTTCTTAAAGTCACAGGCTTTGCGGGTGTTTTGTAGGAGAGGATAGTGCATTCGCTTACAACGGCGAACAACCGATGCTGTTATCTTTAAGGCTTTCTAATAGCAGCCTGGATGGATTAGGTAAGCAACAAACATTCCCCGGACTCACTCGCAATAAGCTTGCTACATAACGGTCATGCTTTGCGATCGGCAACAGTACTTTCCCTTACATCCCGCTACAAAGATCTTGCTCGCGATGTCGCATTGTCGAACCGTCACCACAGAATCCATTTTATGACGTAAGCTGATGGAGCTTTCGCAAGGCCGCAGCGAATCTAAACCAGAAACGTGAATGTTGCTTTGGCGTACGCTTCCGGATAACTCCTGCTGTCGAAAATAAACTTTCCAAAGTAACTTCCACAATGGCTGGTTTCGAATGCTGTGGACTCGTTTCCACCAACGGTTCGATCGGTTCAGAGTTTAATCAAAGTCGAAGGGGCAGTTCAAGTCAAAGATGAAGGCATTCCTCTTTTGTGTTTGGATCGATTGGTCAATTGGTCACTTCGGAACTTTGTTTACAGTCGTTTTGATGAATGATCATACTGGATTGTTGCTCGATGCCATTGTCGTCATCGTTCGCGGGACTTCAGGCTCGGTTGGAATACAAAACATCATAATTCGACGACGGCTCGATCCTCCGATTGTTCTAATCGCATACAAAAGATTCACCGCTTATAACTGGAAAACAACCACATCGAGAATATTCTCATTTTTCTAATTCCGTAGTTGTGCGATCCGAACGGGTTCCGAGTCTTCAGACACTCGCTCTGGCTGGAAAAGTCCGCGTCCCTCTGAGAGATCTGTTCTATAAGTGTGCCTATGAGTCTGCCTTGTAGTAAGGTCGGCTGTTCGTTCGTTGCTTCGATCGTTCGCTGCTCGGATGGTATTCCCGGTGGTCTCTCGATCTCCTTCCATCAACACAGTTGCCCGTTTTCCAACGGAGGAGGTGATCAATAGCCTGTGCCGTGCGCGTTGCTGCCGCTGCAAATCTACCCCGCCACCACCACCACCACTGGCAGAGCAACTAACATCGCCAACACCACAACAGCGGCGGCGTGGCAGCAGCAAACCGATAGTCCGGTTTTTCCGATGTTATTCTACCGAGTGTTGGAACCCTCTCCAGCAAACTCTTCGATCTGTCGCCGAGTACACACGCAGCAGACGACATTAATCACTCCACAAACAATAACGCCTGCTGCCCGGCGATCATTCTACTTCGATGTACCCGAAACTGTCAGAATTTTTTGCGCCCCGAAACCGATCATTCAGATCCTCAGGCTTTTTCTGTCGTGGACTCGAATCCCGTTCCGAGATCTCGAGGTTTCGTTGCTTTGGAAGTAGGATCGTGGTCGTGCCACACCGGCTAACCTTGGTTTCGACACCCACCTGCAGCTGACCGTCCATGAGTGAATGTGTCCGGTCGCGTGTCTCAGGGAGCAGCTGCCAGTTTTCCTGCTCGACTCGCCCGCCTTGAGTGTTGGTTTTGGAAGCGCTGTCGTTAGGTGGTGGTTTTGCTGAAACCTATTCGGGCGTCTGCCTTGCCGGCGTTGGTTACGTCGAACACCGAAGTGACTGCCATTCGAATTAATCGATGACCGTAAGACGCAAAGCAACGCTTTCGACTGACTGAGGTTAACGGTCGGTCGGTCGTCCGCTCCGGTGCTGCACGAATCGACGATCACGACGAGGCCTGGAATCGCAAAATTGTGAAGTTGATCAGCGAAAGCAGCGGTAATAGCTGAGGAGTCATCGTCGTTCTCTTGATCATTCTCAGCATCGGTTTCAGAACTGTTTCCTCGCGGGAAGACTGAATTCTCAAGTTCGAATGCTGGTTGCGGATTCTCGAAACGCGCGGGATGTTTCCAGTCGGGCGGCGAGTCAGGAGACTCCTCCTGGTCCAATCGGAGAGTGTGATTCTTGGAATTTTCGCTGCGGCAATTCATTTTGAGGAGCGAATCTTCGTCATTGCCTCGCGAACAACGCAGGCTGAGGCGAGCGAACACAAAGAGATGAAGAAGGAGAATCCTTGTTTTCCCAGTTTGGCTGTTTGCTGTTGTGTTTCGAGCGAGCGGAAAGAGTCCTTAGAGTATTTCCGCCTCCTCGTCCCTAATTCCGCCTACCACCCATGTCTACAGCGGCAATAACGTCAAGTACTACGCCCTTCGCGTTGTTCCCGCAGCCCCTCTCCTTGCGATGTCGGTTCCTCTTCCCGTTGCATCCCTGCTGGTTCTCTCGTACCACCCCCTCCCCTCCCCCCCTTTACGTAAACCCGCGCCCCGGGCAGAACGAAAGTGGTTCTTTATTTTTTTCCGTTGTCGATTCCCATAGGTGCAATACTGGTTTTATGTACGGCGGAACCTTACAGTCGTCGTTGTATTTGTTCATTCGTTCCCTCGTCTGTCTGTCTGTCTGTCTATTCGTCGATCGTTTCGTCCGAGGAGTTCGTCCATCGTGTCTGTACATTCTATTTCTCGGCCGTGTATCGGACAAATGCTCGAGCGAGTCTCCCAATAAAACTTGAATATCGACTTGCATTTTGCCGCCCAGATAGGCCTCTTTCGGGGCACGCTTCGTCGCTCGCTTTTGTCACGTCCGATGAAGGAGACTTCACCCCGGGGAGCTTCAAAAAAGAGCCTCCAACACCACTACTCCGCGTCAGATTTAAGTGTCAGTCTTAAAACGCCAGTCCATAGTACCTCCTGGGAGAAATGGATATTCCCGTAACACATCGCGTATGGAAATCTCAACGGGCATGGCGCGAGCCGGAACGGTTTTTGCACGCTTCGAATGTTTTCGATGAAGAGATCCTGGATGGAGACTCGCATGCCGATAGGTTCAGATGAAACATCGAGCCTTTCAACGGTCTGTTACTCTGACCGTTCAACCAAAGCCCAGTCGGACCGTTCAGCCGTTCTCCACCAGTTTCCATTTAAATGTTGGATACTTGTGCCTTTTGAATGTTCGTTGACCGTTAACTTTGGACCGTTTAACCGTTTCCTGAAGTACCGTTGGACCGTTAGATTTTCGGAGGTGTTTGCCGAATTGTCACATTCAGAGCGACCTAATCATCTGCACCGTTGGTCCGTTCGTCGGGATGCTACGATGTAAACGGTCAGCTCCTCGCAATCCCGTGGACATTGTCTAGTCCCGATACAACCAGGCGCAAGTCGCATTTGGGAAGAACGAGAAGGACTAGCAGCGGAATTCTCTCTCGGCGGAGACACTCGAGATCTGGGGGCTCGTGAAGGGAAAAACTGTCGGGTCTAGTGGTTCCCCGAACGCAGCTAAATATAGCTCCCTCAGTCAGGCTCCGAATACTCTGATTGCCAGCTCGCAACTACATGCATCGAGTCGGTCGTTTTCCAATCGACGCCGCTCATCATCAGGAAGCGCATGATTGCGAATCGAGGGAGTTTGAAAACTTTCGAGAATCCGTACATTCGAGCTACGCCACCAATGGCCGTAGTTTTTTTGAGTTGAACTCCGTTCGGAACTTGACAAACTTTTCACCGATGACGGTTAGTGCCGAAACTAGACGTGAAGGTCGGAAAATCGTGCTCGTAATCAAGAAGTATCCAGTGTGAAATCAGTTTTTGACAAAGGCCGTCATTGAAGCCTTACGGCGGGAATCAAGGCAAGCTCGAGGGAAGTGACGGCTCGACGGAGAGCTCGTTCTGCCGCCGGCCTCCGGCTGTTGTCAAGCGTCTACGTGCCTGTTGTGCCTCCCTCGGGAGAGCTTCTGGAGTGACATAGTGTCTCTCATCTCAGATTGCGTGCCGGCGCAAACCCGTGCGCTCGAAGAGCCCGTCGTCAGGGAGTAATGCTGGGAGCAATCCTCTCTTTTCGCCGATATCTCGACTGTTTGGGAACTGTTAGAACAGGTCCAGTCGAGCAGCTTTCGGCAGTGATTAGCGCACTGTCTCCATCAACCAAGAGTCGGCGGCAAACGGTTTCACCGAAAGCTTATCCGACGCCCGCGCCATGAATTTTCAACGACTTGGAATTAATCATACCAGTAGTAAATGGTTCCGTTCGGCTATACGATACACGCTCGCGTCGACAAGCTGCTCAAAGAGAGTTCTACGGCGAGACTTGTACCAGCTCCCTGATTCCGAATCGTCCGCGTAGTAGTTGGGCTTCATCGGACAAAGCCTGAATCCGCAACGAGCCATCGTTTAGAGCGAATTCGGTTTCGAACCAACAGCTGGCTCGGTATCGGCGTAGAATTCAAAAACGCATTCGGTCAGGTGGACCTGATGTGCGCCATTCAGAGCTGTGGCGTGCTCCGCGTTCCGTGGCCACCCCACCCTATGGTGTCACGATGAGCATCTCGCGTGCCACGGACAAATGGACACCGTGACCAGAGCTTTTATGGTTTGGCCGAGCTATCAGCGAAGTGCTGCGGACGGCGAGAACATACACTGGTGTGAGGCTAATACGAGTTAAAAAAAAAATCGTCGCTTCCGCCCTGGCGGGACTGAACGTCTGATACGGATCATGCGCTGCATGGTGACCATTGCAATCACACTGATCGAGCTCTCTGTGTGAATGGAGCGAATTGAGGAGGAATCGAAACCTGTGGGGAACCGTTAGCCGAATGGGGGAATGGGGACACAGGACCTCGCAAGTTGGCGAAGCTCCACGAATCGAGAGGAGATGGCCCTTCCGCATCAATGGGAATGCTCCTGAAAGCCGTCGCGACCACCGGTCTTTCAGCAACTTGGGCTAATTGTCACACAGAATACGAAACAGAGGATCCCTCAGATCGAATCCTACGGTCGTGGGTCATCCAGCTCGTCCCGTCTCGTGCGGTTAAACTTTGGGTAATGACCAGTGCCTTCAGATCAGGAATCACTTTCATCCCAGAGACTCGAGAGAGAGGAACTCTTTCTATAATATCGTCGGTGGTCACAACGTGATAACATGGGCTCATTGATAAACATTCACTCATCAAAACTGTTTTGACTTTGAGATAAATATTTACTCATTATCCGTCTCTGATTGATTCCCGGTGAGGTTCTAAATGTCGGCTGGCCTTCGATCCGCATCAATATCGATTGAATGTCATAATCATATTTGATTTAGAAATATGATATGTGAATATTTTAAAATATGTATGTAGTAATTAGAGCTTGGAAGTTCACGCATTATTCATTAATCACCCTCCATCAATCCATGAATAGATTGATCGGAGGCCGATCATTCGATGTTATTCGCCCAACAAAGTCGCGGACTGGAACAATCCGGCACTATTTCACCAAATATCCATCAATTCATATTGATTGATGGAGGTTCAAAAGTGATTGATGCCTGAACTTCCAAGCTCCAGTAATAATATAATGTAATGATGTCACAAATATATAATAATATTAAAATATCAGAGAATATGTCACTATGCATGACTAGGTATCTTCATTTCAATATTTCATGATAAAATAATGATGTCATGTGGATATAATGATATAATTTTGGAGAACATTTCGATATGTATTGCGATCTTTATTTCATTTTCCAGTATTTCATAATATGTATATAATAATGTAATGCAATGATGTCATATGGTTTTCATTATATAATATGTGAGAATATTTCAATATGTATAACAATCATCATTATCATGATCAAGGTACCGTTCCCTTCGATTACGCGCAAACCGCGAATCTTGGAGGGCAGCGGTAACGCATGCTCTCAAACCGTTCCGGGAAACCAGGGAAATCTATGGGGAGATTTGCTGGAGTTTTTGGGAGGAAAAGCAAGAACTCGATGAATTATTCCGATGTCCGGACCACGGTTTTCGCGGATTTCTCGCGACGCTTTTGGATTTCACTTTGCGAGCGGTCGACAGCCGCCCGAAAAGTTTGTCCCCAGTAGATTTCGCTATTTATTTTCGTCTGGGGCTCCAAGAGTGAGGTGCATCTCAAAAAGATATTTCTCGAAATGTGAGTGAAAGAAAGAAAAAACCAAATACTACGAAATCTCAGGCGAAATCTTTCCTACCAAAGACGGTTTTCAGCTGGCCCGCCTGCCTGCCTGCCTGCCCGACTTGGTTGTTCGGTCTCTGAAGACGATGACGGCGGGGGAGTTGGCCCGGCTGAATCAAAAATCGCTGAGCACTTCGCCAAACGTCACTCAAACGTCACTCTTCACCACACGAGGTGCTCTATGACCGGACGGCGACGGCTCGCCTGCTGAATTCACGGCGCATTCGCGGCACCGGGCAAGAAGCACAGAGCGAGGATCAGATGCTGACGGCTGGGGAGCGCCGTACCGTGCCGCCAGCGACTCCGAGTGTTGTATCTTCTCGATGTATCTCTCCGCTCGACCGAGAGTCAAAACTTTCAGAAGCAGACGGAGCGATTATCGTTCTCGAGCAGCCGTTGATGACTCAAATATTGATTGAGGCCGCATCGGTTCGTGCATAGCTTGGGATATCAGAGTCCGGTGGATTTCGGGAGCAAAAGTTCCCGCCCGATCGACTCCCCACCAGGACCAGGAAGTCGTGGTAACTAAGGGCTGAGAGGTTGTCACGGCTTGGCGTTGATGGCCTGAAACCCCGGAGGCAATTATCGGAGGCAAAACTGGATTAGAAACTTCATTGCAGGTGGGGGCCGGCCGGTTGGGAATTCAGCGAGGTAATTCAGTGTGCGGATGGTTGAACGAGAGAGCATGCCGGCGTGCGGGCGGGCGTCCAGCCGCGACTCGACTTCCCAGGAGTGCATCTTGCAATCTCTGCTTGCAAGAAGAGACTGCAAGCTCAATCGATCGAAAATGCACCGGACCGGCTGAGTTCTTGGCGAGAAAACAGCGAGCGGGTGTCAACCAGCAATAAATTATTGGTCAGGGGAGCCAGTAACAACGACTACAACAACAACAACAACGGCCAGCTTTGCTCAACAACAACGACTCAGTCCTCTATTGAGTCGATGTACGCGGAGTCCACGTCGCGCTCTTGCAGCTGGTCACGGCAGTCGTGACATTTGGCACTAAACCGCCGAAAGCGGCCGTGATCGCCTTCACTAACCTTAGCCACCTCCGTCGGTTCCGCCGTGATCACGATCCTGGCCGAGCTTACCGTCTGTACCAATTCTCAACATTTTCCCGTGTCTCGCCGGATTTCATCGCAACTAATTGTAAGAAATCAAACTCTCTTTCTGATCTCTTGGGAGTCTCTTTCTGGATTCTAGAGAGGGATCCCGTCAAAGCTCTGCACCTGAAATTTCGAGTTGTTGAGGCGACGATTGGAGAGAAGCGTTTTGAGCTTGAAATCGGAGATAAAACACATTCCCTTTATGATCAAGTGGATGACGATGTCGAATTAATGCAAACATCGATTGGAATTCACCCGGGATGGAAATCGTGCGGCCGACCCTTGAACTTGCGAATAAATCCTGCGAGATCCGTCTTCGTCCAGGCCGACTGCCCATTCAGGAAAAGCCAGCTCTTGGGAAATGATATCCGATGTAATAAACACCGATCGATGTTTGGAATATTAATGAAATCGATTGGAGCTGAGTTATGTTTACGGCACGATTCGGTGGTTCCTCGATGTCAAAACGGAATCCAATAAATAAATTCCGAGCGTTTATGGCGGACACGTCTCTTCGAAGCGAGGCCGTCCGTCGTCTCGAAAAATTCGTATTTTCGGAAATTCGGACTACCGAGCAGTTTCGACTCGATTCCGTGCTTAAGCCGAACTCGGCTCCATCTCGGATTCGCCGGAATTCAGCTTCGTCAAATCAAATATTCCATTACGCTAACCCTGTGCGGCTCAGAGCTAGAATCCGAGTCGATCGGAGCGGCCCCGGGTCCAGGAAGCCGCGCGTTGGGTAATCACGGTGAACCCGAGAGAGCGATAGATGTTCCAGAACAGTTCAGTCATCGGAGCCATGTGGTTCATTTCTCGACGCGTCTTCCAACGAGAGGTGTCCAAGTGTGTTGTGGCGATGGCCTTTGGTGTTTTACTGAGGCTGCAGTTTTATGACCCCGCAAAAGAAGCCAGAAGAGAATTCTTGTGCTCGCCTGGTTATAATTTATATCGCCTTCTTAGGCTGAGGCAACTTTCAAGAGTTGTCAGTTCCCAGAACAAGAGAAAGAAAAGAAAGGAAGAGGGAAAATCCTAAGCAGCAAGCGCGTCGCTGTTTCCACAACTCGGATGACCGATCGTTTAATGACGTCAGTGAGAAATTTATCGCTCGAATTCATCTTTTGTCGAATCATCGCATATCAGGTCCACCAGTTTATGTTGTTCTTTCTCGAATGTACTTGCACCCTTTGCCTCGAGAAGTTTTCTCAATCACAGACGCGAACAAACGCGAACTTCTTTTGCCTTTTTTCTCGATTCATACCATGAGACATTAATTCGAAGATGAAACAGAAGCTCGGAGAGCCTTTGAGGACATTTCTTCCAGTTGACGTTTCGACTGTAGTTCATCATATTCTGCTGAATCAGTCAAAGAAATCATCAGGCCGAATGCTGTTGTTGTGCAACTGGTCCTGAAAGTTCCTCTACCGGTCCGTGCGGGGCATCTGCGAGTAAGCAAGCAAGCAGGAGAGTAAGTGAGAAAGGAAGTATGTAAGTAAGCAAGTAAGTTATGAACGGCTCATATTACAAAAGCGCTCGATCAGTGTCGCCTTCTGCATTGTAGGAACCTGGCCACGTCATAAAAAGACGGAGGCACAGAATCCGCCGCTTTTTATAGAACACTGCATTCTCCCCTGCTTGGGTTTACGCCCCTCCCCCCCCCCACTGCAAGGACCCCGAGGGCCCCAGACGGCTCCCCTAACGCGGGTATGACGGATGCGTTTTGGCGGGATCATACATTACCGTCGTCGTTGTGTACGAAGAGCAACCAAACAAGAAGGAAAAAAAAAGACCTTCACAGCTCAAAGTCACTACAGCTAATTAGCATTAGCCGCTCGCTTCCTCGGCGCCACGTTCCGAGCCACTTTGCGGGACGGACGATCGGCAGTCATATCTTATCAGAGCGACGAAGCCTTTGCCACGTCCGAGCGGCGGGTCACGGCGTCTTGCCACGCCCAGCTTGAGTTTCCCGCGTAATATCCGGCAGAAATTTCCAATCTCGAAACGGAGATCTCTCGTCGGCGTCAGATGTTTTGTCACCAAGGAGTTCATCCTCACAACGTGGATTCCGTCGAGGACTTTTCGACCTCCAGCGTCCAGGTGGTCGTGGTCACCTACGCGGATTCTTCGATGCCGCGCAGAAACGAGAATATCTGCTCCGAGTCACGAGGATCCATCCGGGAATACATATCTTCCGAATTCAGGATATCGTGCGAGTTCCACATACTCGTGCACGTGCCTTACGTTCTGAGGAAATGGCCATAACAATTACCGATCTCTCCATTGAGCGCAGCGAGCACGTCGGATGTTTTCGAGCTTAAAATTCAGCGGAACGTCCCAAAAAAGCGATGTTCAGACCAAACAACAGAGAGCTCGAAATGCTTGGAATTGAATGAAAAAAAAGGCTTGTGGTTAACCTCGACCCCCGGAGAGCTCAACCCTTTGAGTATGAAGTGTTTTTTTTCTTCGAGTTTTATGACCCGGTGACAAACCCCGGGGTTCGCTCGACTTCGTTTTTTAGGCATCTTTGTTAACGAATTCACGCGAAGGCATCCACCGCAGAGCATTTCCAAAGAAGAAATTGACAGCTCAATATCGGCATCACCAAATCCAATCGAAAGTATGTCCTAATGAAGCGCGCCGACGAGCCAGTCCCTCAAACGAACTCCGGGTCGTCGTAAATCACAACGAGATTCCAGGTGGTGTTGGAAAGAAACCGTTCCGGCTGCTCGTTGCGTCACGTTACTTCGCGGAAACTCGCTAACAGAGTCCGAGACGGGATTATACAATCGATCGAACGATTTACAACAAGCTGACGAACTAAGGTTCAAAATTTTTGTCGGGGTTCCCGTGGCGCATTTCCACCATAATGAAGATAAGAGATCGCGTGCGGCTGACATTTACAGAGACAAGAGAACGGAAAGGGAAAAAAAAACGCCGATTCTGCACCCTAACACTTCTTTGCTCTTTGATGTGCGTTTGCCCCAATGGATCTGTCACTTAATTATGAGAGATAAAGTTATCTTCTGCGCGTATGCGTGTAACGCGCTATCGCGAACCGCTTATCAGCTTTGAAATATGGCGTACGAAATTCTGAAGGCGACTGTCGGCGTTCGATTCGTCGCTGCCTTTGAAGACCAATGTCGGTAAAGCACCAGACGGTCATTATCGAGTTTTTCAAGTTTTATTTCTTTTAAAAAACCTGAATCTTCTTGCGGAACATCGATCCGCCGAGCTCAAATCCGAAATTCCATCAAAACCGAAGCAAAGTTACTACCAGGAAGGTTCTCGGTTAGCGCGGAAACTTCAACCGAACGCCGCGGAGTGATATTTTGCGAAAGCAAGAGGCATCTGGCAGCACTCGAGTTTTTCGAAATATGTAGAGCCATGATCCGGGGACGTGGTATTGGAGGGAAATCGCTCCCCCGAATCGAGGTTTGGATCTCACCTGAGCTGTTGCAATCCACCACAAGCACTCCAGGTAATGACTCATAAGGCGAGTGGGGGAGGACGGAGGCGTGTCCAGGAATTTTTAGAATGCACTTCGATTAGGCTGGCCACTGTGACCGCTCCGGTCCCATCAAAAAATCTATTACGGTCCACCTTTGTCTGCAGAATTCCAATTCCCTCTCAGTGAATATCTCCTCGGAACAAACCGAAACGCCAGAGTTTGAGAGAAGAAAAACGAGAAAATTGTTGGACTCTGTTTTTTCCTCGAGAATCAACTGAAAATCCTTCAACACTTCCGAGGAGAAACGAGAATCTTAGAAATTATAGCGAAAACTCAGTCAGTTTTGGTTCTGCTCTGATTCCACGGTGCTGTATCTCGATTTTGTTCCCGAGAATCTTTGATCTTGTTTTGCGCGAGGAATTCCGATTTCAGGGAGCGGAGAAGAGGAGCAGAATCGAATTCGGGCGAGAATTCCGCAGGAACGCATTCGCATCCCCAGTATTTCTCCTGGGTTGGGTCGCTACTTCTATTCGTGTGTGTTTTATTCATTGGCTCTCCTCTGGGCCAATAAGTTGTTCACTCAAATAAGTTCAGGCAAAGGCAACGTGGGATTGTCACGTCCTGCTCCTGAGGGATTCGCAGACGAAGCGCTATAAAGCGCAGTGGACAACGGGCACCTACTTTCGGTGCCGCCCCGTCTCCAACTCGGAATTAGAAATCTTGGTTTCGTGCATTCTCCGTTCTTCCTTCCTCTCTGCTCAGTTCCTCGCTTTTTCCTATTCGGGAAGAGGGGAAATAGTGAAAACTAACAGAAATGATGGAGATTCCCGAAGGAAAATGCGAAAAAGACGGAGAAATTAAGAGAAAAGGAGATAGAATCGGAGAAAACCTTCATCACTGCATGATTATTGTGAGTTTTTCGGGACCGCTGACTTCAGTATCAATCGACTTGTTGTCTAACGACGAGCTTTCTCCGCCCGCTTCCCAAAATCTGGACCACCAGCTCGAACGAGAGTTCTGATTTGGATCGTGTTGAGCTCGGAGTCTAATTTCCTCGGAAAGCTCGACTGAGTGATAAAAGGCTTCAAAAGCCCGGCACAGCTGAACGAAGATCTCTCACGCATCCGCGGTTCGCGTAACCCTTCAGTGGTGACAGCTCTCTGAAAAACCACAGAACCTCAAGCTGATAGGGACGTTTCGGGGCGTGCAAGACTTTCACCATCGTTTTTTCTGCGCCGTCTCTCTTCTCTCTCCGTCTGAAGGGTTGTTAGCGAAAGTCAGATCTAGATACATCACTTCCCCTTCTCACGCTTCCGAAGACATTGATTGAATGACATACAGACTTCGGGGGATTCGCGGAGCCGTTTACGCCATTCTAGTGCTTTCAGCGACCGAGAAGTCAAAATCAAGAGAATCGTTTCAAACCTCCACATTTCGAATTCGGATCCGAAAGTTTTGAGACTTCTCAGAGGTCTCAGTGGAGGAAAAACCGGAATTCCAAACCGTAAACTCGTCGTGAGATCTTGTGGAGAGCAAAACATATGCGCATCTCCGTTCGTGTCTATCCGTGGGTACAAGAACACGGCAATGCAATGACGTTGTACAAAAAGTACCTAGATGCTTTCTATCTCAGGTCATGGGATGCAGGGTGAACTCCTGCTCGCAAAAACAGCTTTGCTCCTTTCTGCTGCTGCTATTTTTTTCGTCACTAATGAAGCTCATTGTCATTGAAGACAGTGGAGGTTTTTCTCCACTGAGTTTGTTGGTCTCATGCTGCACAGAGGAAGAAAGGAGGTTTTTATCTCGGCTCATACTTTCACGCGAGACACGGACCCGGGAAGCATCGTTTCTCTTCAACTCAACGGAGACGGCAACTTCCCTCCGAAAGGAGTTCCGATCAAAGGTCAGCTTCCCACACTCGGCAAGGCAGAGACTAGGACTCCGGCTCGGCTCAGGATTCAATTCCTAGACTCAAAACTCAAGGCTCGAAGCGTTTTAGGGAACGAACATCATCTCGGCTCGGATTTGGAAACGAATTCGATTCGAGCGAGGGTAATCATAATCGCCGACTTCGGAAGACTCATTCTGCAGAAATAGCTGGCGAGGCTCGGACCTCTTGATTCGGAGCTCTGATAACTCTCGCCGGGATTTCGGAAACTCCCGAATTCTCCCGACAGTAACGAGCGTCGACATCATTCCGACTGAATGATAGAGCGCTCAACGATCAGCAAAGAACACCGCGCTTATCGGCGCCAGTAGATGGCGT
Source organism: Neoseiulus cucumeris (assembly GCA_021527715.1). NCBI lineage: Eukaryota > Metazoa > Arthropoda > Arachnida > Mesostigmata > Phytoseiidae > Neoseiulus > Neoseiulus cucumeris. Next base: position 199,523 of record JAJSRV010000086.1, on the reverse strand, counting down.
CGAGGACGAAAGGACGAACTGCAAGGATGGCGATGATTGAGAAACTCCTGCTTGCTGTTGTTGTTGATGCCGCCACCGACGCCGCCGTTGTCGTCCTCTGTCTGATATCTCCTTTTGCTTTTATTGCCCATCAAAACTTCCCCATTGGAGACGAGGCCAGCGACGGCAACGATGATTTATCCTCACATATCCTGCACGACAAAAACGTATAAAAGTGACACCACTGTGGCTGCGGCCGCAAGTGAAGTTCTCAGCGGAAAGAACGCAACGAAATATTTCAACATATAACTCCAAGGGGGTCGGGAGAAGGAGGGCCCAGAAGGGGACAGGGAGTCAGGGACCGGATTTCAACGAATAACTCCGAGGCCAGACGGATGGGAGGGGGAGCCGGAGACTGAGCGAAGGCTGCGTGAGTCTGGTTGGATAATAGGAGCGACGAGATGGCACAAAAACGTTTTTGACGGACGGTGAGATTCCCAGAAGAACCGGCGTCCCCGCTCTCGTTTAACTTCTCCAACTGCCTTCGGAAAAAGAAAAAAGAGAATCCTCCGAAGTGCTGGCTCGGGTTCACTGCGGATGACGTAACAAATGACGTCCCGATGGACCCCGAGAACCGAAAGCGTGTTTCTTTACGTTGCTGACGGCGAGGCACCGCAAGGTTCTGACGTTTTCGAAGGCGGCCGCGCCCAAACCATGTAGGATTTTTCATACTCGAACTCCGAACTCAATTCGCGGACTGCCTCCATGGGGATTACATGCGGCTGCTGCCGTTCGAAGAGTCAAAAAGTGTTCCACCGAGTTGAGTAATAATATCATCCCTTCCTCGAATCTTGCGGCCAAATCTCTCAAAAGAATCGCCGTCGGAACGCACTGTTTCATTAAAAGAACTGAATTTCGGAGGGCAGAGGGCAACTTCTTCGAATGGAAGCCGAGAAATTCCGCCAACATTGTCGGGCAACGCCGGAACTGCAGACAGTGCTGCCCTCTGGCGGCAAGCTGGGCGTAACTCGAAGGCGGAGCTCATAAGGGTTGGCTGACGAGCGTTTCGGAGCCGTTGGCTTTTGAGTATTCTTTGAAACCTCCATTGAGAGAAGCCACACGGCCGACGCGACCGAGGAGCTCTAGAAGTGGTGAGAATGAGCCGAAACCGAGACGATGAGTAAGTAGAATACAACGATATTTTCTCTCAACAGCGCACAGTCGACCTGTTTGTTTACTCGGTTTGATTCATGGCATCGCGTCATCGTGAATTCGTTCGATCCGCTCGAATCGAGGAAGGGAAAAACCAAGGAGGAAAAAAAGAATAGAAATCGCTCGAGTGAGAATTGATGAATGACGCTCCCGCTTCGGAAATTTCTCCGAGAGCCTAGCACGTCCCTCGAGCCTGTGAGATCGGTCTCCTGTCACGTCCGTTCTCTTCGATGAATTCCGATAAAGTGAAAGAACTCCATCTTATTCATGGTTTTTCCACTCAAAGAGATTCCTCCTCCGAACTCCATGCTTTCATAACGATGTTCTCTACGGAGTTACGGACGTCTTATAGTTCTTACTCTCTGACCACATGCTTCAAATCTGAGACAAATAACAAGTAGCGTCTACTGCAACGAAACGAGCTCTTTTTCGGCAAAGATTTCCAGCAGAATGCGAAACAAAGACTAGAATGGGATCTAGGCTGGTTTCGACGAATTCTCGGATCACACAGCTCCCGACAATTCGCTCCGATTGTATCCGAGGCCGACAACAAATCTTGGTCATCGAGTGAGATAGCTTTGCCGTCAAGCGATCCTCGTCGCTGATGTGGCTTCCAAATCTCGACTCGTTCCCCTCCAAATCCGTCTTCAGTGCAGTTTACCGCTAAGCAGCGTCTTAAGCATTATCGTAAATAAGCTGCGACGCAAGGGCTAAATCGTTGTCCTCTCCCTTTGCTGTCCCAGGAGGCAAAAGGAATTCTGCCAAATCCTTCCTACTGCAACAACGTTCTGTGTGAACATTTTCAGCACCTGCCGCAGTCCGGGCCGGAAGTTTGAGCTGAGCTTTCGTGGATTCGATTTCCGTCCGTTTCCAGATCTCGGAATTCGAGATTCCATTTTCTTGAATTTCTCGAGCGGGTAGCCAACATCGAGTCGAACGGTGACCGAATTTAGGATTTTATGACCAGCAAAATAGGCGTTGTTGTATTTGAGTGTGTTTTCTTTGTCTCATGTGTTGTGTGCGGAACACAACCCAACACAGCATCGAAAGATCTTGCACTAAATTCCCATCAGGCCTAATTGTCCGGCCTAGCGTTCGTTCCGGCGCTCGCGGAGATGGAGGCAGCGGATGCGTGCTTTTACGAAGCGATGGGGACACGTTTATGGCTGGTGGAGTATCGTTCCAGACAAAGGATTCCATTGTCTTTCGGTCGTGATTCGCTTTATTATCGACGGAAGCAGCGGCGACGGCACCGAAGAACTTGAGCGACGCCTCAATTGAAATCATCGAACATCCATTCTACAACTACGACCTACCCGGACGGGTGGCTGAATAGCCGTTCAACTGATCGACCGACCACGGACATGCCGAGGGAACAATCGGCTCCACGACTCACGCAAAACGGTTGCGGCGGCTCCAGCGTCAGAGTTTGCAACTCGGGGTTCCGTCGCTTTACTTCACGAGTTCCGCTCATTGCGCATCAGCGAGCTCGAAAAACACTCGAGAGGAAGAACATTACATATTCGATAACCATAAAAAAGTTTCACGGATTCTTCTTGCAAGAGTAGCCTCTGTTCGGCGACAGGCCTCAAGCTCTCAACCATCTGTAGACTCTCGGGCTGCAAACCGCATTCTATTCTTCATCATCAAGCCCTTATGAGCTACTCTTTGGAGTCCCCCAGCGATTCTCAAGAGCTCTCGTGAGAGCCTAAGCGCCGCTCAGAAGAGATGCCTTTACGCTCTCTGAGTTCATGAGGACCTCCAGACTTCACCTTTCGACCGATTCCCGTCCCTTTCGACCCGCGCTCAGAGTTCATCACGGCGGCAACTTCACAAACCCAGACTCCACTCGTCCAGGATTTCTCTCTGATTTGCGTAATCCCAAATTAACTCCGCGCGATGAGCTTCAGTGAATCTCGCGGTTAAATGAAAACTGAAAACTAGATACTGATCTTTGAAGATCGACTTCCTTTGGATTCGCTGAGGGAAGCATCGAGAGGGCTCGGGATGGGGGATGGGGTCGCGTGGCTTTGAAGTATCGTAGGCTGTCGCAGAACTATCGTTATGTAGATCCCACTACGAGCATTGTTTCGGGCCTCCCATAAACCATCAAAGGAGAAGAGGTTGACTGAAGTGTCATCGAAGCGAATTTTTTCCTATCTTTCTCTTCTTTCGTAATTTGCATACACGGAGCGTAAACCGTGCACCTCGATACCATATGGTATCGCGTTCAATATTCATTATGCTGTTTCTGACATCGTCGAAAATCTCAAATCGAATTCCGCGGATGTGTAGATGTATCATTTTGAGTCGGAGGGCATGTTTTCGATGTCAAATCACTGCCCCCTCCCCCTCTTGGTTAGTTTGATGAGGATTTCGAACTCTTTTGTCGCATGATCGGTGGACCCTCTCCAGAAGCTGTGAGAAACTCGCTCGTTCAGTTATGATTCCCTAACTGATGAGATGACTATTTATGAAAAGCTGTTGAAGCATGGCGGAAAAAAACGAGCGATCTTTGTTCATGGGTTCATCCGAGCAAGCGACAACATCAAAGTCGACGAAGAGGAGAATTTCTGTCGCCGACACTGCTTTGATGGATCGGTGCAACGCCCGCAGCTTACTTCAGTAAGTAAGCTTTTAACTAATTCTCTCATTGCTCATCTTTCGCCGGGGCCTCCGTGTCTTCTTTCGCTTTTCGTTGTTTCTCTTTTTGCGTTTCTTCTGAAATCCACTGTTAACTGAGAAGTCGTAGGTAAGCCGGCATAGATCATGCTTTCGACTGACAACTCCTTCGTCTGTCAACGCTGTCGTATACTTCATCTTCGAGCGGGCCGAGCCCCTTTCTGGGGTCGACATTTCAACGTTCATACCTAGCCCCTACCTCGGTCCGACTTTGCGTCTTCCCTTTTGAAAAGCTACTTCTCAAAAAAAAATTTCATCCGATGCAGTGACCCTTTAACCTCAGCTATCTGGCGATCAAAATCTGTTTCCATGAGAATTTGTTCCGCGCAGCTTACGAGACTCGTCTCGTATCATGAGTTTCAAAAACACCTCTCATCACGCAGTTTCTTCCCGGAATCAGGAGAGAGAATTTGGCGGGCTTTTCAAATTTTTCAAAAACTCGCTCGGTTCCTGTGTGAATTTCTCGCGATATCGATTGCTCGGAGCCGCTGAATCGAATCTGCTTCGAACATATAGTGTACAGGTTGTTTACGTCGTAAATAAGCGAGAACGGTGTCGTCAACGGCAGATGTTTATAATGAGCGCCGCCCGCGCACGGTATGCACCGTGTATGACGTTCGAGTTTTCGTCAGTTGGTCCTTACAGATTACAACGCCACAGACTTCGAGGCTCGGCACGCCGCCCACGGCGCCTCGAAAACCATCACCGGCCACGTTGACGTAACGTAACCGTCAAGATGCTAATGCGTACCTGATGCCAACTTGTGACGGATTGCCGGGTGGGGAACAGAGAAGGCAACCAGCGCTAAGCTTCTCTTGTCGATCGAAGCAACAACAACAACACTGCTAAGTGAGTCCGAGGCCAATACCCTCGACTGAAGGTGAAGTTTGTTCTCTTCTTTGCTTCTTCCTAATGATCCGATTCGTCTGTCGCTGACCGAACGGAAACTCTATGGATGAAGATCGACAGAAATTCCTGAATATCGATCGCCTCTGACAGAAGTCGTTTGCGCAACAGCTCGCGCAGAGGAGCTTCCGAGTTCTCGGCCAGAATCCATCATCTGTCTTCTGATTATCTTCATATGTACATTACGGCTGATTCTTCGGAATCTCCCGCCGACAACGGAGAAATCAGGGACGAAACTTAACGCGACGCCCGATTACGGCTCCAGATCCACCGAGATTTGGGAGTGGGACCGGGTGGGTCCACTTGTTGCGATGACACCGCAGGTTAGAATGGAGAAAGTCATTCCAGTAGATTTGGCGGGTCAGGAATAGTTGGTGGGTTGTGTGGATGCGGTGGGTCATCTTCCCCCACCCCTGTTGGACACGAGCAGCAACAAAACCTTTGCTTCGTTGCCGAGATGTTTTACGCATCGTATGGTCGGGCGGGCGATGATGAGCGAAGCTCAACAACGACAACCTGCTCCTGCGAGAGGCATTTTCGTGGTTTTGATAACGACACGCGATATCGATATCGACGGTGATGATATCGGGCCGCTGTTGTCAACGGCCGCTCAATCCCAAGCCGCATCACCGAGAACGGGTCGTCACGACAGCGAAAATCCGCTCGGATTATAACTTCCATGCTTCAACTCATTAATAACCTACGCGATGATGATAGGCTATAATTAGCGACAGAAACTTCTCTCCAAAGGGGCAGATGAGCGGATCGCATCGAGGATGTTTGAATCGGAAAAACAAACCGGCTTCTCAAAGAGTATAATTTCGTCGTCAGCGCGACCCCGCGCTTTGTCTCGGTCCCCATTGTGCGCTAACAAAGCAATTTGGAGTGGAATTCCAATGGTCGTCGAGAATCATTCAGAACTTCGGGACCGAATCGCCGGGAAAATGTCACCAAGCGTAAAACAACATCCTCCGTCCCGGAGCCACGTCCATGTACCGGAGATGTGTACACTCGAGATGCGCGATACATCAATCCCTCAATCAATCGATTAGTTGGACCGAAATCGTGATATTTTTCGGTTCATGCGGAGCAACAGGCATTGATTGATGGCTCCAGGACCCGAGCATGTACGAATATATCGTTTGTGACATGAAAACTTATCGTGGCGATTCGAGTTTAACGATGCGCGACGTCGTGTTGCTGCTGCTGCTGCTGTGTAGTGCAATCCACGCTTTGTTTGCGCCGTCTTGTATCTTGCGAGACACAGGAGCTTTGTGTCGACCTTGGATGATGTTGCAAGCCTGCTCCAGCAAAGCAATCTCCCCGCTCTGCTGTCAGAGAAGTCACTTAGGAAACAACACGATCTGAACCCGAGTCGAGAACCTCAGTCGAATCTCGGATCTCCAAACTTCCAGTCATCCTTCCGCAGCGTCAACTTGCAGAGAGATCTCGCTTCCAGCGTGGAAAACTGTCATATTTGTAATCGATGAATGAAGCCAGAGCCACTGTCGATCTCGGGACGCCGATTTCCCGTCGCCGGTCTCTGTGAGACTTCGTCTGCGCGGTGATTGATAATTGTTTCGAAATATTTATCGGCTGCAGGGTTTGCGAAATTTTCCGATAGATTGAGTTGTCTGGTTAAACAATAATCCATGCATGCATTCATTCATCCGCTCAGTCCGAGACGTCTTCTGACAAAAGTTTCGCCCCAATATCTCTGGTTGGTTGCCCGCTCGCTCATCGCCCAAGACTTCGAGAAAATGATTCCAGGGCTCGCACGAAGTTTTAAAACTTTTGGAATTCTATCAAACCAGATCCCCGAACATTCTGTCTAGACTGCCGATGTCGCGATCGAATCAGTTCATTCAAGAAACAGAAGCCCGAAGTACAATAGCCCGAAATTGAGTGATTTCAATTAACTCCGAAGGCTTGCTCCAGTTTCTCTGGAAGCAGAATCATAAATCCAACTCAAGAAAGAAGCAACAATCGCATTCGTCGTAAGAGGGACGTAAGCAACGCGAACTTTTTGGGGGAAACGCGCGCCTCAGAGACGACAGTGCCGCTGCTGCTATGATTAAAGAGAAATAGAATTAACGACTTTGAATAATTTATCTTCTTGCCTTGACTGTTGTTCGTGGCATTTCATTATTCTCGTTGTGTCCACCACACAACGGGGTTCGTCCTGGTCGGCAAGGGGAGAAGACCGAGAAGTAAAAACTTTGCTGCGTTGATGACGTTATGAACGGCGACACATGTAATTGGCCAAAAATTCGCGATTTCCTCGCTAATAGCATGTTTGCAGACTGTTGAACGGGTGGGTCAGCCGTCGTGCACGCAACGGTCGGCGGTGACAGCGACATTCTCTCGAGTTTCTCGCCGAGTGGTTTTTGACAACGAAATTCCTCTTTCTTGCGTTCCCCTTTCATTCTGTCATCACAAACAGAAACTGTAGACGAGTAACGGATCTCGACATTTTCGTTCGTTTCCCGGTCAGAAGTTCATTTTCAGACTCAGGTCAAACTTATCCAGGGATCAGTTCTTCACTCGAGATTCAAGTCTTTTCCTGACTTCAGGATATACGGTTGACGAAATTATCGAAATTACCACATAGTTTATTGGTTGACATTTATTCATAATTGAGGTTCCATCTTGTTGATTCTCGGTCCGCGGTTTCTGGCCAGTGTTCCGAGTGCCCGTATCGGATGACGGAATTGAGAAAAGAGCTCACAATCAGTAGACAAAAGCTCGGGAATTCGTCTCATACGGCACGCAGAAAACTCGTAACCGATCACCTGTGGTCGATCTTATGTAAATCGCCCTTCGCCGAAAACCGCTCCGCTTCACTTGTTCGCCGAAGCCAGAAAGGATCGCGTGCTTTGAAATTCTCGTCGAAAGCTTTCGGGGTCGACCTTCGAAGAGATCATCATCATCATTGTACGACGGAATCCTCGGACTCGTTCCATATTCACGCGACGTCAATTACACTCGTCGAGCTATCTGTCAATCACTCAACTCTTTCGGGTAATCTGATATTCGCTGACGAAAAAACTAGATTCGCACGAACTTCCTCGATTACCAATCATCGTCAATTTTCGTTTTAACTCCAGGAGCAAAGTTCGCAGCCAAGCTTCTTTTCCTCGTCGACCAAGAGGAAATTTTCACGAAATCTCCCTCAGCCTATTCTTTATTCGTTCGCGCAAATGTATCGCTCTTCACACACACCCCGTCCAAGGGTTGAAAAAAGCGGCTCGAGATCGTCGTATGACTGGCTGAAATTTGCAGTGACAGTTCTCTTTTTCGTTCCGCTTTAAATGTGAGCCTCCTTCAGTGAGCTCCAACTCTTCTAGGGAGCACCATCAATTCTCAGTCATAGCCTCGACCGGGTCGTCTTCATTTTCAGGGCCCTGGCGCGGACGACAACGAGCGATGAGGGGCGGCGGCGGGTGGAGAAGCCCGAGAGGAGAACAAAGAGAATCAGGAGGAGCTCAGGGACGACCAACCATATGTAATACTCGCGCCCTAAAAATGCCATGCGCACTACCCTAATAACAGCCGTTCCGGTCGGTCGGTCGTCGTCATCTTCCTGAAGGAGATTTATCCTTTAGACGTTTTCAAGAGCTCGGCTCGAGAGTATGCCGCCCGATTCTGGTGAAATCTTGCGAAAATGATAAATATTCTCCGTCTTTTTTCCTTTTCGTCCTTGTGCCAACCACTGCTGTTCCGGACGAGGCCGAACTCGTGTCCTGGTCCTGTTAGACGACCCTGTTCGCACCTAACGGCCATGGCGGCAAACTTTCCGATGCATTTTCCGTGAATCGATCGAGTTAATTTGAAGGTGGATCCCTTTTAGTTTCTCTTGAAACTTCCAATTTGGAAATTTTTCGATTCTCAACGAAAAGTGAACGGCATTCCACATCGGGCCGCTTCCCGTTCAAAACCGTTGCGTCGTGACAAGTGGCGCCATCTGGCGTTCGGATGCGCAGACGCCTGGAGCTCATTATTCGCTTGGTACGAGAATTCCACTGCGCTTTCTTTTTTTGTTTTGTTTTCGTTGCATTCCTTACTAAGCCGTACACCGTTACTCCGAGGAGATTTTCTTTGATCGCTTCTCTCAAAATATCGTTCTGGAAAGATGAATCTCGAAATCCTTTTTCTTGCCAATTATAATACAACAAACATTCCAAGTGCACAGATCCCAATCACGAGAAAATTCGAGCACGTCGCCTCACTCCTGAATGTCCTTGGATGAACAAAAGATTAGAACAATAAGCGTCTTGCAGAAGGAGCGAAATAACGAGAGGTCCGTGTGCTTCTGAAAATCCGCCTCACTCAGATCAAGCGAACGTTGTGTTGCATCCACAACAAATCGATGAGCATGAAAACAGAAGCCGGGGAATAACAGATGTCATCATTATCAGAATAACGCCGGGCTTTCCGCGCAGTCAGAGCTCTGGGGCCAAGGGCGAAATAAACAAATCTCGGTTAAAGTTCTTTGCCCTTCATCGAAAATGCTAACGAGTCCTTGGATCCGCCAGCCGGTTGGTGAAATTCTCTTTTAGTACGCAGACGAAAACGGAGGAAAAAAAAAAGTAAGCCCATTGTATCTTTGGCGAATTCGACGCATCGGATCGGATGATGGTGGCACGAGCGTGTCTCCGCTTCAGCGTCGATGATAATGACAGAAATCTTCAAATTTATGAACACGATTCGCATTCGAACCAAATAGAAATGTAAAACAGAGAATCGTAACTCGACTCGGACGCTTGCAGACAGGACCGCTGCCCGTGGGTGGACGTCTGCTATGTTCTCGCGGAGACTACGTCGACGACTTTAGAAACGGAAACAACGAAAACGATGTCTTCTTCTCTTTTTGAAACAATGTACAAATTGGGGATTACGCGAAGCACTCAACCAAAATTGTCGCGTGTCCTGCTCGGAGAATGAATACAACGTTTCACCGGTTGGAGCTTTTTCGGGAATCTGGCGGAGGCGTGTGCCGCGGACACTTGCTAGAGGCAAATGTCGTGTTAGATATTTTTGGCCGTCAAATCCGCTATTGGCAGCCGTGACGAAGTGCGAGAATTCAGGCGATCCTTGAGGTCAGAAGAGTTCCGGAAGATTTGAATGATCATGCTCGACTATATTTAGCGATGCAAGCGCATGGAATCTCGATGACTCTTGTCCCTCTTCATTTCCAGTCGATGCTAGACCTGGATCAGCGAAAACATTCCAATAGCGCTTCGAGGACACTCGGCCGTGAAGAGCTCGAACAACTGTATCTGCAAAGAATCACAGAAGTTGCGGAACTGCTCGTTTATTTAGTTGCGATCGTGCGTACGTCCGCCAAATGAATGCGATTACTTCGGACGGCTGCGTTTTCCCCGGTTTTTCCGTCCTCGATCTTCCCCATAGCTTGATTATGATGATTATATCGCTGCTCTTTCCTGCGTTTCTGCGGCCGCCGCTTCTATCCACACGTAATTTATCAGAGGACATTGTAAGTGGAGTGTCGTGCGGTAGTCTCGGTGGTCTTCTTTTCAACAAGCCACTCTCAATGACTGCGTCGTGACAGACATTCAACAACGCAACAATTCCGTCGGCAATTTGCTGCCCGGTCTCGAGCTGCTGCTGTTGTTGTTGTTGTTATCGACGCCGCATCGTGGCAATCCCAATTGTTAGCAAGCTCGCTAGCCGCCTCCGACGTTTGCCTGAGGCCCTTGAAATCGTGTTATGGCGGACTTGCTGAAAGAATGAGTGAGTGACGGCTTGGCCAGCCGAGGGACGGAGGGACTGACCACCAGTGAAGATTCGCATCTTCAGAGGCGACGAAAGCTCATTAGAGGCTCGAAATCCACGGCGGAAGTGGCCTGAATCACTTCAAACCTCAAAAGCTCGCGTTCGTTCACGTTTTCCCAGCGCCAAACTCTGAACTTTGGTTTCTGATGTCTCCGTATGACACATCCAGATTAGGTTCGTCGAATGCTCGATGACGTTTTGCGGAAACGAATCGAAAGTCTCAATTCGACGCGAAGTGATCGGTGATTTGATTGAAGACTTCATACTCTTCATGACGAAGAACAATGTTGGCAGAAAATGTATTTCCTCCGGTAAATGTTCGATAGAAAAGAGAAAAAGAATAACGCTGGCACGATGAGATGTTAGCTATTGCAGGTCGTGATAATCATAATCGATATACGTGGACGACGACGCCAACGAAGACACCTGCGGCGGCGGCAGCGGAACGACGAGAGTCATCGCGTAACAATGCGAACTTCGCAGAAGAGGGGAGAGAGGGAGAGAAAGAACGACGATTTCGTTCTACACAGAAGCGTGGCAAAAATCCCGTCGCCAGAAAAGTCCACAACAGCTCGCTCAGTGATTTAGAACGACCGGCCGACAGGATTCTATTTGAGTCATCCTTTTGCTCCGGTGGTTGCGTCGTTCTTGGATTCGTTTCGTTGTTTGAATCAGAAGTCCGTGTCGCAATTCGAATTTCCCGCCTTGCCGAAGCACATGATGATGACAACGGGCATGTGTCATCATCATCCACCTGGAGCTCTCCTCCTATCCTTGAATTATGATTTCGGATAATTTTCTAGTTCCGAATTTTGTGAAAAAGACTTGAAAGACATTCGCACTGAAGTCGCATGAGGATCCGTGAAGGGCGATTCATTCAATTCTAAGTCTGGAAACGAGTTGGAATATCGCTCGATGTTCGACTCAGCTCGGAAGAGGCAAACCCGAATCGTTTGCCTGACCGGCGAGGTAACCGGCTGCCGGAGTTCCCAACCGTGACCTTTCTGAGTTCCCATTTTTAGACCTTTAGGCAGTGTGAGTCAAATCGAATCTATGTCGAGGAATCGTTCCAGTCCATCCGTCTCTTTGAACATCGGGGTGACTTTGAGCTATTCGTGTCAAAACTCGGTCGCCAGCGATGGTGATTGTGAGGTCACGTACTCGTCAGAGATTTCGCATGATACTCACTCTGGTTTTGTGATCGTAGTTTCCGATCCGTTTGATTTCGTGCTGAAAATTAGCTCGTCTAAGATACACAGATAGCGAGTCATTGTTTAAGCACGGGAAAGCTCCTCTGGGAAATGAGCTGGAGTTGCCGAGGTATGGCGGAAAACCAGCGGCTCTCCGGAGAGGCGATCAGGAGATGATCAGACTCCGATCCACCGTGATTGCTCGGTACGCTGCTGTACTCTGATGATGTATGTCGATGGTTACCGAGAAGCGGATCGGGTCGTTCCCTCTGAGAGTTGTTCGACTTCCACGATAACTGAGCTTCTAGATTTCATTTGATCATTCGGCCTGTCCAGAACAGGAAATTCGCCTTCTTGAATGCTGCACAAAAGCGGAGAACGGGCTACGGGCGCACGTTATCTTACCATGTGTGGGGACCGGCTTATGTATCTCTTTGTGGGAATGCTTCATGGCTCGGCAACGTGATAGACTTCCTATTCTCAAATATTTCTTGATTTAAGACTCGTTGCGGTGGAGACATTTCCGCGGAGCTTGTGTTCAACTCTCGCGGTCGAGAGACCCGGGCCAATCCTTCGGAATTTTCGACATCCTAAAATGAACTCATCTGTACCCTCAGCACGAACCGGCCCTGGGCTTTCGGCGGCATAATGTTCGTCATCTTGATGAAATGACGATCATGCACGCAACACACATCCGAGATGAAGTTCTAGTTTGAACCTAAACATCCAACCTGAGCGAAATATTCAGATCCATCTATAATAATCGAATATCCAGTCGTCATTCACTTTCAGGATCATAATATGCAAAACTCTGGATCGAGTAGTTCATCCTGAGCCAGTGACTCCGAACTACTCAGTCTCGTACCCTAATCTGTTGAAAAGGTGCTCTAGGATTGGAACCCCGAGTCCCGTTCCTCAAAATCAGTGGCAGACACGGCCGCCGCTGTGAGGAGGTGCCGAATTTCAGACAATGATCAACGACCGATTTTCGACTCGGGGTCGCGTCTGTCGCTTTTGTATCAACAGAGATCACTAAAACCGGAAGCTCTGTTGGCTGGCGGACGAGATTTCGATACTCGTGGTCCACAACCGATGGATCCGCGGAAAACAAAACGTCCTAAAGTAGAGCAGGCATCGAGAGAGAGACACTGTACGGAGGATGACTTGGTGCGAATTACACTTTGGAGGGTAATGCACGACAAGCCGGTGACCATCTCGAGGAGAATTTTCCCACACGATAAGTGTTGTGTGCTTATAGGTGCGCCGCCTCCATAATTACCGGGCGTCGAAAGCCATTTTGAATTTTCGATTGAGATTAGCATTTTATCGTTGAGAGGAGCCGCCCCGTTTTTTTTTTTTTTTCTTCACACCCCCATTCGAATAAGCAGTCACTCACTCAGTCGGCCAGACACGGATTGGATGTTCAATCGATTTTGCTTTGATGACTCAACGACCGACGGGGAGATGCGAGCTTCTGTCTCAAGGTTGGAGCTCGGTCTCGGATCGCTCGAGGAGAGTTCGGAGCCAACGAACCAACTAGTGTTAGAGATCCAGGGCTCGGGAAGCTGCAAATGCGCAAATGGACAAATGTGAAAATTGCCAGGCTTGCCAGACAAGTGACCGAATTCCCAGCGCAGTCCAGTGGAGAGGAAAATCCAGCCTAAAATTTCTCCTCCTCGTGCAATTTGATTTGTAGAAGGACAGCGGCGTCGAAGCAGAGCTCGGCTCAACTCCGCTCGGAGTAGTCAATTCTCAGTGAAAGAAAGCCGACGGAGAGAAACAGAAGGAGTAATGCAACGAATCCACCCCCGCCCCATTCCTCCCACCTATCCACTCACCCCTTAAGTTGATTTAGATCGTTGTTGCAGAAAGCAAACTGGACAGCATCCATTTTGAGCGGTCCTCGTGTCAAAGTGGACGACTGCGGAATCTTCAGGAAACGGAAGAAAACCTCAGAGAACACGAAAACGCCGATTTGCTGCCCTATCGAATCGAATCTCTCCAATCTGTTGAATCTTAGAAACGAGGCGGTAGCGGCACGCCCACTGCGGCCTGGTCAGCCAGTGTACTCGTTGGCTGGTTGGTTAACTGAGTGAGTGGCAGAGCTGTAGTTTGCGATCGGCACCTGCAGCCTTGTTGTATATCGCTTCTAACCCCTTCGACCCCGCGCAAACTGTTCGTGAATGGGTTACTACAATGAGCTCCTCTACAACAGCATGATTTACAAGGCGGACGGGCGGGCGGTCGGTCGGTCGGTCGAATCAACCCGGCTGTCACTCGATTGGCTCGAGCCCAAATGAGCGCGAGAACTCCGTGAGAGGAGACTGACTCCGGGACGACCTCATCGAGTCGTCGGATTTTCTGGTACGGAGTCGCTTCTCCTCAAAACGCGAGATTCGTTTGTTTCTTTGTGATGTCTATTCAGTCCCATCCTCGCTCGCGTGGATCGAAGCTGGTCACACGAATCAAGGGGAAAGCGTGTTTTAACGAAGGAGCCTCCCGCGTGTCAGTGCGCAACAACCGACATGTAGCAAGCAGGACATACATACATGTGTGGTGGTGGTTGCAGCGGCGCCGGCGGCGGCGGCCACACATGACAAGATTGACATGTGACTCCGGAGTGACATTGACACCAATGTCGCTCCAGCTATTCAAGCGTCTATCAAATGATCCACCTATGCGAGAGCTCTCCCGGCTCGTCTCTCATCGAGAAAGAATAGGGATCGCTTTTTCGCTCGCTTCGTTTGTTCCAATATGTTCTTCGAGAATTCTTTCTTGACAAGCTGCAGCGCGAAAAAGCTCCTTTTTCCTCTCGCATTCATCCCATCCCCGTTTTGAATGTTTTCCCTCTCGAAGTCGAAAAGAGTCCAAGCGACACTTTCCTTCTGTCTTTTGCCAATCAAACTGATTTCCAATCGTTCCACGCACGATAAGAGTCTACTTAATGTGGTGATCGCGGTGACAACGCAATCGTTTGAGAAAAACGGGGTCGAAAGTTGTCCGACGATTTCCTCACGAGCACGCCGGGAATTCGTCTCGATGGTTCGCCACCGTGGACGAAGAGCAACAGATGCAGCGTGTGAGTCACGATGACCAACCAGTAAGTGAGTTAGTGTCGCCGTAAGTTAGCGATTTCACAGTGTGCGGATACTCGCTGGGAGCGTGAATATTACATGACCCCAGTTGTATATCTTATCATCCATCGGAAGCGTCGCCCACTCCCGAAAGGTCCATCGTCGTTCCTGCCTTCGGAACCCATAATTTCAAGATTAGTCCTTTCAGGAGGAGCAGGAGAACAACGAGGACGACAGAACGAACGAACGAGGGTGAAGAAGAAAAAAACAGAATTCCTAGGCCTCGTGACAGCAGCGACCGAACAGATTGAAACCCGAGAACTTCCACTGGGAACGGATTAAACATTTTCAAGCCTTTGATGACAGCAAAACGCTTTTATCAGCTCATCCCCACTCATCGCCCGTGTGTCCCTAAGCCGACGGCCAGGGCAGCCTCAAAGAACGAAATCTGTGCCGCTCGATTGATAATAACGAATGCATTAAGCCGCCCTGGCCGCTTAGGGACTTTGAAAGAGTTTTTCGAGAGCATTCAACTCGGAGAAGTCATCTCGTGTAATGCTCAACCTCTCGTCCGAACCTTTTTAGGAACAGCTCGGATTTCCATGTACCTAATTTTAGCACTCGTGAATTTCCAGATACCTAATTTCGTCGTTTGCCTAGATATCGATAAAGTTGTTTGATGAAATCAGATATGATTTCCTTTTCTGACTTTTTCCTTATGTTCTGAAGATCGAGTCCTCTGAGGACGGGGATGAAATCTATATGGAGTCTGATCCGAGAGATTTGGGACAGTTTTTCGCTTAAAATTTTCGAAGCGGTACCCTGTGAGGAACGTAACTCTTCCCGAACACTTTCACGTACATATTTCATAACCTCCGGAGTAATCAGGAGATTCGATGCTTACGTCGATTGTCGATTCATCGACGGGGCGATCGATCAGTGAGCGGTGTCGGCGGAATTTCGTCCGTTCCTATGAAAAACGAATAGAGAATACTAATGAGCCAAAAAAAAAATAAATCAGTCAGTCAGTCAGTCATAACTTCGGGGTTCGGGACAGAGCGGTCGTTTGTGGATCATTCCAAGAGTATCGGATTCTTTATCAAGGACTCCATCCGCGTGGCGCTCGTTGTTTAGTCCATTCTCACGGAGCACAACCCCACCTCGTTTGGTGGCTCGTCGAATCCTAATACCTAATTTATAGAGAGAATAGTCCTTCTCAAGTCACGACGCTCACCAACTGTACTCTCAATTGGTGTTGCCAGCGCAAGTCCTGGGGTTCGCTCACTCGCTCGCTCGCTCGCACGTGACAACCAGGGGTCAGTCACTCCTCTAATTGGAGCTGGACGGAGAGCACTCGCTTGTTCGTTTGTTCTCAAACTCCTGCCGTGAAAAAGCCGGAGGGACTGCGATAGCATCTTCCGATCGGGTCAAGACTACTTTACCGCTACCTGGTCGGAGTCACGCGACTCCGACTCCGACTGAATATTCACCATATCATATTCTGGGCTCTCACTCAACGCTCGTTGTTCCGTCCGTCCATCATTCGGTCAGTCTGTCACTCACTCGGTCCGCTAGCCGCTCACGCACTTACGGGGACACCGGGTGAATCAGGTGAAAAATGGTTGTCTCTTGACGATGAAGACATCCTGCGGTTAGGCGTGTGAGAAAACATTGTCGCGCCGGCTACACGGTCCCCGGTCGCTCAACGAACGAGCGACGGCCAAACCGGCTACTTAGGCCGTCATTTGTCGCTCGGCTAGCCGTCACTTCAGAAAAGAGATCCGATACACATCTATGGCTCGCGTAATTAGCGTCGGCTCCTGTGTCGTCTTCTGCTGAAGCTTTTTTTCTTCTCTTGCTCGGTACTGTTGTTGTCGTCGCTGCAAAATCGTTGCTGGAACTTTCGTGCAGGTCCCCTCTTTCCCAGCAGGAGCTTGTTTGGTCGCTTAACCGCCCGAGCTGATTTAGTTTGAAGAAAACCGAAGCAGCCGCCCGTGGTCTTGTTTTCTTTTACCTGAATAGAAAAATAGCCGAACATGTTCGAGATTCAGGATGAGGGAAGAAAAATGAGACAAATCTAACCAAACTTTCCGAAATTCTTCTCAAAATCCAGCGGGGCAGGTACGTCGGTGTTTTTGGCGTGGGCGGGTTGGCGGTCGGAGCGGGGACCCGCCAACACGCCATAGCGGCTACTTGAGCACGTTTTCGGCGCTGTGGCTTCAAGGCATGGCGCGTGACGCTCGCTACGCTCGCTGGCATAGATGATTCCAAGTGCCAAAAGTTCGTTGTCCGACGTTTCCTTCGATCGAAGAGCATTTCATCGAGTAAGAAATGTCCTTGCGTCGGTGTCTGCAGGATCCCATTGACGAGAAGCAATCTTGTTACAAACGTATCCCGCTAAACTGACTCCGCGAGTGTTTCTCAGGGCAACGAATATTGCCTGCAAACAAAATTAGCTCGCCGACTTCTTTCCAGCGCTTCCATTCTCTGCGATGACGCGTAAATGGATTCTAATCAGCGGACGTTTTTTCCTTCGTTTCTGCGCGTGCAGCCATTCAGCACGCGGCCAAGGGAGCGCAGAAGTCCCCGTTTTTGCTCCCGCCTGCACCAACTTGTCCTTCAATGCGGCAGTTTCCGCTGTCCTGGCGTCCTCGGAAGGATCTCATTCAATTACTTTACGAGAATCTCGAGCAGGCCTCTGGGCTTGACCGTTCGTCAAAGCCTTCCATAAAGAGCAACAGATTTTGAATGGAATTCGTTAAAGTGAGACGTGAATTGGAAAATGGAGAAGTTTTTCATGGATTTTCTTGAAGAAAGTCGATGAAAGCGACCGTAACGAGTTCCGGAAAGTCTGAGATTGAAGGCCCTCGAACGAAAGAGAGAAAATGTCGCCGCTTTTGCAGAATATCTCCGATGAGGTCATTTGTGAAATTGTCGCAGAGCTTTGCTTGGAACGTTCGAGCTGAATTCGTATCAGAGTCGGTGCATTTAACTCGATGCCGTGAGAAAATCTCTTCCCACTCGGAATTCTGCCGCAGTTCCCATTCAACGACCAAAGTTTCCCAGAAGAATGCTCCGTTCCCGGAACTTTGACGACGAAAACCGAGGAATGTCAATGAGTTTTCAGATTCGGATGATTTCAGAGCGAACGGAAACGAGAAAAATGACGATCGCTTTGCATGAAGTTCACGAAATAACAGCAGTGTTTCGGCTGAGCCGCTCAGTTCGGACAACGGGGTTCCACAGTTATCGATGATCCTCAAATTCTGGTTCTCGTCAGAAGTGCTCCCTTTGTGTTTCTGTTTCCCCGGCCGGGCTCACAATCAGCCGCCTGAAAGATCTTGAACGACGCTGAGGTACGATCACGCTTCGACGTTTTTCCAAGTCGACAGAAACGGAAGCTCGGATGTTCGTTTTCAGGATGAAGACATCCTGTTCACATCATTAGGGCATTCTCGTCGTCGGAACTGTGGACGCACTGCAAGTTGTTCGGCGAGCCGAGCAGGGAGTCGGAAATATTGAGAAAAAATGACACGAAATTGAAGAAAAATGGTCCGCTGTCTCAACGATTGCTTACTCTGTTTCTAAATGAACATTTGTCCGGATTGCGAGAGAAGCGGTTTTGTTGGATTCCACCACGACTCCTCGGATTATTCTCCGATATTCCCGAAAGAAGTTCTTGATATTGGACTCGAAAAGTCTTCACTTTCCTCCGAGGGACAATCCATTCGAAAGTTCTCTCTCAGGATTCGAGAGACTCTGGAGAGAAGAGAACAATAATTTCAGTCGTGATAATTTTTTTTTCATGTCTAGCAACGACGGCTCTCAGTCCCAAATCGAATCGAGACGACGCAGAATAGACGTCATTGAGTGGAATATGAACGAAACCAATCAAAAACACTCAATTTAGATCGAGTCTGGAGCAGCGGGACCGATAAAAAACCTCTAATGAGATCCTCGTGGTAGCTGATAAGCAGCAGCCGACGAACTGTCAACTTGGCACAGTTGGAAACCGTCGGATCCATCGGATGAACGAGGAGACAAAACATTCGGAAAGAGAGAAGTCGGAAAGAGAGACTTTCACTTCGTCGTGGCGAGCGAGAGAGAAAGAGAGGGGGAAGTAGGGTGAACGGTTCAGTAACGGGCTACTAAGGGCCTCCGTGTATTGTTTTAATTCAGTCTGATTTGTCTAGTTAGCGTTGGTCTTTAGTCATTCCCCTCCGTGTTGCAGCGGAGTCCACAATGGCGAGGTTCCTGTGCTTCCTGCGAGCCATGGTCTGGGGTGGTGGTGGTGGTGGTCGTGGGGTAGTATGGTGCACAAAGCCTCAACACAATTCCCTCGATGTCCTGACCAGTGTCCTACTCTTAATATAGCCCATTGTTGTATCTTTCCCCTGATATTATCTCCTCAAAGGCGGGACGTGAGCGGGGGAAGCTGACAGAGGATAGAAATGGAAGGAAAAGTCGAATGGGTGTAGTTGAGTCTTTTTGTCGAGCAACGAAAATCAGCTAACGATGGTCGTTATGAGGGTGAAACTTATCAGCGTTTGGTCGTCGCTGTCTGGATTGGGGCATTTTTCAGCATTAACGTCGGTGCCGCCCGGTCCCTCGCTTCGTGGGTGTGACTACATCATCTCTCAGTCGATAAATATCATAAACCGGATGAAGATGTTTTGCACAGGGACCCGCTTTCGGATTTTCAAGCTGTTGAACACTGCGAACGAGCCTTGTCCCTGAAAAGGGGCGCTAGAAAACACTTTTCAAAATGTCCGGCCTTGAATGTCGGATAACTTCCAAGAAACTCAAAGAACTCGAACCCCCATCATGGTTTCGCTCATTTCCACACTGACATGGCCCTTCTACTTCGCAGTTCATGTTCATCTCAACCTCGTTATTTCCTACAATCCATAGGATACGATTCTTCGCTTCTCTCGATGTTTTCCTCCCTCTGAAGCTCTTCAGTGATCTTTTTTGTTTTCCATCTTCTGTCCACCTCTGACAACGAAGGTTGATGGTAATGCATGCAACCGCATCTGCTAGCGCATGATTCAACTCGGTGAGGATCGACACGAGGGGGATCAGCAACTCCATCGTCAACGTATATCTCGAGCATGCTTCGTCTAAAATGTACCCTCCGATAACGACCATGGCCGCGAATGAGAAAAACAAGGGGAACTTGATCGACTCCGGGGTTTCGAGCTCCAGATCGTTTATGTCGCGAGCCTTAGCTTTGTCCCAGTTCGAGGTGATCAAAATATGAGTGATGACACTCAAACCGGCGCATCTCTGTCGGGAGCTCGGTTTATTTAGCTTGATGATCGTGGGCTCAGCTCCATACTCGGATGTTCGATTCCGAAAGATGGAGCTTATCAGAGTCAACTTCACCGCCACATGATTCTTTTCTTCTGTAAACTACAACAAGCGACGGTATCGAAACCATCGCTTTCGCTCTGATCTGGCAGTCGAGGAAGCCGCACAACTTGCACGACGATTACTGAGCCATGCCACTGGTTTCCATAGCATCTCATGGATAGGGATGTAAACATTTCGCGAAATATCGACATCGGTCCTGCGTCCCGATAGGAAAAACTGTTTTTCCGTGGGAAGCACGAGAATGTCGACATCATGGAGGACGCTGAGCGGATCCGAAAGATGTAAAAGCATTCCGGCGATGACAAAACAGGGTTCGGGTCACGAGTTGAGTTTGACATCGACCACAGAATATCGGTGCGAAAGAAAACCAAAACAAAAAAGAGTTATGATGCAAATACACGACCATTGTGTTTCATTGTCCGACCATTTGGTTTGTTTTTTTGTGCTTCGAGTGAAGAAACTCACTGGGGACTCGTATGTTAGCTTTCTAGTCAGCTCCGCTGTGTATTCTATGACAGAAGACAAACCACGCGACACCCACAGAAGATGTATCACCGGCAAGCAGTCTTTCAGGCGAGCGAGCAGACAGGCAGGCTCTTCAACGACAACCGCGAACATTTGCCGAAGTCGACGTCGTCGTCGGCTAACAATGGGCAATTATTGACGGCAATTAGAGCAAACTGTCAAGCGAGCACGCGAAGACGACCGAATGCACGCCAGCCAAGCCACTGAGCGAATGCGCATGCATACGAGCTCGTGGTCGTGGTGGTCGCTTCACTCTTTACGATGATGGTCGCTCTTTTCTGTCGCTCCGACTGTGGCCAAATGACGTCCTCCACTCTCGCGACCCTACTCGAAAGTTCCAACCCAACTCGAGATCTCGGGGAGAGTTGTTGACCCTAACTGCGAGTTTAGAGTTGGCGCATCGTCCTCGATTCTGAGTCAACGACTTGGTCAGCTCGAAAAATCTTCGCCCAGGTTGGTTTGTGTCCAAGATTCTCCGACTTGGGTTGCGGGTGAAGCTTCTCAACCTTCCGCCCTCAATAACTATCGCCTGCCCTTCGCCAAAGTGCTCAATGAGGAAATTTCGGTTCGAGAAGTGAAGTTCCCATATACTCCATCGAGATTCCAAATATCCACTAAACTCGCTCGAGCTCTCGAGTTGCGGAGAGACGACGTCGGCCCATCGACGAAAGAACCGACCAACCTCCCATTCGCCGATCCACGATCTTCTGTGGACGAACTGTAGATCCTTTTGATCTGTTCCTGACGTCTCAATTGTGAACGGTTCTCTCATCTCCGACATCTACTTCATCTCTTTTTTTGCTCTTCCGTCGCCGGCGACGTCATTTTCTTGCGGGATTTCTTTCTGTTGATTTTTCAGCTGGCTTTCAGTGGCAGTAGCCGCTGACGCGCCAGCCCTAGGGAAGGAGTGGGAACGTAAGAAGAAGAAGGGGGAGTTCGAACTAAGTAAGTCAGCGAGTAGCCGCTCGTCGCAGAAGGCGTCTCGTTTCAGTAGCAGAAGTAAAGTCGATCCGTCTTATCATCATCATCATCAACGGAGGCATCATTGTCCTCTTCATTTTCGGTTCCTCTGTCACCACCGGCGCCGTCGCCACCTGAAAGCGCTCATCGCTGCCGCGCCGGTTGGTCTATGCTTCGTTCGCTCGCTCACTCACTCGCTATTCAATTGAGCACCGACGACTTCTTCCGCTACGTTTGTCCATTGTGAGTGAACCCGTCGTCTCGCTCCCGCACTTCTCACTTCGTATTCGCCGCGTACCTTCCATTTTCATCTTTCCTTTCGGTCCGTTTCTGATTGTGGGCCGCGGAACTCGAAGTAGGAGTTACAGTAGGTGTCTGAGTGAGTCGTGATCATGGGACATCGTTTTTTAGGCAAATACGAAAGTTCTGGGTGTCTCCTCTCCTCGACGCTGGGCTCAAATAAAAGTGATCTTCGAGAACTTCTCATTCTCGAGCCGCAGAGCCTCTGTGGATCAATGGCAGAAAATACTCGAAACTCCAAAACTACGGGACGATTCATTTCGTAGCAAATGCTCCCATTTTTCCGACAGCCTCTTTCTCAGAAAGACGAGAACGGAATTTATCGATTAAACCGTTATTGTAAGCATTCTCGTTCCCTGACATTGTCGGAGCGCTTCAGAAGCAATTGAAGAACTCTCTTACGATCCTGATCACTGAGTTCGGTTTTTCTCTTCGGAGCTTCTGGAACGGATGACATCTTGTTCTTCCAGGGGATCGACCGCGAATAAGTCCTATTTTGTGAGTCTCCGATGTGAAAGTATCAAATGTGACTACTAGTTCGGGACAAAATAAAGATGCATTTCTTCGGATGCGAAAATATGTCGAGATACCCGCGTTCATATGATACGTTCTAGCTATCGCATGATCTTAGAATTTCAATTATGGATGCTCTTTAATGTAATGTTCACGATCATGACTCAAAAGATGAGAATGTGTCTCGAGTTTCCTCAATTTCGACTCTCAACTTAAAATGTCACTACTATTATGGGACGGAGGGAGTAGATCTTACTCGGAAATGTTTCCGCGAGCACGACCGGGGTCGAAATATCGTGTTTTTCGCGGTTTTCTCTTAGAAGTGAAGTGTGGAGCTTCAGTTGTGCGTCGAATTAAGCTTTCATGGTATTCTAAAAAAGTGCCTCTGATAACGCTTTTCTGGAATCGAGAAATCCCCAGATCGATGAACTACCACCTTGAAATCCCGCGTTTAAGAAACGCATCCAATAACGAACCTCTCGTATAAGGAATCTTTCGTCAATCTGTTATACGAGAAGTTCATTATACGAGAGGTTCCTTATACCGGAAGTTCATTATACGAGAGGTTCCTTATACGAGAGGCTCTTTATCTGAGGGATACATACTTTTCTGACAATCGAGCTTCCCCGAACGCGAGATTTTTACGGTATATCAAATGACCAATGTCATACTGTAGTAGATGTTTATGTCAAATATCAAAAACTTTCCTGGAATCCGTTCCAGGCTGTCGTTTCCCTTGTTTCCGTCGCATCTTGCTCAAAGGCCGTGACCTTTTGATTCTGGTTTTTTTTTGGATCGACCAAGGCAGCGTATGAGTTTCTCTTCAGCCTCGAGCTCTTCGAACACTCAGGCATTCATTCTAATTATAGACAGAGTTTTCACTCCCGCCGAAAGTCTTCGCCTTTATCTTCTTGACGAGACTCGCTCAGCTGCATCGAGTGTCCAACATCGGAAAATAGTTTGAATTCCGAACGGCGGCGGCTCAATATATCGTGATCGAGGACGCCGTCGTGAAAAATGTGTTGATTCTATTTGCCAACCCCAGAGGCTCGTTCCAAGATAGCCCTCGAGCTAGATAGCCACTAGGTTGTTCCCACACTGCAACACCGCACTGCTGCCGTCAACTAGCCGAACGGACTGACAACATTCCACAGGGACGGCCCATTAGGTTTCCTTCCGAAGGCCTAAAAACACCCAGCTCGAACTTCAATACTAATTATACTATTCCAAATTATACGGACGTCGTCGAGGAGGACCTTATCGGGTATTGAAACTAATACGCTCGTTAGAGCCCGCGACAATTCGCTGCATCAGCGGACAAGTGAGGAAACGAACGAACTCCGCAGGGAAACGGAAGGGAAAATGAGGCTTGAACTGGAGCTGGAAGACGGCATGGGCCGCGAGACAAATCACGACATTTTTAACTCGTTCAACGAGCGCGTTGACGACGACATTCCATGGCTAATCGAAGACTCCATTTGCTATCCAACTAAGGAAGGAACTCGTATCCAATGACCTTCAGAGACTGTGACAGTGCGATCCATTCCACTCGTCTCCGATCGATCTGTGAGCCCTCCAACGACTTGTAGATTCATTGACGCGGTGGGAGTTGAGTTGTCGTTTCAAGTTGGAATTAAGCACCGTGGCGCTTGTTGCTGTCCCGCATGGCCCGATCCGGCGGTGCACAGAAAGAGTGGAATCGCCCAACTGAGAGAAAGAGAGAAAGAAAAGAACAACGATTGAAGCAGAAGTGTTCATTCAATATCTACATTTTACAGATAATCAGATTCAGCCTCCGCTTCGAGCATTGATTTCGTTCGAGATTCCGTCGATACGTTCGACAATCTTCACGACTGTCAAGGAAATGATGGCGTCTGAGGAAGATCCAGCGGCACGGGTTGGCGCACTAGTCGCGGTCGAAGTCGCGCTAGCATCCGAAGACTCGAGCCGACTGTCAGGACGGCAAACGCCCTTGTGGCATCGACCGGTCTCCAGCAGCCCGACACCTTTGAGTGAAACTTGGTTTTCATCGAGAGTTATGAGTCTGCAGTATGCTCCTTCGTTCATGATTCCCTCGAGCAGTCGAGGTTTGCCTTCGAATCGTATGTCTCCGAGAAACCCGGAGAAAACGCAGACCTTTTTGCACTGCCGTTCTGCGTCGTTCTCGTGAGGGTAATAATCTGATTCGTATTTCTCGCAAACGCTTTGGTTGCGGCATTCGTTGATGGGAAGGTGAAGTTCCATCGAGCCGAAACGATTGTGTCCACTGTTGACGTGATAGAAGCCTCGTCGCTCGTGCGTTTTGCGTTTGCTAGAAACAGAAACTCCGATAAGCTGTTCCGGCTGATCTTTCGAATTGTATTCATCCACGGAAACGCAACGACAGTCTGCGTTACAGCGTCCGCGCTCGGAGGTCACGTTCACCTGATCGTGTGTGATTAAGGGCAGGCGGCACGCGGATCCTGAACTTTTGCACTGGGATACAGTCCTGACGTTGATGTCTCGGATCCGATAATTCCCGAACTCGCCGCTAATGTAGCAAGTCTTTTGGCAGCTCTCACGTTCGAAGAAGACTTCCATTTCGTAGAGCTCGCATTTCTCCGGGTCACGCCGCTCAGTTGGAGGAACTTCGATTCTGATTCTTGAGCTTTCTATCGGCTTTCCTCTGTGATGGCACCTTGGCACCGGTCCCCGGTCCTCGTGCGACGACACCAACGACACGAGGCAAACAGACACTAGGAACTTCAACATCGTGACTGAAAGATCTCATTTGTTCCGCCGCGTCGCTTCTAGATACTCGCACTCGCAGAAGAAAGATTTGCACACCTGCTCACGCACGGGAGATTTACGTCACATTCGTTTTTCCAGCGAAACTGTAGCCGAGGAGGAACTACGCGCAGCGTCAACACCACTATTCGCCATATGGAGTGCACGATGGCCCAACGAGATCTCCGGAAGACTCAAACTTTTGAGCGAAAGATCTCGCGCTCTCGATTCCATACTTCCGCTCGTTCATTTCGAGAATCATAAGCTTGCTCCAAAGTGAACATTTCTTAAGATATGTTCATGTACATTGATATAATTGGATATTCGATCCTGGCAGAAGACGGGCTTGGAAACCTCGAGAGAAACACAGTTTCAAGACGGTCGAGGAATGCAGTTTGACAACATTGATTCTATAACTTAGATACCGCATGGAAACACGGAGTCGAAGTTCCAGATTATCAAAAAAAACATCCCTGAAATATGCTCGTTTATTTCAGTCGATTTCGAATGAGGTTGTTGTTAGACGCTAGTTGTTCCTAGATCACTCCGATTTGAGTTTTGTGGCGGCGCGATCGTCGGCTCGACC
Source organism: Neoseiulus cucumeris (assembly GCA_021527715.1). Taxonomy (NCBI): domain Eukaryota; kingdom Metazoa; phylum Arthropoda; class Arachnida; order Mesostigmata; family Phytoseiidae; genus Neoseiulus; species Neoseiulus cucumeris. The sequence continues at coordinate 173,661 of JAJSRV010000086.1, read as the reverse complement.
CAGTCAGTGGGACGACAAACGCCCTTCACGCACCGACCGCGCTCAACCAGATCGATGCCTTTGAGGGAGATTTTCCCCCCGCCGTGAGTCATGAGTTGACAGAAAGAGCCCTCGACTGCGTTGTCGTCGAGCACACGAGGCTTTCCTTCGAACTCCAGGGCTCCGAGGTTCCCGCTGAACACGCAAACGTTCTTGCACTGATATTCCGAGGAAGCCTTGCCGGTGAAATAACTCGATTCGTAGTCTTCACATGCGGTCTGGTTGCGGGATTCGTTGGTGGGAAGATGAAGCTCGACAGAGCCGAAACGATTGTGTCCGCTTTGCACTTTGTGACTGCTTCGATGGTGTTTCCGAGTGACGAGCGTTCGTACGAGAGATGTGAGTTGATTCTTCAGATGGTTTCCCTTATCGAGAATACAACGACAGTCGGCGTCGCATCGTCCCTGTTTGTAAGTCACGTTCATCTGGTCGTGAGTGATGATCGGGATCCGACATACGGATTCCAGCTCTTTGCATTTTGAGATTTTTCTCGGATGAAGGTCCTGGACGTTGAGGTTCCCGAAGTTTCCTTCGGCCTGGCAAGAGCTCTGGCAGCCACGCTCCTCGTAAAAATCGACTTCGTAGGGTTCGCATCTTTCTGGGTTTCGCTGATCGGTTGGAGGAACTTTGAGATAGAGCCCCGGACTCACCACCTGCATGCCTCGGATTTCGTAGGCGGGCATCACTTGCTCATGCCTCCACGAGGACACCAACGCCACGAGGCCGACGGGGATCAGAAGCTTCAGCATTCTGTCTGACTGAGAAAGCCGATCGGTTCGTGTTGCTTTTACGAGCTCCAACTTACTAAACGAGGATTTGCTCACCTGAACACGCAGAGGAGATCAACGCCACGCTTGCTCGCTTGCTAAGAATCGTCGCCGAATTTTCAAATCTCACAGAGTTCACGCTGCGTCAGTCGCTCTCCGTTGGAATGAGATTCCCTCTGACATTCCAATTTCCGAAAGTTGATCATGAAATGAATCCAGGTAGAGTTAAACCCTGAGAGAGCCGACTTTCGGTTAAAACGGACATTCTCGGCAGTTTCGGTCGCTTCCCCATGTTCTTCCATACTAGAGGGAACAGATATATCGGATTCTGTGCTCAGTTATCACGGATTTCCGGTTTGAACAGATTCATTTCCCGATCCCGCTCCCACATTGTGCCTTGTTGGTCGGCACTCTTGCAGCGAACCAACTTTGAGAAGTGTGATTGAGCGGTTGCAAGGGAGATTAATCCGTCAATCAATCGACTTCCAGGATTATCTGAGGAGAATCGCTGGAGATTTCGCGGCGACTCGGACATTGAGCTGAAGTTTTCCTCTGCTCACCTCTCACCTTGGACGGAAACGCGTTTCCGACGGAGGAAACAGAGAGATTCCAACCTCATCCTGGAGCTCCTCGAAAACGAGCTGTGGCACGACTTGATTGATCACAGTAAAGTGAGAAATCGATTTCAGTGTTTTCGGCATGACTTCGAACTCAGTTTCTACTGAAAGTCTGTCAAGTTTGTTATCTTGATCAGTTCACGAATTGTGGCCGAATCCGAATTGTGGCCAGTCTGATCAATGACTAAAAGTCGAATAGTGCGTCAGATTTAATTTTTCGTTTCACTGAATATTGATTCAAGTGTATGATCGATACTATATGTAGTCTTCGCTTTTAAAGAACTATTGATAGAGAACCTCACTCAGCTCGAATGAACTTTGCCAAAGAGGAGTCGTCTCCTCTTCGTTGGTTTGGAGTCTATCGATGTTGAGTCGGTTCCTCTCAGATTTTAGACAGAGTGTGAAAAAGAAAATCATGAATCCATCTGTTACTCATGATATTTCGGCCTCCAAGAGACGAAACCTGATGATGTTAGGCAAGAATACAAGTTTTCAAAGTCAAAAAAATATCACTTTATTCTCGGCTACGCGGTCTGGGACAGGCTACGAGAAAACACAAGACTTGGAGCAAGGGCATTCATTCATATTCTGTTACACCTTAGCTTCAGTTAGATCTCAAGAGATCCGCTGCCGATTGTGATTTCGTTTGACATTTCTTCTACTCGCTTGAACTTCTTGACGAAATCGTCCCTAACCGCGGCCGTGGCGTCAGCTACAGAAGCAGCAGCCCGTGTTGGTGCACTTGTCGTCGTTGTTGAAGTCGTAGTAGTTTCAGATGGATCGACCCAGCCGTGCGGACGGCAAACACCTTTCACGCACTGTCCGCTCTTAATTTGTTCGACACCCTTGAGCGAGATTCTACCCTCACCGTGAGCTGTGAGCTCGCAGTAAGATCCATCTGATTGGTTTTCCTCGAGCACTCGAGGCTTGCCTTCGAATTGCAGTCCTCCGAGGTTTCCGCTGAGCGTGCAGACTTGTTTACATTGGTATTTCGAAACAACCTGATAGGCGAAATAGCTCGATTCATAGTCCTCGCAAGCGGTTTGGTTGCGGAACTCGTTCGCAGGAATGTGCAGCTTGACGGAACCGAAACGATTGTGACCACTGTGGACCCGATGATGGCTTCGGTGGCGGTGCTTGCCGGACACGAGGGCTGCGGCGATTTCTCTGACCTGAGTCGCCATATAGTTTTCGTTCTGAGGGGCGGGAACGCAACGGCACTCGGAGTTGCAGCGTCCGTTGTTGTAGGTCACGTTAATCTGGTCGTGGGTGATGATAGGCACGCGGCAGAAAGTTCCAAACGCCTTGCATTGCGAAACCGTCCTGGGATGGACGTCCTGGACTCGGAAATTTCCAAAGTAACCGCTGACAGAACAAGATTGTCGGCAGCCGTGGTCCATGTAGTTCTCGCTTTCGTATAGCTCACATTTCTCAGGGTCTCGCTGATCAGCTGGAGGAACTTCGAGACTGATCTCTGAGTTTCCAACCGGCCTTTGCCAGCGATGGTATCTGGGCATCGGTCCCCAGACCTTCCGCGAGCATTCCAACGCCACCAGGCCGAAGGAGACCAGAAGCTTCAACATTGTAACTGATGGATGTGATCTGTCCTCGTCGCTTTTATAAGTCTCTACTTACACGAAAAGAATTTGTTCAACTGCGCACACAAAGGTGATTGACGCCATGCTTGTTTTTCTCGCGGAACTGTCACCGACGTGAAACTCTGCAGGCTTCAATTGCGTTTGTGTTCCGGCCATTGGTGTCGAACGGAGATTCGTGAGAGCAGCCAAGGACAACTATTTCTCTCAGATCCGAGCGCCCGATCAATGGTCGCCGCAGAGAGCCCTAGAATGCTATTCACTCCTAAAGTGTTCCGAGACAATTATTGACAAGTGAACACATCGGATAGATGATACTTCTCACACCTTGATCATGTATTTTGTGGTTGAAGGACGTTCGGAGAATAACGAACCTCATATTTCGGAAGATTTTTCTTTCGGCCAACATAGTTCTTTCAATCCCCCTTTAGTAGTTTAGATATGCTAATAGGATTATCATCGATTCATCGCTCAATTCCCTCTGATCAAGCTGGTTGGCATTGGATGCGAAAGAAGGCAACCTCAAAGCATGAGTCGAAACTTCCAACTTCCATCGTTCCTGGGAGTTGCGGCCATCGTTTCGATGGAAAACAGTTCAGTCAACTGTGAGCATGATTCGTCAGAACTCAACGAGACATCAGAAGCTGTTGATGGAAATAATCACTCGGTAATCCGCACGAAATGCTAGATGGTGTTGAAACACATGATTCGAGCTCTGTAGTTCAAGCTCCATCATTCATATTCAAGGAATCCATGAATCCGACGATGACTTGGAGATTTTGTCGATGATCATGACTGCAAAATCGAGGAATCGGGATATTGGTATTCGATCTCTCTTCATGAACGGATGGGAAACCGAACAATTCGATGTGAACGACGGTGCTATGGACACTTGAACTTCCAAACTCTGCTCTTTTCATGTGAATCAGTGTGTATAGCCGGAAACAATCTTTTTCTTTCCCTGAAAACATTGAGAATTCACTCCGAGTCCCCAAGGAGCTCTGAAGTCGCTCAGATCGGAATCTGAATGTCCCTCAGATTTCACCAGTCAATCATCATCTAACTCAATCTAGAATAAACTGGCTCGTCATTGGATTTGATCGACGAAGCCCAGTGATTTGGTTTGGAAATAGTTTCTAAAAGACTCCAAATGATGCCGATGAGAGGTCTCAAGGTAAAAGAAAAATTCCGCCGTAATCCGGTCAAACTTTTATTCGCGATTCGTTCCTTTCTCGAAAGAATACCTTTGTCATCCCACGACACAAATATTTCCACGACGCCAGTATCGTATCATTCAATGTCTCAGTCTTCAGGCTCAGAGTCCTCTTCGCTGGAGACCTCGTTCTCATCCCTAAACACTTCCGAAGTTACTTCAATCACATGCGCTTGAGGAGCGGGGGTTGTTTCAGCTTCTTTGTAACCGACAGGACGACACTCTCCTTTGTAGCATTGACCTCCAACGACCTGCTCGACTCCTTTGAGGCTGATCTTACCGTGGTTGTGGAGTCTGAGTTCGCAATCTAATCCGTCGTGGTAAGGCTCATCGAGAACACGAGGTTTGCCCTCGAACGTGAGACCACCGATGTTTCCGCTGAAACTACAGATCTGTCGACAGGCAAGTTCTGGAAGTCTGTTCTCGAAGTAAGGGCTCTCATACTCTTCGCAAGCGGTCTGGTTTCGATCCTCAGTAACCGGAACCATGATCTTGATGACTCCGAACTGGTTCACTCCGCTATGCACCCGATGCTGACTCCTGTGATGGTGTTTGCTCGTGAGCAAAGCTGCGGCGAAAGTCCGCATGGTGATCATGGCGTCGTCCTGATCGCTGGCGGGCATGCATCGGCATTCGTCGTTGCATCTTCCGTTGGTGAAGGTCACGTTCACCTCACTGTGTTGGAAGATCGGGATCCTGCAGTAGGTCCCTTCAGACTTGCAGGTCGAAACCTTCCTGGGATGGGCGTCCTGGATGCGCACGCTACCGAAATTCCCGTCAACGAAGCAAGACTGTTCGCATCCCTGGTCCATGTAGTCGACGGTCTCGTAAAACTCACATTTCTCCGGATCTCTGTGTTTTGCCGAGGGAATTTCGATGCTGATGTCGTATTGACTGGGTTCCATACCATGAGGATGGTAATGAGGCGAGGTCTCTTTCTCGGACTGCGAGGACGCCAGAGCGGCCAAAAGGCCCAGAGCAACTACGAATCGCAACATGACGCTCATTGACGGCAGCTAGCGATGCGGTTTTTTATAAGCACTGCGGATCCTCTGTCAGCAGCTGAGCAAACGGCAGCGGACAACGACTAGACATCCTCGAATAACCACATGGTAGAGGTTAAATCGTCGAACGCTGTGCAGTTTGTTCGAGGAAAAAGGTTCGTGCTCCGAACAATCGCATGACATCCTCAAGTGCTTCGACACCAAGGTCAACGTCGAGCAAAATGCTACATCTGACATCGCTGTGAAAACACTGATTTTCAGTAGTTCGTGCGAGGTACAAGAGTTGATCATTGTTATGTAAGCCCCGTGCGTTTCATTTCTCCATCAGAGGTTCATCTCCAATCGATAATTTACTTTCCCTCATTCCTCGCGCGCAAATCTCATAAAAGAGGAAGGCTTCATGCACTTCGGTCGGCCTCCATTACGCTGAGAAGAGAAGTTCACGGAGTTTTGTCTTTTGATTCCGATCCTGGTGAAACATTTGTAACTTCTCGATCCCAAGGATGACTTGGGGACACGTTCCCACTTCGTTCTGCGGTTTCGATCGATTACACCTTCACATAATGTCAGATTTTGACTCAGAAATCAATTTTATTGCACTGCAATTTTCCAATCACTTTCACCCTCGCCTATTTTCCCCCTTTCTCCCGCCAACTTCAGCGAACCCCCCAAATTAGCGGATTTACCAAAGCAATGATCACGGATGTTCAGACCTGATTTCGTGTATGTGCTCGACATTATTTAGTTCTCAAAACTTTCGACATTCAAATCAAATTTCCAGTATAATCGACATTTCCGCAGCGAGTTTACAGGGTTTGAACGAGAACGTCCTTATTCCTGTACTCCTTGATGTCGCTCATGGCTTCGCCGCTGACGTGAATCATACCGCTGGTGGTGTTGGCCTCAACCCAGTCGCGAGGTCTGCAGACTCCTTTCCTGCAACGTCCATTGACGATTTGTTCCGCTCCTCGGAGCTCGAATTTTCCCTCTCTTTGGACTGTCAATGAACAGTATGAGCCTTCTTGACCATTGCTGGGCAGAACGCGAGGTTTTCCTTGGAACCAAAGTCTGCCGATACTTCCCCGGACCGAGCAGACTTCTTTGCATTGGAGCTCTTGTTGGCGCACGTTGCCAGGGTAGAACTTTTGTTCGTATTCTTCGCATCCGGTCTGGTTCCTGGATTCACTGGATGGAACGTGGATCCTGAGCTTTCCGTAATGGTTCATGCCGTGCCTGATTCTTCGATGGTTCCTCCGGCGCTCGACACTCGCGACGAGAGCGCCGGCCGCCTGTTCGATTCCGAAGAGAACTTCCGAACCTCTGTTCAGAGGAACGCAGCGGCAGTCATTCGTGCACCTACCATTCGACAGCGTGACATTCATCTCAGCGTTGTGAGCGAGATTGATTCGGCAGAAGCTGCCCGCAGCCCTACACTGAGAAACCTTCCTGCGCTGCGTCTCTCGGATTCTGTGATTGGCGAAATATCCGCTAACAGAGCAGCTCTGGTGACATCCTTCCTCCATGTGGCCGGTTTCGTAAAGTTCGCATTTTGCCGGGTTCCGCTGATCCGCGGGTGGGATGTCCACCGTAAGCTTCGTCGGATCCGAGAAGCGGTCGATCCGCTGGAGCGAATCCTCTGATCTCAGCAGCTGCCTCGACGAGGCTACCGTCAGGAGTCCCAGGCTAAGAACAACCGAAAACATTCTCGCTATTCTCGGGGAAATAATCGCAGTTCGCCACTCTTATAGGCGAACACGCGTTCAACTGTGCAAATACATCTAGGGAACAATGAATAAAAGATCTCACGACATCGTACGTTTGCAGACCCGATCCGGCGGCGTCAAAGAATTCGTTTTCCAAAGTTGAATAGTCTTGAATCTCCCTCAAGGACAGCTTAACAAAATAAGGAGGAAAAGCTATCGCTCATCGAGATCCGCTCAATCAAAGCGTATCCGTTCCGTGCCTAGATTTTCACACGGGATCACGATCGAAGTTTCACTTGACATGCGATGTTACAACGAGAGGAAAAATTGTTTGAATGTTTGCAGAGTGAGCTCTGTTGTGTAAAGAAGCTGTTACAAAACTCTTGATCGTAGAGATGGCAGATTGCAGGGATAGATCAAGTTCTTTCGGCTCATCATTTTGAACTCTCCACACGAGCCTTGCCGGAGTCTCTCGATGATTGTGCGGCTTGAGTTTCTTAATGTTCCACTCCATGGAGCTTGAGGACGTCATCAGTTGAACCTCGAAATGTGAAACAAATCCAAATGTCGCCGTTTTCATTACGAATACTGTTTTCAATCGAGATCTTTGCGTGGGGAGAATGGAGTTACATCGATTCACTCACGCAAGTCTAGTTCCCGACTTATTCCTTCCAAAGAGCGAGTTTGTTCCATTCGTGATCCGTTTGATCTGAGTTTCCTTTCTCGCAGTTTTGAGAAGATTTGATCTTTGAGAACGAAAACTGCATTCTCTTTGGAATACCTTGATTCAGTCTGATCGGTGGACGGAGTTTTCGTCGAGAAAGAAATCCTTCATGTTTACTGACTTCTCTTGCTGAATGCAACGATCACGTTGCGTTTGTTGCCGACTCATTGCGTTCTGTTTGAGTCTGTCCATTGGCTTTTGGATCGAGGTATAAATAATCTGCGCGAGGAAGAACATCGAGCCTAATGTCGTTCACTTGGCTTCCATTTACGGTAATTTCGATCAGGGTTGGATCGGGCGCAGTTCTTCGAGGCCTTCTTCAGATGATACCATTTCCGGTTCCCAGTTTTTCCGAATTTCCAATATTTGGTATTCAACGGCTTCCGGCGAACGATAAAATGCGAGTCAAACTCTTAAACGACCGCGAAGTTTCGTTCTACGATCTGACTGACTCGTCTCGAGCCCTCGGATCAGAACCGAACGCTCGACAACACTTGCTAACGACTCTTTTCCCTGCTTCGAGGAATGGAGCAACCGGGAAAAGGTGGGGAGTAAGGCAGAGGGGATGATTCGACGGAGGGTGCATATAAAGCGCCAAACAATACACAACCACCGCCTTCGAGGCCCTATCGCTCCCCCGTTCTCCGGCTACACCATACACCATCGGTGCCACAACAGCAACGACAACGACGGGGCGGCGGAGACGACGACGATCCCCAGGTCTCTGTGAAGGAGATCCATTACTGTAACGACCACGGATTTCGCTGCTTAACGGTCGTGACGTCGACCGAAAGATGAACACGGTCAACGGGCTTTGACATTCTTGGGGTTCACGTCGAGTGAGAAAAGATCAGCTCCGACCAAATTCCACATCCTGATAGAGTCTTCGAGAGGTGAGGGACCCACCCTCGTCAGAGACCCCTGAGGACCCGCTGACGTTGAGCTCATTTCGGTTTGAGTTTCAGTTTTCTTTTCGTCTCCCTGCACGGCCTTTTGCAAGAGTTAGATTTCGTATTTCTCAAGCGATTCACCTGTTGCTGATTAGAGGAGTCGTCGAGAGAAATAGCAGGGAAAGTTAGTCCCACCTCCTCCTGATGAGCGACATCCCTTAGTCGTCAGATGATGGGGAACGACGGGAGAAAGAGGGAAATAGGGGAAAAGAGGAAACCGTGAGAAAGGCCGAAGGAATCAACAGAGGTAAATCGGGTACAAGGTAAAAGAAAGAGCAACATGAGGAAGAAATTCAAGGAATAGGAAACCGAACAGCGCAGGGAATCGGAGGAGTGATCAAGAAAAAGGGGTTAGGGAAAACTTGGAGAAGGGAACAAGGGACCTGGGAGTTTGGGGAAATCGAGGATCGTATTCCAGGAACAACAAGGAAGGGGGAGGATTACGGAAACGGAACAGGGGGAGGGAGGATGAAGAGGGGGAGTGGAAAGGGAAAACAGGAAAACGATTGGGAGAGAATCGAGCAAAAGGGTTGGGAAAACGGGGAAAAGATATCGAGATCTCTGCTCCTCAGAAAAAGGAGAAGGGGGCGGAAGTCGGGGGGAGGGCCCACGGAGAGTTGGATCCGAGCGAGTGCTAATTGCGTCGCGGCTTTTCCCGGAGGAAATCTTCGTTGACAGCCAGATGTCCTTGGCACGCACACGATAAATACGTTGATGGCCAGGACGTTGAAGCGAGGAATTCCGACGAGAGAAACTGAAGCTCACGCATACCCTTCGCTGTGGTATATATATATGAAGACCAGGCGTCCGGATAGACGTCATCTGACTGTGTCCCTCTGCTTGGAGAGAGGTCCGCTCGCGGTCCGAATATAGAAACACTGGCCTGCGGCGAGCGGCTGGACCGAGAACTCTCAAATCATTGCCACTAGTCGTCATCTTATCCGGTCGAACGAGCTGCGGGGGGCAACCGGATCGAGCCTTGGCCTCCCTAGCCGCCTGGCCGACTGAGTGACCGAGCGAGCGAGTGAAACCGGACCACGTCAAGAGGAATATTCGTGGCACGCTCGAGTGCATTTTCCCTCAAGGCAACGAACAGTATTCAGCCTGGTCGTCCGCTTACTTGCGCCTACGAGTGCGGAAATTAACGTTCAAGTGGGCGGGCGGGCGGGTGGCTGGTCGGTCAATCGCTCGGACGAGCTAGCCAGCGGCCGATAGACTGTCGGGAGAACATTTCGAGATACCCACGAAACCGACTAACCAGATTTACGCTCTATTAAATCGAACAACAGAACTCGACCGAGTTTGACGTGTATGCTCTGGCCATTGGAACTTCGAATCCATTCATTCAAGGCTCGGAACTTCGGTCGCGGCCACTTCGAGTCATAGTGCTCGGCGTGGTTTCCGATTGGAAAGTTCTGAAGGAAAGGAAAATTGAGAATCGCGGCTGAAATCAAGTCCGACTTCATGATGGGAGAATCAGAGGCGGAGTTCGTGAATAGGTCGACGGATGCTGGAGCTGCCGAATCGAGATGGAGTTCGTCGACGAACGAATCAAAGCTGCCTGAGAGAAGGACGAACAATGCTTCGTCATCTAAAAAGGATTTGGCGCCTAGCCCGGCAGCAGGAGCACTTCGTCGTTTTCGTTGCAGTCTCATGCGGAAGACTTCATCACCATCATCGTTGCGTCGGAAGTCTTCCATCCACAGACCGGAAGAGCGTCGACGAATTTTTGAAGAACGTCATCACTATTCCCGGGCTCTTTTCTTTTTTACGCGTTGTTCATTTTTTACTTTGGAGTTCAGCGCTGAAGAGTCGGACGGGAGTGCGTGGAGATTCCCAAGACACACGGAGACAAACTTTCGGTCAGCTGACCTCTCTCTTTCCTTTCCAATCCGTGTTCTCCCCGAATGCACGAGATCAACAGAGATTTCAACTATTTCGAGACCGAATTCTGTGATTTGAGTTCGATTTCTGTGAAATCTTCAACTTCCGTTCGAACTTGTGAGCAGAACTCGTCCATCTACTTTTTTTTTCACTTGAAAACGTCTCCACGTCCATCTTTTCCCTAAACCGTCGAATCGTTCCCATCGTTTCCCTCCTCCTGAAGGATCTCTGCGAGGATTCTCGAAATTATTGTGAGGCTCCCCTCGAAACCCATTCGGCTCGAATGGGACGACAGGGAAAATTATTATTATCGATGGAAGATGATTCATTCTTTCGGCTCGAGTGGCCCATAACATATCACTGCTCCTTTTGATGGCGGTGGGGTCCGCCAAGCACAAGGATACGGTCATCATGAAGTCCGGAAATGGGCTTCACTCGAGGCTGAAAGAGTTATCGTGTACAAGAAGACTTTCCCTAGGTCTGCAACGACCCCACGAGCGACTATTTTGCCTCGACTGCTCTCGGCTGAGAGCTGCTTGTGACCGAGAAGATCGTATTCCGTCAGAATCGAAGACTCCTGCTGAATACGGGGCAACGGATGAAGTTCTTCTCGTTCCCCGTTTTTTCTTCTCGATGATCGATCCTAATGGAATAGAACCATAATTCGAGAAATGAAAGATAGGAAATGAGGTTTCCTTAGCGCCTCAACCTGTATGAAAGTAGTTGTACCCTTCAGAGAGTTCCGATCCGATTCGGGCGTCGGGAACTCAGGCATAGCTCGGCTCGGAGCTAGGCTTCTCCGTCGAGGTACTCCGAGTGCGAGGTCATGACATGCGTGTGAATTTGATCAACGACCAGGAGGACGTGCTGAGGTTCCAGGACCAAATTATATCAACGTCCTGGGATACACGGAGCGATGACAGCGGCTCCTAGCAAATGTGCAGGACAGAAAACTGACTGGAAAACAGACTAACTCGATCCCGTCGCGAACTCTACGCCGACAACGAGGCGGGGAAGAAGGTCCGCAATGTCCGGGAGTGTATCCCTAGTCGAACGATTTCAGATCAGACACCTGTTTTCGGAAATTTTCTAGTTTCGACGCAGTTTCGGATCAGCAGAAACGTGGAGAGGAGGATTTAGCGGAACCTCCTCTCCCTCCGATGGAGAGGAGGTTCCGCCAAGTCCATAGGACCCCGCTATTCCAGGGCCGGCGACCCGCGGAATGGCCGAGGACCTTGCTTGAAGTGTTCTATCTAACGTTTCCGTTCCCGGATCTTGATCATTCCCTCGTCGTCTGGGCCGTGATGGTTTCCGGGGCGGTTTCTGGCGCGTGCGTGAGCCCTCATTCACTTGTACCTATTCAAAAGCAGTCCCTTCCTGAACGGGAACCGAACGACGTGCTCGTGCTCCAGCCAGGGTTCGTCGTGCCGGCGGCCGAGGCAGTGGCTATCAAAATTTGATCAGCAAGGACACTCGTGTCGGCACGTCAAGCACTAAAAAGTTCGGGCGGATGGGCAAGCGTTTACCGTCCCCCTTCCCTTTCACCCCTGGCAGTGTCCCTCGATGATGATGCCGCCGCCGCCATCGCTGCGGCCGATCATGATGATGACGATAATCAAGCCGCGGCTGCTTCAGCGTTCCACGTCTCAACCGCGTTTCCAAAAACACAGCGAGCTTTACGACTCGCTTTGCTATTCGCATCTCCGCATGCTGCCGGAGTTTTCCGAGAGCGCGCGTTTAATAAGCTCAGACTTTCTGTAAAAATCACGATGAGCATCATTTCTCCCTCCCTCTGTTATTTGACTCGTCCTCATTTTTATCTCTGTCTGGTTTGCCCTAGCAACTCTCAAATGTTTACAGCTGTCCATCGGAACGACCCCTGGGGAGAAACACCGCATCTAAAATTGCATCACGCAACTATCGTTCAATAAACCTTGTTTGTTACGATGTACGACTAATTTTTTGGCGACATGCTCGTCAAGTTTATGAATTCGGGCGGAAACCGCTTCGGTTTGCCCAGATCTTCGACGCTCGCAGCGTCAAGAGATCCAGGTGAACTTTCAACAGAAGTTCCCAACGGTTTTTGGAGTATCGGGAAACGCAGAAAGAACGCTGCACGTGGAGGGTACCCTTCTTGATCCTCACTCCTCACACAGGGAATGACGTCATTCTCCGTGGGCCGACGGTGTTGGAGTACGTTTCCTTCCGGCTATTTTAGGCGAAACAACGTCAGCAAACAGAAATTTCTACCGCTCTCCAACAGCCATCCCGTTGGTCCGAACGAGCTCTCGGCGATGTAATTCCGTCTGTCAAACGCACAATTCGTTTCTTTTTGTGCATTCGGACGTATCACCAAAGACTCGGCGTCAAGACCCCGAGATTTCTCATGCGAATTCTGTGATGGTCGTTTCCCGTCGGAGAACGCGAGGTCTTGACGCGATGATTTGAGTGACGATTGATCGCTCGTGAGTTTGAATCCCGAATGAAGTCGCCGGAATGGTCATTGGCACGGATTTTCTTGCTCTCGTTCATTTCAATAAGTAGGAATCGGGTTCGGAGTAAGGATCCCAATCATGTTTCCGTAAGTGATGACATCGAAATCCGATCTGTTTGTTTCTGTCACAAGGAGAACAGGACAACGGAGACAGCGACGTGGAAGAGGAACTCGGGAGCCAAAGAGTGATGCGAGACAGCATCGAGAAACGAGGACGACTCCGAGGAAAAGGAGCAAGGAAGACAAGACAAAGAGGGTGAGACAGATGAAAGGAAGGATGAGGCGAGCTTCCAGGAGGACCTCGGCAGCGAGGAAGAGAGGAGGAAAATGCAGATCAGGAGAACGAGGGCCATCACTCAGCGATCAAGGCGTGCTGCGCATCCTGAACGAGTCAGGATTTAAAGTATCGGAACAGGAGCCAGGAGAACCCCTTCTCCTGACTCTAATCGAAGTCCGATACGTCGAAATCTTCCTCATTGAATTGCGAGTCGGCCGGGAAGAGGCCCAACGAAAACCAGTAGTCGACACATGTCTTCCTGACACGTGGATAATCGCTCAGCGAGGCCTTGATGAGGAGTCTTCTTCCGTGGAAATCTTTCCCCGTGTCTGTCGCACCTTGCGCTTTTCCACTTCGAAATTGTGTCCAAGAGTTCGCCATCGGTGAATCACGTGACGTCTTCAGACGAATCTCGAGTTTCTGAGTTTTGTGATGTTCAAATCGGGAAGGAGCCAATATCCTCTGTCGTTCGGAGACTGATTCCTCAACATTCTATTCAAAAGTTCGTCATATCGCGGTCTCTGAAGTAGATACCAACACCTAACTTTCTCCCTCATCCCGGGCTCGCTCCCTTAACCCCGTGGGACAGAGTCGTGCTCGTCGTTGTCGTCGTGTACTCGTTGTTCTTCGTCTTTTTCGTTTTCTCGATCCAGCGCCACCGTTGTAAAGCGCTTCATTCATCGTACTGACAGGTCTGCTGTCACCGTTTGTCTCGTAATAGACTTGCCTGCCTGCCTGCCACCCCAGTCTCGGCGAGATAAGCCGTTGCATAAGAATAGGGCATATCTGTCCGTCGTCTTTTGCTTCATCTTTACATGTTCACATCTTCTGAGTAGGGGCAAATGACTCACGCTCCACTCCCGAGCGCTCTCGAGTCGGAACTCGCGAGAAGAAATCGAAACTGTCAACTGCATCATCTTCTTGTTTGCTATCATCGATGACTCAGACTCCGCCCTCCGGGGCAAACCATTACCGGAAAAAAGCACCTCTACACAATAAGTGCGAAATTGCCTCCTAAAAAACTAGCCGTCCTTTCTCGAACGCCACCTCGGAAGCGGTGCGGAAACTCCACTCCTCTATTCCGCAGTATCTTTTCTCGTGTCGGCCAAGAATCGCCGGCTGCGAGAACTGCATCCGGAGAGAAACCGCCCATTAGGCCCCCCTGACCCATGACCATGTCCCCCTCCCCCCTGTGGAAAAGGCCGCGAGGTGGAAAATCAAAAACTGTGGAATCTGCGTCACTCAAATCTCAGATTCACGTGAAAATCCGGTTTCAGGCAAAGCTTTCTGTTCGAGATTATCCGAATGTCATTCTGGACATTCACCTGGGGCAGAGTCGATTCTTCGATGAAGATTATTATCGATTCGACAAAGATTCCATAATGGAAATTGGAAAATGATCGCGAGCTTGGTCACACGGTGGGCGTTTTCCGCGCTCGAAATGCAGAAATCAGATGTTTCTCTGATTGCCGGACGCGTTCTGTACAAGATAATGCCGTTTTTCTTCTGGAGTTTATCTCGTGGCTCCGAAATAAAGAAGTGACAACTGATATCAACACTTGTTGAGTCAATCTGGCAATAATTTCGATTCAGGGGAGGCGACCGTCGGCCAAATCCGAAAGAAAGAAAAAATTGAAACCTCCAAAACACTGTGGCAGGAAATCCTCCGCAAAGAAGATTATCTGCTTCCATGCGAGTCGCGCGGTGAGTGGTAGTGAAAGCTTTTTCTGTTTGGAAATCCGTTCGGAAAGAAGCATGAGGGGATTTGCAGCGGCGCTCCAAGGTGGAACATGAAAAATGTTTTGTTCTGAGAGGATTTCGTGCATCAATTTCATATTCGTAACCCGATCGTGATTATTTGCAGCGTAGGTCGTGTCAATTCGTGGCTCCGCGATTTGCCTGCTTGACCTCACCGCTGTTGTTCTTCTTACTGTGTCTCTGGAATTGTCATTCGATTCCAACAGGATTAGATATCTGGAAATGTTCGCTATCAATTCCAATTTCCCTAAAATTGATTCAATTTCACTTCCGAATCGATAAGAAATGTGGCAATCTTGTGATTTTACTCAGGAAAATTGAGGAATCAGTGAAACCCGAGATTTCTGCTCGCGAGATCGGCCGGATTCTAGTTTTGAACGAAGTTTGATTGTGAGTCACGGACATTCTTTATATTCTGCCGTTTATCCTTGTGATTCGCAATTTTTCATTTATTATGCCACCCCGGACACCTGGGTGGCTGTGGCGGAGGAAGTCGGATCGATAGTCGGTGTTTGTTGTGTAGAAACCTATGCGTGTGTTTGCTTTTGGTGTCTGTATGTTTGTGTGCGTTTTCACGACGAGTATTTACAGAAGTACTCCGTGACGAAACTGGCTTCACCCAAGAGTCGTCATTGTCGCTGATGCGAAGGTGGCGGCCGTATTTTGTAGCTTGCCCGGGTGCTTGTTGTCGGCGATGGCGGCAAAGTTCCACCATTCGCATCAGATCAGACAAAGCAGGCGAAGCAGCGAGCTCTCCGCGGGTGGCCTCGATTTCTCTCTTCGGGCTCCGAAGGTGACAGTTCGCGATTCGCGGACCAGCCAGCCATCCAACAGTCACTCACTGACTGCTGAGACAGACGGAGACTACAGAAGCGGTCAGCGCATCTCTGATGATGACGAAGTCTATGGGAGTCTGCGTGGGGTCTTTACCGTGCCGTTGATCGTGATGTCGCCTGGGTGTCACCGACTGGAATGTCTCTCGGTCTTCGTAAAGTTCGAAACGCTCAGAAAGACGAACGCGAGAGTCTATTGGGTATTATTATCGTCTCTTTCGATGAACTCAGAAACGTCATCGCTTGAAATTTTGGAATATTCGCGACGACAAACGATGAAACCATCGGTGGCATTGGATCCGAGCGACAAAGTCAGGCGCACCCAGAGGTGAGGACAACAACAATATTTCGTAAATAATTCTTCTGACAATCCGAGAATCCGCAACAACTTCGCGGAGCAGAAGAAAGAAAAAACGAATCTTCAACGACCGACCGACGCTTCGCCCAACAAGTGTCGAAAACGAGAAATGCGACAACACACCTGGTGGCTAGGCTCGTTTGTTGATCAGTTGGCTAACAGATTCTCGAAGATCCCCACCGTTTATGATATTCGGTGATCCGAACCAGATTTTGGGGAAGTTTTTCAAGATTATCGAATCTTGTTCATCTTGTGGTAATCGTGAAGAACGATCTCTTTCGGAAAATTTGGCTGTTTTGAGGTTTCTTTTGTCATCGCAAATCATTCCTAACGCGTCGCCCAATTGTTAGGTCACCGGCGTGATTCGACCTCGCTGATTGAATTCAAAAACCCACAATGCATCGAGACACGAAGCGAGAGAGAAAGACAACAGAACTCCGCTTTCTGACATCTCTCAAAATAATTGAAGCTTTGTCCGTCAACAAAATGAACATCGCCGGCATATGTCTGCTACGCTCTGAGCTCCCTCGATTCCGGTCAGAGATCGGGTGCGTGTGTGTGTGTGTGTGCTCAGAAAGCAACCCGCATGTGAAATCTGAGCAGCAACTTCAATATCTCCCCTGATTGCATCTGACGAATTGCGAGCTGCAGATGGCAAAGTGCATATTCGTTTTTTTTTTCGTACACTCACACACTCTCATGTCGGCCGACGAGTCCCACTCCGATCTGCTGCGAGAAATTCGGGTAAAATATAAGTATTTTCCTTTCCCTGGTCCATGAGATCTCGTATGTGACTGTCCTCTTTCAACATCTTTGGATACTGATTCCGAATTTCATCTTCCGCGACAGTATTCCTACTCTGCGAACCTTAGGAATTCAAAATGGCGAACAAAACTGATCGTATTCAAACAATCTTTTCGTTTTTGTCCATAATCTTCAGTTGGCGAGTCCAATAATAGTTGACTTATGATTTCGGAACATCCGAATTTCGATTAATTGGTCAATATTTCTGCATCAAAGGATGAAATGTTCGTTCGTAACGTTCCGAAGTATCGGAGTCGAACGACCTCCATGGTCGAGTTATCTCAAAGATCTTCGCGATGAGCAGCTTGCGGTCTTTGTACTATCGGTACAATTCTTTTTGTACTCTCTCGGATACATCGGCTTCCTGAGACAGTCTTCTCGTTGTGTGCGCATCTTCGTTCGCTCGCTTGCAGACAATGATGCGACAGAGGAGGCGGACTTTTTGGCTACGCTTCTTCAGACGACATTTGTTATCGGGAGAGAGATTATCTGCCGAAGGTGTCACACCTTCTGGTCAAACTCGCAAGCCGCGTTCTTCGAGGAGTCCTCTCCGAGAGTCTACCTTGAATGTCCCGGAAATTCTCGCGGATGTTCCGGAGCCTTTCCACACTTGCATCATTCTCGATTCGCGTGGTCGGTTCGGCGGGGAGCAAGAGCGCGAGAATTCGGTGTCACCCCGAGTGTCACGCTCAGAACTCGGAGCTCCAAGGCATAAGGTGTGACTAGCGAATAATTGCGGATTGATGCGCCGCGCCGGATCGTTCAGAAGCGCAACAACACCCAAGGATTTCCCTCGTAGACACCTGAACGCCCGACTGGTCGAATGCCTCTTTAGAGCTGACGGAGGGGTCAGATGATCGGCTGGTTGGATGGAGGAAGCCGGACAGAACTAATCGAGACTCTTCCCTATTTAGATATTCATATTGCTGCACGACTCGAACATCACACGCATGCAAAAACCGTGCTGAGAGCCATCTGTGAGCTGTGCACGGATGACCACACAGAGAACGAGAGTTTTTAGCGAGCCGAACACGCTCAAAACAATGATCTCTGCATCGAGTGTTCGCTTTTCTTCGATCTTCCATTTATTTGGTCTTCCAAGGTACTATTGTGTCCTGAAGTCTCCCGAAATGTCCATTCTCTACGTTCACGCAAATCATGCGATTTCGATTTGCGAAAATTCCACTCAGTCCTTACTCGGATTGAAAGTTTCGGGGTTTGTCAGCTCCCGATCAAAATCAGCCAAACGTTAATCTGATACGTTGAACTTAAGAAGCTCGCGAATTCTGTCGACTTTTGCCTCGTAAATTGGTGAATACTGAGTTTCTGTCGAGAAAACCAACAAAGCTGCGAGATCAAGATTGATCAGATCCGATCTCGTCAGATTGTTGACGGCGAGGCGAGCGACGCAAACTATAAAATAAGGAGCGACGTACGAAGAATTGAGTTTGGGAGGAAGCGCAACAGAAAATCAAATCCAGACAGCAGCAGAAAAAACGAAGCGAAATCACTAGAGACTCCGCAGTCGTAAACTCGTATCTTATCTGACGCCCTCTTGTCATCTTACCTCCTAAACTTTTCCCTCCAGGGAGCCGTAAGCTTCAGCTAAATTTGAATTTTGCCGCCCTCGCTTCGTTCTTCTTTTTTTCTGATTTGCTCTTGTTTAGCGGAGTCTGGGGGTTTCCGCTTCCAGTCTTCAGTTACAACGTGATTCCTCTCTCTCTCTTTCAAGGCTGGGAAAAGAATTACGACGAAATTCTTCAATATCTGAGAGATAACTCGCTGTTATCGTCTGGAATCGGCGCTTCACCCGTTATACCCAAGCGGATCGTGAAAGAGCCTGAGCGCATACGCCAACTGAATGAACCCGCATGAATTTGAAGTAGTCGACGAGGTCAAACATTTTTCTCCCTCTCCGGCCGCGCTCGGTTTACTACCGTCCGTATCAGCGTTCATGAAGTCGGTCAGTGCCTCCTGTAGTCCTAGGCGTGCACCGATAAACAAATCCTCGTCGAATCTGTAAAGGCAAAATCATACAAATCATTTTCTTCTAGAGTTTCGATAGATATTTGTGAACCTTCACCAAATGGGGTTTCCGCCGAGTCTCGTTCTTGGCAATCTTTAGCCCGAATTCCAAGATGGCGAAAAGAGAAAGGTCCTCATGTAGGTCCGTTTGACACCAATACATATTCTTCGAGTTTTTCTTCTTGATTGATGACGACGAGTAATTCCGTCTCCGCGTTCGTACAAAGGATGGAATATACTCGAAATTGAAGCGGTCTCCGCATTATTCATTCCCTGTCTGGGTTTCGCAAGAGAGGCTCTATTAGTTCCGCCGAGCCTCCGCTCTCGTTTTGAAATTCCAGAACGACGGACGATTCGGCTCGATAAGAAGTGTCCCTTGTTAGTATCGACGTTGACTTCTGAGGAATAATTGAGAAAGAAAGCTGATCGGAGTATGCGAATCTTATGTTCGATGAGTGAGCTAGACAAATATTCTTACAATTCCAATTTGTCATTATTATCTAGACATTGATGAATTTCTAGTGATGAGTTGGTAGCTTAAATTATTTGACGGTTTCTCTCCATTTATTCCAGTCTTCCAAATGATCGGAAGTGGAGAAGTATGAAAGCTCGCGGTTAACTCCTAGTGACACGGTTCATGAGCGAAAGATGTCATCGATATCTTCTTGATTGCACGCTCAGATCCGGACGATTCGAGGGAGCCGGAGTATCATGACCATCGTCACCGAGGTCTAATTCTATCACCGTGACCTCAGTTTAGTCCTCTGTGACCTAATGGATGGCTCATTGTCACTTCTATCGCACTGATTTGCTCGTCGTCCCACTCCTATCTCTAGAAGCTCTGTCTTTGATACTTGTGTCCTACTGCCTCCGTGCTTGTCTTTGTGGACTTGTACGACTATTTGTGGATTAGCTCTCGATGACAGCGAGTTCCGTCCATCAGCAAAACGGGTTACATCGTTATCTACTCTCCGGTCGACCGAAGTGGAGCTCCAACCCCGCGGCCAGTTAGTCCATTCGTTCAGGTCTTCATCGAGAGAATTGAGCAACTCGAGTGGAAACCCTTCCTCTTCTCCTTATCGCTGTTTCCAGCACGGCCGCTGCTGTCAGGTCACCTATCGCAAGAAAATCGAAACGATGATGGGAAATCAAAGATAAACTAATAATGAGAGAATGAATGAATGAATGAATGAATGAATTTCGTATGATTATTATCGATCTTTCAACTTCAGATACTTTCAGCGTCGTCACTTTGGAACGACGGAAATCGTTTGTTGTGGGAAGAAGATTCTGTTCGAGAGTCTTACGGAACCGAGACAAACTACGACTTAAGAAATGGAATCGTTCCTTCGAACGCGAACAGCTTTGCGAGTAATCACAAAATTGGATTCTCTGAAGTCGAAGGAATTATTCAACTGATACCGTTCGCTTCGTTCGTACCTGCGAGTATGGCGTGCGCTGCTTCCTCAAGCGTCTCTGAATCCGAGCGAGCGAGCGGACTGTCTACGAGTCTCTTGTGGATGTCTGCATGGCTTCGAGCGAGTTTTCGCGATCAGAGTCTTCCCACACGGACGCACGAGCGAAGTAATACCCCGCAATATTAGCATGAGCGGATTGCGAGCTTGTTTTTGCATTTTCCAATTCCCATGCGATTGGCATTCGTCATAGTGTAACTAGTCCCGGAACTTTTCTAATGATGCCGACCCACTCGGCGTTGGATTCCACGTTGGAGCCGCCCTGCATCGGATGGGTCAGGTTTCGGTGAGTTTTTTTTTTCTGTGCGCCACCTAATTAGGATGAGGCCGGCCCGCCGCCGCCGCCGACTCCAGGGACTCTCGAGAGTTCGGGACAGGAGTTCTGTTCACCGCGGGGGATACTCGTCGAAGATAAATGATGACAAAGCCATGCTTCGAATGGGAAAAATCGCTCAAATTTGTCAACTAACCACCCGGAGAGCCGAAGGGGCACGTCACAGATAGCCATCTTCACACCGATGTTGGCTCGTTTAGATTTACGCCTTTTTATATCTTCTCCAGTGCTCCGCCATCGGGCTCGTTGTTTTATGAGCTTGTGTAAATCAAATTTATCTAAATCTCTTCTACGCCACGGACCGGCAACAGCTGTATCTCAAGCGCTTGGATCGTACACTAGAAGTCTGGCGCGTATTCGCCGTGCTTCCTTCTCGGTGTGCACAGTTCCTCCGTCGTGCACCACTTGGTGGAGAGAACACTCCGATATGCTTGAATACGGATTCGATCAATTCTGGAATCTCGGAGACCAACGCGGACTCGTAATCCATCGTTCAAGTTAAACGGACTTCAGATGTTGAATCTGACAGAGTGAATTATCGTTTCCGTATGAATGTTGGATCTCCGTCCGTAGTTCATCCATCGTTTTGATTCGCGCGGCCTTCGACTTTCGTTTCGGAGATTAATTGCCAGAGGTCGTTCGTTGCCTGCGCACCTACTCGATGTCTGAGAAGCTGCTCAACCAGTCGGCGTGATCACTTAATTAACTGTTTTTGAAACCAGTCATATCAGAAATCTACTCTAGAGGCCTCGTTCTCGATTCTCGAGTCTGATGCTTGATTCCGGCTCCGCTTTCAGGGTGGGGTCGAGTTTTTGGAGCTTCAGTGTTGGATTAGAGACTCGAAAGTGGGTGGATTAATGGAGCTGAGTCGGAATTCTCGCCATAGGATCAGCTCAGAGTCGTAATGTTCTCTCGTTTCGTCCTCCAATCACCTCTGTGAGGAAACATTGCGCTGGCGAGCTAGCGTGCCGATTGTGCGTGTATCGTTCGGAGCCAGCCGTGCGTTCCGTCGCCTGTTGCTTCGTCGTCACGTTAATAAACTACACGCTCGCCAACAATAAGAGTAATCATTCTCTTGGTTCTTGACAGAATTATCGAGAGTTCGATCATACCATACATTGCGCTCATCGATTCTAGGGAGTACCTTGGCGTGCACTTTCCGATTCTGTCAAATATCGTATTCTTCGGTACACGGAACGCGAAGTTTTGTCTAAATGTGTTCGAGCGAGAATTCCTCTGGAAAATCTCGACACTTTCCATCTGAGATCGAATTTAAGGTGATAGTTCAACATTTGTGACATCCCCAGCCATGAGACCGGAAAAAAGCGCCTCATGTTCCTTATTTTTGCGGAAGTGCCTTATTGTTGGAAATGTGAATGTTTAGCAGCATTTCCGTGACGAATGTCCAGCACTAGCCATGAATGATGGCTTCGATTTGACATTTTCTTGTGTTTTAGAATCATTTTCAGCTTTCATGTAATGTGGGCTTTCATATCGATAAGATGAATCTGCTCGAATCATCGAATTCTTCTTTCCTCGCTCCACAGATAGCACACGAAGGATGAATCGAAGGCTCATCCTCCGGCTGCGGGAGATCTCCCGCGCGGTATCCAACAGAGAATTTTATTGCTTCGCAGGTGTCTTTTCATGATCATGTGACTTATAGGATTTGCGACTGCTCGATGCGATGCAAGTTCCAGATGGGGTTTTCATACTGATTCTCGAAGGCTTCTCACTTTTTCACCTCAGATGTTGAGAGACACTTTGCGAAACGGGATACCGGGGCGGGGAAACGATGACAAACACACACACACACACTCTCTCTTTCTCTCTCTTTGAAAGTGCTGTATAACTAAGTCTATCCTAGCTAAACACACAGTACAACTCGTAGACGAACTTGAACGCAGATATGACCGAACAGAAAGAGTCGAATTCGATCGCGACTCTTGCGTCTTTGTTTTGGAAACCATAAGACTCCAGGTGCATCAGCGCTCGTCGTTCAGAGACTGCAACTCACGTAGAATAAGTAAGTATTTGCGACCGGGCGTGAGTAGACGGACTCTTCTCTTTCTACGAAAAGAGTATTTGCACAAAATCAAGGTCAGCCGATATTGAGATCTTTCGGCCGTAATTCTGAAAAGCTTTTTTCTTATTCCAAAGCCTTGACCTTCGACATTAGACGCCTCCGCGAACCTCGAGTTTTCGAGTTTCCAGGTCGGCCCTCAGATGACGTCATTTTGTAGCAAACTTTCACTCCCGTTCGGTTCCTGATCATCGCTGTACTCCGTTTTGCGGGGACTCGTCTCACTGAGCTGCCAGAGTGCGGGGCGATTGTTGTGTCTCGCTGCCGGCTTCGTCCGGTCTGCGACTGTCTATACGACCGCCCGGCTTCATTTTGGTCTCGCGGAGTAATCCTCGGCTCGAGCTTAAGCCTCGGGATCATTTCGGTCTGGCTCGGAGTCTGCTGCCAACCAGAAAATTCGGACGAGCATGATTCACTCCGACAGTAGGACAGACTCCGCGATGACCCCGCGTTCATTCGGACCGGAGCCTCACACTTCGTTCCGATTCCTAAGTTTCGAGTAGGTCGCGGAGTCTCGAGAAGCTTTCGAACTAATGAGACATCGAAGTGTTGCGAGCGATGTTGTGTTTTCACGCAACACTCACAGAAACAAAAACCTCCGAAACGAAACAAAACAGCGGAGTCTTGACTGACGAAGCGGTTGGGTGCCCGTCACCGAATCACAAGCGACCTTGTCCGGCTTCGTCGTCGCCGGCTTCCTGAGCGCTTGGTCGGAGATTCGTCGCAGAGTGTCAAGATTCGCTCCGGCCGTTTCCCATTCGAGCCGGTCGGTGGAGCGGCCTCCCGTCCTACGAACCGGTCGCAGCGAGCCCTAGTTTTCAGTGAAAGCATTCTCGGATACGTCTCACGAAACTTTTTCAAGTCGCTCATCATGCATCAGTCCGCCGCTATCTCGGAAACTTCGGAGCTTTCAGTTTTCAAACACGGCTCGCGCGCCATCTGCGACACGGTGCAGGTGGCGCGGACTGAGACTCCCCTTCAACTGAACAACGATTTGACGTGCGCATTTTAATTTTATCTCGGGTCTAGATGACGACTCTCTTCGGATGACAGGTTTATAACTTTTGCGAGAGCACTTGCAAGTGAACGGATGGACGCCTGTTTGTTGACAGCCAGTCACGGGCGCCTCTGCTCTATCCTCAGAGATAGAGTGTTCCCCGACGATGTCCAATGTGAGAGAGAATTATGAAAATAGAAATCAAGCTCCTGCTCGAATCGGCTCAGAAACAAGAGAGGAACCTACTCTTTTGAAACATGATATCATTGCATAGATGTCGTCTCGTGATTCGGTCCCATTTCTTTGTCGAAGGCTGTTTCTAGGGGGTTCGTTCGCCCACGGGAGGGGGGGGGAGTAGGAGACGGGTTCGATATTTCGTGGCTTCATCCAAACCTTGCAGCCGGACTGGACTCAGCTCCAGCCAGCCAGCAAACCAAAGGTTGGCTGGCAGGATAATCGAACGAATAGTCGGGCGACTGTGTTCAGCCGGGCAGAAGAGTCACAACGCCAGATGGCTTCACAATAGGATGCTACTCCCGACACTGACGAGTCCAGCTAGCGGAACAAGAGAAGGCAGCTCTGTGGATCTCGAAAAATTCCGTCGACAAAAGAAAGTTTAGAGGAGTCAAACTCTTCTAGTGGATGCCGCCGCAAATGAATGACTTCTGATCGAGAAAAATGTAGTACACCGATGAAACGTGCAGAATGCCCTCTCGTTTGTTTGTTCGCTCAGTTGAATGTCACCCGGGACGAGGCTGACAATGAGAAAGCGGAAGACATAAACAGGGCATAAGAAAAGAGGGAGACTCCGTTAGAGGAAGACATTCCGGGTCTCCGTGCGCAGTCCGAACTGTGGAAATAATTTTCATTGCCAAAGCCCCCGGGTTTTGCGGCGGTCGGCGACGGTGGGCAGTTGGATATTTTCCGGTCACACCCGCAATAAATATCCTTTCGCGATTCTCCGCAATTCTTTGCCCTGCGCTATTTTCTCACCATTGCACGGAAACCATCTTCCTCGATGTCGGACCTCTGCTCCGCAGGGCACACGTTTCTCTTCGGTGTCGACCGGAGACGATGAGCGAACTTTCGTTTTTCATTCTCGGCGATCGCACGTAGAGTGCCATCCGGCTATAACTCCGACCGCCCCGCTTCCCCCTCCCGTTCATCGAAAATTATTCGTGTTCGAAGCGTTTCATCCTCGAAGAGTCACTGGTCCCCGAAAAATCTTCTTCTTCGTTCTCTTCATTTTTTCGAATCCTCTTGGAATGCTTTCCCCGCTAAAGTTAGCGGTTGACGGGTTCGTCTGCTACGAGAACATCCAAATGAGTTTGACACTAATTCGTTGTGAGTTTTTCGAGCGAAAGGGAGGCGGCGTGAAAAATTTATTCATTTCGAAACGACCTCCCGTCGTTTATTCCGAACAGGAAACATCGCCCGCTTCCTCTCTGGACTGTGTTTTCCTTTCTTCTCTGTGGGTCCGTTTAGAAAGAGTGAAGTTTTGACGTGTCGAATCTCGCTCCAAGTGGCGTATCGGATCTGAGTGCGCCACAATCCAACGAGTCGAGCAACGAAGCAACAAACCATCCCATCGACAAGCGATCCGAGCGGGTTGAGTGGGAATTCCGTTGAATTCTGTGGGATCACAAAAATGCGCTGAGAAATAACGAGCGAGAATTTCACGCCATGTTAAACCCGACGCTTGCTCACCCTGAACCAATGTTTGGTCAAATTCCTGTCGGTTCCACGAAATCAAACGTCATGTTTTGCAGTGTTTCTTCTTTTCCGATACATTCAACGAATATATCGAATATTTTATATCATTTCAACATCCTGTAGATCTTTACGAGTCGGCGAGGGTTGTGCCGGTTTCTCGGCATCTATTTCTGACGTTCCTTTCTTTACTTAAAACTTCGCTCGCCGAAATTTCTGATGTCGGTGATATAATTGAAGCCTCACGCGGGTTTTTTCTAGTTTTCCTTAAGTCATAAAGGAGAACAACATCGACCGAAGTTTCCGTACGACTTCATACTCGCAACTCGAGTGTTTTCTGTGACGAAAAGACTCGAAGGCTCATTCTAGCAATGAGAGAGAATCCAAAAAACGTTATGAGGCATGAAGTCGGCTAGCTCGGAGGGGAAATTCGCTGACTTCGATCCTCCCCGAAACAGATAGAGGTAGCATTTATGAAGGATGGCGAAATCCGGAGAAGCTGAGCGAGTCGAAGCCAAGCTGGTTCTCCTTCTTCTCAAAGGTGCGATCTCAATTACCTCCTCGAAAGACAACGGGGCAGGGGTCTGTCACCAACAGCTGGCCTGTTAGAACCTGCAATGGTTCCCGGCGGCTATCCACCAGCTATAGTCGGGTAATCCTCCCATTGCAGCCTCACGGACGACTCAGACGCGCTCGGCTCAGCGTAGCTTCCACTACGAACGCACAACCGATTCAAAGAGTTGTCTTTACCAGAGCACTCTGACTGTTGAACGCTTTCATCAAGCGGATTCGGCCGAAGGGCATCAGGTGCCCAACCGGCACCCGCTCGCCCTCAGGCCAAAAATTGCTGCTGCTGAGATGATGATCGTTAGAGACAAAGCAAATCTTCAATCCAAACGCAGGGTTTGTTTTCTCCTGCAGGACCCGAGCTAACGAGTTCAGGAATAGTTAGTTTGGCGACCGCCCGTGGGGACCGCTTCGAGATCCGAATGCGAGGCCGTTCTTGCGGATCGTTCCCGCTTGGACCGGGTCTTGGTTTTTGAAAAGGTTCGAAGAGGGCTCGGATCGAGCACGGATTCGAATACCTCAGTTCAACGTGAGATCTCGGGTCAGACAGTTGGTACCGTCGAGGCCTGAGGTAGTACTACCAACGACGCTGAAGAATGATGTTGCTAAGCCTCGTCACAGGATTTCATTCAGTTGTATCCTTCCTCAGCGGGCTTTGTTTCCGTCGCAGTGGAGGCCGCGTTATGATCAATGGCTGTCAGCTCCGGCGCTTGTCACCTTGAGGGACATTTCAAAATGACTGTGACTCACCTAAGCAGTGTGGGCTGACACTTGCAGAGCGAGGCATCAGAACAAACAGGGGACTATTCGTAGTTTTTCTCCTTCGACGAAAAGTGTTCGTCGCCGATGAAATGGGAAAATTAAATGGATTGATGGATAACATTCCATTCAATAATGGTTATTTCGCATGTAACAAATGAATTGATGGATAACACTCCATTTATTAATGTTTATTTCATAAGCAATATAGGGATTGATGAATTGGTTTATAACATTCCATTTATCAATGGTTATTTCGGATGTAACATATGGATTGATGAATTGATGGATAACATTCCATTTATTTATGGTTATTTCTTTAGCAATATAGGGACTGATGAATCGATGGATAACATTCCATTTATTAATAGGTATTTCGTAAGCAATATAGGGATAACATTCGGTCTATTAATGGTTATTTAAATGAACATATTACAGAAGGGAAATTTGAGTGGGTAAATTAGCCACTCAGGGAATTGAGTTCCCTGAGGGCACGGCTTGGGGGCAGCATATGGATTGATGAATTGATAGATAACATCCCATTTATTTATGGTTATTTCGTAAGCAATATAGGGATTGATGAATTGATTGATAACATTCCATTTATCAATGGTTATTTCGCATGTTACATATGGATTGATGAATTGATGGATAACATTCCATTTATATAGCAATAAATAGCAATACATATATGTATTAATGGAAAACATTTCATTTATCAATGGTTATTTCATTAGCAATATATGGATGGGTGGATGGATGGATGGATGGAATTTCTTCCCGTTCAGTTTGAGATGATTTGCAGGGCTCCCTCGATTATCAGCCTTGGATAACGTTGTGTAGAGGTCTTTCATCCTACATTCACGTCAACTACGATTCGATTCAGTTCTCAAGATCTCGTCCAGGATTTTTTTGTTTTCGAGAGCCTACCCAGTGCATCCACTTGTCGGATTTTCCTCCACATCTTGCAAATCACTCGCTTCTTCCCATGACCGGGACGAGAAGAAAGTTTTTCCGAATTCTTTTGTGATGTTCGTTTCTTCATTCGATGTTTGTCATAGATTTGAGGATGGTCGCATCGAGTGAGAATCAACGGGAAGCATGATGATTCGAAACATCCCCAGTGAGGCTGGAGAAACGACCAAACCCAAGCAGAGTTCGATGGAATCGAGAAGAGAGTCTCCGGTCGAGAACGATATAACTTCGAGGGAAAATTGTGTACAATGATGGTCCGTCGAACTATTTCCGTTGGATCGCCATTACACGATCAAGGGAACGAATCGAAAGGCGGACGCGGAGGAAGTAGGAGTCCGAGACTACTTATTGATGAAAAGCCTCGAGAGATAAAACGGGAAGAACGAAAAAGAACGGGAACGATGGAAAAAATGAGATCAGCAGATGAGTCAAGGGGTTCGTTAGCTGAACAAACGAGATCGCAGACTCAAGAATGGCCGACCGATTCTTCCGCTCGCTCGCCGACTCATAATCAGAACATCATATTCTCCGCCCTGGAAGAGAGCAATCACGGAGAGATAGGAAGCGGAATCATGGTGGAGAATATAAAAGTGGACGAGAGAGAATACAATGGTGGCTCGAACAGGAAACGAGGATGCCCCGGATGCAGCTCCACACAGAAAACTTTCCTTATGACGCACTGACAAAGCAAACGCCTCGGAGGATTGTCTGAGAATGTCGGCAATTCCATTCGCGTCGTCATTTCCTCGTTTTCTTCCTTTCGGTACGTGGCCATCTCGCTACCGTCTTTCGTGGATGTGTCCTCCTTCACGCTGCGGAGTCAACCTCGACGAAATTGGAAGTTTTGGATGAGGAACGGCGTGAATCCTCTGATCCTCAACATCATTCTAGACCTTCTAGGATTCCCGAGGAATCCCACGGAAAGTCATCGTTCACGGTGCACCCCTGTGGCTACTCGCTCCGTCGATTCCTTTCCTTTCTTCCTCTCGATCAGCGCCGCAATCCTCATCGTTCGCCTGATGCGTTTCATCCCAGCCTCCCGAAGACTTCCGAACACGAACGAACGCATCAAAGTGTCGGGAGCATTTCTGATGAAATCGATTCAAGCGTGAGTTTGCTGCCGTAATGATTTGCTGCTCATGAAACGTTCGCCGAGTTTCATTCAGTCGGCGCTCTCCACGAGGACTCCCACTCTCAGTAGCCGGTCGCTCGTCCGCTTCGAGGGTTATGATAATGGCAGGGTAGAGCGCGGTAACTGACTGAGTGCTTGTAGTCAGCTCGCTGGCTACCTAATAGTCGTCGGTTTCTTCTACGCGTACAACGTTTAGCGTGCCGGCAGCATGAAGTGAATGCTTAATGGACACAAGGCGCGCATCCGTTGAAGCACTGTCATTACTTTCAGCGGGCAGGAAGGGGGATCGGAGTTTGCTTTGCGAAATCGAGTTTCAACTCTCTGACCCTCGCGTTCTCCCTCAAAGAGCGCAACCACAATGAAAACAAAGCACAAACTAACAGATAATGAATTCGAACGGCAAAAGTTCCCGATCACGAGCGAACTTTGCAGCCTGAACGAACCGAGGCCTCTCCGCTGGAGGACGGAGAGGTCACTCTGAAGCACTTCCAAGACTTCTCCGTCCGAGTTGGGAGCGGACAAAAGTCTCCGCCGCACATCAATCTCTATTTGGAGTTAGCCATCCATCCAGACTCAGGAAATTCTTCGATTTATCTCTCTTTCCTCGCCATAAATATCCTCTTCCTTCATTTTGTATTTAGTCGACCAGTGGACAGCTTTAATGAAGTTCAATGGCAACTCAGCCGGAAGAAATCTTGCCCTCTGTCAAAAAGATATGCCGCGCTCATCGCTCTGTAAGTCCGGTTTCCCTTTTCCGCGGGACAATAACGGACAATGCGAACTCGTTTCCGGTACAACTTCCGACCTTTCTACCCGAACTCGATGAAGAACAAGTGG
Source organism: Neoseiulus cucumeris (assembly GCA_021527715.1). Lineage (NCBI taxonomy): Eukaryota > Metazoa > Arthropoda > Arachnida > Mesostigmata > Phytoseiidae > Neoseiulus > Neoseiulus cucumeris. Next base: position 143,747 of record JAJSRV010000086.1, on the reverse strand, counting down.
CAGGACCCAACTCCGATCCTTGAATCCTTCTCGAAGATCACTCCGCTCCGCTTCCTTCCCTTTTCGGCGAGGGCGCACTCCCTCGTTCCTCGCTGCTCCCGTTGCTGTTTTTTCGTGTATTCGACATCGAATTCAAAGAAGAAAACTCCACGAAGCTCTGCAACTGGAAACTTGAAAAGCGAGAATCATATTTGAGGAACTTTTCCCCGGGCGGAACGAAACCGGACGAGGACAGCTGCCCGTGCGATTCGTTGACCAGAAAGGTGTCGCAACAGTTATTACACGGCTGAAACAGACTCCATTCATCCAACGAATTCACTCCCGCTCGCACGAGCCCTTCTCTGGTCATTTTCATTCGTTGAAATCGGCCGTCCGCAGTGCAGCGCTCATTACGTTGGTCTTTGTTTCACAACGATTCGCCACGACTCCGATTTCTCATCAAAGTGTACCATAATCACTGTGTCATCATACTCTTCCTGACCAAAGGGAGGACTCACTTTACTTGATGGCTCATCGGAAACAGGAACTAGGACGAACTTCGTTGAGGCTAAAGTTTAAGGATAACGAACCTAGTTCCGATTCCTTATGGACGGATTGCGTTGAGTTTCATGTTGAAGGACTCTCACCATCAAGTAAGTCGGATGCGTTGAAATCGAAACTCGAATTCGCAAATCAAGTTCAGATCCGATCAGTTGGTGTAGATTGTTGATTCGTGAAGAAAACGCTGACATGATCAACGATCCGATCGAAGGCGAAACAGTTCCATGTTCGGAGCGGAGATTCTCGTAGCCTTGTCCCTAACAGACTCTATGGGGTGGCTCCGATCCGGGATGTTTTTGGTAACCTTGGAATGACTTCTTTCCCGGCAAAGTGACTTCCTGTCCCATTCTGCGATCCATGTGTTCGGATATCCATAGAGCTACGTCGTCGCCTGTCGAGGCTTGACACGGCCGAGTTTTGATGCATTTTGTAGAGATGTGCATCAGGCGCCATCGACGTGCGACGGACAGCATTGATCTACGACAGTTTCCGATCGTCGTAGAGAAACGTCCTTGAAAGCTCCTCCTCGACGTTGGCGTCGACGGCGAAAGATCAGCTACGGTCCATGGCGTGGTGGCGGTGGTGGTGGTGTTGGGGTGCGATCCAGCACGAAGATATTGCCAATAAGGATGAACGGAGGAACCATCTAGCGAGCCAGTCAGCGGCTTTTATCGCGGGTTGGGTCGGGTTGGCCCTTCTTCATCCTGTTTTGAATATGACCCCAGTCTTATCGCGTAGCCCAGCCTACGGTACAGGCGGCTGTGAAGCGATATGGCCTCGGATATAAGTCGACGCGTTCAAATTCAGCGAGCCTGGCGGCCGTCCTGTACAGCACTCTAGTCACTCTCTCACGGTTGTCCTACAGCAGGCCCCGATCGTCTGTCCGTCCGTCTGTTCGAATATTGGATATTGGACATTGGCACGGAGATCTCCAATGTTGTCTTCGCCTGCTCGCAGCCTTGGGTTCTCAGATCCCGCGAACAGCCGCCGAGTGCTGGCACTTGTGCGCTACAACCACGTCTCCGATGACGACGAGAGCAGCAACGGGACACCAATACATCCATCCATGGATGGAAAATGTAGACGGAACCTATATCGCTGGCTGGCTGGCTGGCTGGTTCGCTCAGAAGAAGGAAGAACCGAACCTGGGGTTCGGGGGCCAGATAGCGACGCATTCCGCTTTTGAAACTTCTCTCTGAATCAGGCGCCAAATGAAGCTTTCTATGGGAAGTACGCAGCTTGCGGAAGTTTGTCAGCCTTCTCCCGAAACGCTCCCTATTCAAGAAAACTAACTCTCGTTTGCGATGTTTCTTCTGCTGCAGCTGCTTCGCTCTCTCCGCTCGTTCTTGCTCCTCGGCACTTGGTCTCCCGACTTCAGTTTTCTGACCAATAGGTGAATTAAAAAACTACCGTTTTGCAATGAAATTGTTAGGAAGTTGTTCTTCGTTCAAAATAAAACGCCAGAAGACCTCGCTTTTTGCATCTCAAAGTGTCAGCACGGAAAAAGTGGGAAATTCCTCGTCTCAGATTTAAGGGAAAGGAACAAGAATGAGAAATTTGCTAATAATATCTTAAATCAGAGGATACCGAATGGAAAACCAGAACGGACAACTCACTTGATTGTCCGTCAGAAGGAATTCACATCTCATCCTCGACTCTAATGGGGCGAATTCATGATTTTGCCGCTCGAATATTCAAGATGATGGTCCTTAATTGAATGTTCATACGAGCAAGGAAGTGCACGTTACGAACGGCCATCGATGTATGCATAGATTCCCAAAGCAACATCAATATTGGAAGAAATCGCACGAAATGAATCATCAGGTCGAAATTTCAGAGGCGAAGAACGAGGGAATATTTTAGGTACTTGAGTGTCTGCCGTCCAATTGGTTCTGCCATCCTAAAAGATCTACTCTCCTCAGAAGTTGTTGCGTTCAGAAATCTGACGCCCCCGGAAAAATTTCCCTCAAAACTTTGTCGCCCCCAAAAATCTGCCGCCCGAAGCTATAGCCTCCTCCAGCCTGCCGGTGAATTTGCCTCTATTTAAACCGATAACGTGAAGCATTTGAACATTCGCTGATGTGATTCTATCGGAAAAACTTCACATATCAGGAGTGGTCAATTAAATCTAAGAATCTTGAAACTTTTCGAGATGAAATCGAAATGTTTCCAGTGACCCAGAGCAGCCCTGAAGTTTCTTCAAGTCAGGGAAAATATAAATACATCAAGCTTCCGTCCCATTTTCATTTTGATACAAAGTAGAGTCCGCGTGAATTCCCGTCCGAACTCTTCAAGTGTGGATGGCGGCTCATGAGATTCTCGGGTTTTCAAGGTTTATCGACTCCGTTGTTTCGATTGACCCCGAAGCTCAGACGCCGAACGAAAGGAGAAAATGTGAGGAATCGTCTGGAACACATGTGATTTGTCACGAAAGTTCCTTCTGAGCCGACCGCCGCGCAGCAAGCATCACAGTCGATGTCGCTTGTCACAAAGAGCGTCTTTGATACATCCCACTGAGTTCGTTTTCGAGAAGTGATCTCGAAGAACAACGAATCTCGTTTAGAGCGTTCACGGACGAACGCCTTTCGAGCTTGAACCACATGTAAAACCACACTCGGAGGGAGTTGTTCAACTATTAACCGCTAGTTACCGGAGGATACATTCGCTTCGTTCGGACAGATTCCTCTAGAATCGTTCAGCCGCGGTCCGGTCTGAACCCGTGCGCGGGCCCCTGCTACCGTGGTCGATTGTCTCAAGTTTCTTGAGTAGCGGCTGTCTCTTCAGGTTTTCAATTAATTCTCGACGTTTCTCGAACGATCCTTCTGACGAACCCTTCGGAATATCTTGGAGTCCGAACCGCACGAACTGAGAGCTCTGAATTCAAGAAGAATCTGATTTTCGTTTCCGGGGGAAGAAAATAAGAAAAACTCTTGATAGAGTTCAGATGACCGTCCGGCGGGCGGGCGGGCGGACAGAAGTCTGCCGCGCAGTAAAAGCAAACATGCGACGAGTGAATGGAGCGAATAAAAACGTCGAGTGTCACAAACTGTGAGTTTTTACTTCTTTCCCAGAATACGAAGGAGTTCGGTCAAATAGCCGAGATAAATTGGTTTGCAGCCAACCGGGATCGCTCGGTCGAACATTTTTACTTCAATTCTTCCCTTTCGACAACTGCCGACTGCCAACGACAAGAAGTTTCGGGAGGAAAACCGTGTTTCGAGTGTTTGCCAAAATATCGGTCAGTGATCTGATCGCGAAGGCGGTTCCCAGCAGAACTTGTCCTCAACCAAACACGCGGAATATGGACAACTTGTGTCCCGATCAAGCTTTCATCCATTTCCAGACTTCTATCGCCATCCTGTCATCGTCGTCTCTCGCCAAGTGGGGGCAGATACCGAAGATACTGTCGCGTCGCGTCGTTTCCTCCGTTTGATGCGCAATATGCATCAAATCCGCGGCCGATTAGATAAAGATCGTCATTCCGATCCGTATGACCGTCCCTGCTATAGGTACAGCACCCTCCGGGCTCGTTGCTGCCGATTCGGATGGAAGCTGAACGCGCCGCAAGATTGTAAAACAATCACGAAGAACCCAAATAGAAAGAAGTTTGAGTTCACGTTTTCTCAAGATCCGCTCGCGGCGGCAGCAGCGGCGAGGCCTCAACGCGACGAAGCGTCACACGAGATTTTTATCAAAAGAACGTCCGACGTCGACCGCGGAAAAAAAACGGGTGAAAGGGGCACCACCGACCACTGAAACTTCGTCGATTTCCTCGAGATTCAATTTCATATTTCCCATAGGTTCGCGCGGTGCCTTTTGTTGGCTCGGATCGCTGAGTCGAGATTTCGCGGTGAAGTCAGGTAGAAAAAAGACTGTCAATTAGACCCTTTGGCTCGACAACGACTCGACCGACTGAGGAAACGGGGCTGCCGGCTGGTGGGAGATGTCTGACCGATGGGATGATTGCGGGCGAATTGAAGCCGTCGGCGAAGAACAGACGTGGAGCAGCCGTAGGATTTGGTGGGTGACACCTACAGGAAATGAGGTTTTATACTCATGGGTGAATGGAGAACGCAACGAGCGACTTCATTCTTCTCTGGAGAACTTCTGACTGACATCTTCTCTGTGCAAAATCCAAGATTTCGAATATCGACTCTTTGACATGCATATGTTGGGGCATATTGTTTCTGTAAATGTTTATTAAAGTGATCTTCAGATTTCGGCACTAACAGGTGATAGTTATTCGGAGATGATAGAATGAAAAATCAGAATATGGATGTCGACAATTGATCATTTTTATTCCGTGATTGCGCACGAACGACAAATATTTACACGTGAATTCTCGTTTCGAATTCACAGACTGGGAGGCCGATGCGGAATATTGGTGGAATTCTTTTGCGTCGGTTTTTACAAAATGGAATCTCGAACACGAATCTGAGCACTTCGTAAAATACTGTTTCGAGAGGTTCCTGAATCCGAGGTATAGAACGCCACTGTTTCGGAATCCGACAATCGAAGAAATGATAGACTGAAAGGAGTCCTGTGTCGAGCGTTCGGAATCATTCCACCAAATTGTAGTCGGCTCCCTGTTTATGTACTTCATATATTCAAATGATTTTCAGTCCTGTATTTGAAGGTCCACAAGCGACGGATCGTACGGTTGACCTTTGAATGGGGAGTCGTCTTTGTTCCACGCGTTCTTGAGTATTTCGTCATAGGCCTGCAAAAAGGNATTCCCGGCAAAGTGACTTCCTGTCCCATTCTGCGATCCATGTGTTCGGATATCCATAGAGCTACGTCGTCGCCTGTCGAGGCTTGACACGGCCGAGTTTTGATGCATTTTGTAGAGATGTGCATCAGGCGCCATCGACGTGCGACGGACAGCATTGATCTACGACAGTTTCCGATCGTCGTAGAGAAATGTCCTTGAAAGCTCCTCCTCGGCGTTGGCGTCGACGGCGAAAGATCAGCTACGGTCCATGGCGTGGTGGTGGTGGTGGTGTTGGGGTGCGATCCAGCACGAAGATATTGCCAATAAGGATGAACGGAGGAACCATCTAGCGAGCCAGTCAGCGGCTTTTATCGCGGGTTGGGTCGGGTTGGCCCTTCTTCATCCTGTTTTGAATATGACCCCAGTCTTATCGCGTAGCCCAGCCTACGGTACAGGCGGCTGTGAAGCGATATGGCCTCGGATATAAGTCGACGCGTTCAAATTCAGCGAGCCTGGCGGCCGTCCTGTACAGCACTCTAGTCACTCTCTCACGGTTGTCCTACAGCAGGCCCCGATCGTCTGTCTGTCCGTCTGTTCGAATATTGGATATTGGACATTGGCACGGAGATCTCCAATGTTGTCTTCGCCTGCTCGCAGCCTTGGGTTCTCAGATCCCGCGAACAGCCGCCGAGTGCTGGCACTTGTGCGCTACAACCACGTCTCCGATGACGACGAGAGCAGCAACGGGACACCAATACATCCATCCATGGATGGAAAATGTAGACGGAACCTATATCGCTGGCTGGCTGGCTGGCTGGTTCGCTCAGAAGAAGGAAGAACCGAACCTGGGGTTCGGGGGCCAGATAGCGACGCATTCCGCTTTTGAAACTTCTCTCTGAATCAGGCGCCAAATGAAGCTTTCTATGGGAAGTACGCAGCTTGCGGAAGTTTGTCAGCCTTCTCCCGAAACGCTCCCTATTCAAGAAAACTAACTCTCGTTTGAGGTGTTTCTTCTGCTGCAGCTGCTTCGCTCTCTCCGCTCGTTCTTGCTCTTCGGCTCTTGGTCTCCCGACTTCAGTTTTCTGACCAATAGGTGAATTAGACAACTACCATTTTGCAATGAAATTGTTAGGAAGTTGTTCTTCGTTCAAAATAAAACGCCAGAAGACCTCGCTTTTTGCATCTCAAAGTGTCAGCACGGAAAAAGTGGGAAATTCCTCGTCTCAGATTTAAGGGAAAGGAACAGGAATGAGAAATTTGCTAATAATATCTTAAATCAGAGGATACCGAATGGAAAACCAGAACGGACAACTCACTTGATCATCCGTCAGAAGGAATTCACATCTCATCCTCGACTCGAATAGGCGAATTCATGATTTTGCCGCTCGAATATTCAAGATGATGGTCCTTAATTGAATGTTCATACGAGCAAGGAAGTGCACGTTACGAACGGCCATCGATGTATGCATAGATTCCCAAAGCAACATCAATATTGGAAGAAATCGCACGAAATGAATCATCAGGTCGAAATTTCAGAGGCGAAGAACGAGGGAATATTTTAGGTACTTAAGTGCCTGCCGTTTAATTGGTTCTGCCATCCTAAAAGATCTACTCTCCTCAGAAGTTGTTGCGTTCAGAAATCTGACGCCCCCGGAAAAATTTCCTCTCAAAACTTTGTCGCCTCCAAAAATCTGCCGCCCGAAGCTATAGCCTCCTCCAGCCTGCCGGTGAATTTGCCTCTATTTAAACCGATAACGTGAAGCATTTGAACATTCGCTGATGTGATTCTATCGGAAAAACTTCACATATCAGGAGTGGTCAATTAAATCTAAGAATCTTGAAACTTTTCGAGATGAAATCGAAATGTTTCCAGTGACCCAGAGCAGCCCTGAAGTTTCTTCAAATCAGGGAAAATATAAATACAGAAAGCTTCCGTCCCATTTTCATTTTGATACAAAGTAGAGTCCGCGTGAATTCCCGTCCGAACTCTTCAAGTGCGGTTCCACGACAGAATCTTACTTTTGTGGCGGGATAGTTACACATGCTCAATCAAGTGTGGATGGCGTCTCATGAGATTCTCGAGTTTTCAAGGTTTATCGACTCCGTTGTTTCGATTGACCCCGAAGCTCAGACGCCGAACGAAAGGAGAAAATGTGAGGAATCGTCTGGAACACATGTGATTTGTCACGAAAGTTCCTTCTGAGCCGACCGCCGCGCAGCAAGCATCACAGTCGATGTCGCTTGTCACAAAGAGCGTCTTTGATACATCCCACTGAGTTCGTTTTCGAGAAGTGATCTCGAAGAACAACGAATCTCGTTTAGAGCGTTCACGGACGAACGCCTTTCGAGCTTGAACCACATGTAAAACCACACTCGGAGGGAGTTGTTCAACTATTAACCGCTAGTTACCGGAGGATACATTCGCTTCGTTCGTTCGTTCGGACAGATTCCTCTAGACTCGTTCAGCCGCGGTCCGGTCTGAACCCGTGCGCGGGCCCCTGCTACCGTGGTCGATTGTCTCAAGTTTCTTGAGTAGCGGCTGTCTCTTCAGGTTTTCAATTAATTCTCGACGTTTCTCGAACGATCCTTCAGGACGAACCTTTCGGAATATCTTGGAGTCCGAACCGCACGAACTGAGAGCTCTGAATTCAAGAAGAATCTGATTTTCGTTTCCGGGGGAAGAAAATAAGAAAAACTCTTGATAGAGTTCAGATGACCGTCCGGCGGGCGGGCGGGCGGACAGAAGTCTGCCGCGCAGTAAAAGCAAACATGCGACGAGTGAATGGAGCGAATAAAAACGTCGAGTGTCACAAACTGTGAGTTTTTACTTCTTTCCCAGAATACGAAGGAGTTCGGTCAAATAGCCGAGATAAATTGGTTTGCAGCCAACCGGGATCGCTCGGTCGAACATTTTTACTTCAATTCTTCCCTTTCGACAACTGCCGACTGCCAACGACAAGAAGTTTCGGGAGGAAAACCGTGTTTCGAGTGTTTGCCAAAATATCGGTCAGTGATCTGATCGCGAAGGCGGTTCCCAGCAGAACTTGTCCTCAACCAAACACGCGGAATATGGACAACTTGTGTCCCGATCAAGCTTTCATCCATTTCCAGACTTCTATCGCCATCCTGTCATCGTCGTCTCTCGCCAAGTGGGGGCAGATACCGAAGATACTGTCGCGTCGCGTCGTTTCCTCCGTTTGATGCGCAATATGCATCAAATCCGCGGCCGATTAGATAAAGATCGTCATTCCGATCCGTATGACCGTCCCTGCTATAGGTACAGCACCCTCCGGGCTCGTTGCTGCCGATTCGGATGGAAGCTGAACGCGCCGCAAGATTGTAAAACAATCACGAAGAACCCAAATAGAAAGAAGTTTGAGTTCACGTTTTCTCAAGATCCGCTCGCGGCGGCAGCAGCGGCGAGGCCTCAACGCGACGAAGCGTCACACGAGATTTTTATCAAAAGAACGTCCGACGTCGACCGCGGAAAAAAAACGGGTGAAAGGGGCACCACCGACCACTGAAACGTCGTCGATTTCCTCGAGATTCAATTTCATATTTCCCATAGGTTCGCGCGGTGCCTTTTGTTGGCTCGGATCGCTGAGTCGAGATTTCGCGGTGAAGTCAGGTAGAAAAAAGACTGTCAATTAGACCCTTTGGCTCGACAACGACTCGACCGACTGAGGAAACGGGGCTGCCGGCTGGTGGGAGATGTCTGACCGATGGGATGATTGCGGGCGAATTGAAGCCGTCGGCGAAGAACAGACGTGGAGCAGCCGTAGGATTTGGTGGGTGACACCTACAGGAAATGAGGTTTTATACTCATGGGTGAATGGAGAACGCAACGAGCGACTTCATTCTTCTCTGGAGAACTTCTGACTGACATCTTCTCTGTGCAAAATCCAAGATTTCGAATATCGACTCTTTGACATGCATATGTTGGGGCATATTGTTTCTGTAAATGTTTATTAAAGTGATCTTCAGATTTCGGCACTAACAGGTGATAGTTATTCGGAGATGATAGAATGAAAAATCAGAATATGGATGTCGACAATTGATCATTTTTATTCCGTGATTGCGCACGAACGACAAATATTTACACGTGAATTCTCGTTTCGAATTCACAGACTGGGAGGCCGATGCGGAATATTGGTGGAATTCTTTTGCGTCGGTTTTTACAAAATGGAATCTCGAACACGAATCTGAGCACTTCGTTAAATACTGTTTCGAGAGGTTCCTGAATCCGAGGTATAGAACGCCACTGTTTCGGAATCCGACAATCGAAGAAATGATAGACTGAAAGGAGTCCTGTGTCGAGCGTTCGGAATCATTCCACCAAATTGTAGTCGGCTCCCTGTTTATGTACTTCATATATTCAAATGATTTTCAGTCCTGTATTTGAAGGTCCACAAGCGACGGATCGTACGGTTGACCTTTGAATGGGGAGTCGTCTTTGTTCCACGCGTTCTTGAGTATTTCGTCATAGGCCTGCAAAAAGGACAAAGAATTAGAAGTCTCGAAGAACTCGAAGGAGGCGAGCCGCTGGGTTCTCGCTCCGTTGCTTCGAAAGAGTTTTCGATTCTTCTTCACGATTCATCGATAAACCTCATCTTCAGGTGCCGGTTGGCGACATTTCCGACATGATCCAGATTGATATTCTCCACATGGGTATATTGATACTCCCGACCTGGAGCTACCGGGTACGCACCTGCTTTTTGGGGTCCGGTTTCCCTAGAGCCTTATTCATAGTTTCCTGTTGCATCTGCAAGATTTTCATTCTCGCCTCATCGTCCAGTTCATCGAAGCGCTTCTCGATTTCTAACTCGCCCAGATTGATCTTCTCTTCGTTCTCGAGTAAACGATCCCACCATTTCTCTGAACTCTTCTCGAGAGCAATCTGAAATGGAAAAAATTGAAACACGTGTCGATGATACCATTTGAAATCCATGAAGAGAATCGAAACTGTAATATTTCACATCACTTATTTGTAAGTTGTCTCTTTGCCATCGAATACAAAATTTTGGCCCTCTCCCAGGATCTTACGTGAATGTATTCTCCCGAAGCGACAGTCCAAACCAACTCCGATTCCTTTATGGGATAACTGAGCTTTCCCTCCAAGAGCGTTACTCTTGATCCGTTGTGGAGTGCGGTCGCTGAAATCGAAAACTGACCATAGAAGAAGGAAATGTGGGACTACACTAAAGATTGAAAGGCGTTCCCAGCATTGAATTGAGAATACATTCAAAGAGAGAGACTTGGACCAAATCCATTTCCCTGCGATTTGGATCGACCAATCTTCCCACATGGCCTTCCGGAAGTTTCAAAGCTGTTACATAAAATGATTCGCGAAACCGACGGTACCTTGACGCACCTTTGAGATTACCGGCGGAGCATTCTACATTCAGCTTTTTGTGTTCTTTTGTGATGTACACTTTGACGTCGACGTCATCTTGCGTTTGAGACCAACAGTATCCGTCACAGTCAGCTCCGTTGTAGGCGTCGTTGCTTATGAGGTAGAGAAAATGAAATCACTCTGATCACTCTTCCAGATTCACTTCATTAAACGCAAGTAGCAGGGAAGAGCGAATGCCTCGGACGAGATCGATCATTCGGTGTTAAAAAGACTTCCCAATCGTGCAAAGTACCTTCTGGGTTTCGTTGACTGATTGGAGTTGGCCTCTTTTGTTGTTTTCTTCTGACCGAACTCCGAGAAGGGCTTGGCTCCTTCAGCGGATGAGGTGCCCGGAACATTGACGATGACTTCATCACCTTTCCTCGTGATTGAAACTTCCTCTCCATCCATAGAGTACACCTCTTCTTCGTTCGCAACATCCGGAATCCCACTCGCCTCAGCAGCAAGTTTGAGCTCGTTGAATTTCTAGAAGATTCCAAAATCGTCAGTTCTCCTCAGCAATCACTTCCCGATTGATTCCTCACACGGATCCTCACCGAAATCTCTGAAAATTCGAAAAAAGCAAATCGTTGCGAGCTCATGAGTCAGCTGGTTGAGTCTTACTTTTTCGTCTTCGTCTCTCGCTATCTTGTTGTACTTGCAGAAAGCATTGTAGGCTACTTTCGACGCGTATCCGTGCGGGTATCCTTCATGGAAACCTCGTTCTGGGTCCTGAATTTTGTAGAAATCCGTTCTGTAAATGCGTTTCGTTTATCGAGGGAAGAGAGGAGGAGCTTTGATCACTGGGACAACTTGTCTCCATTTTCGTTTTGAATTACAGGTGACGGCAATTCATCTCAGTCTTCATGCTATTGTCTGGACATGGAGAAAGACGCCTGGAGGTACTCAATGTCCGTGGTATGATCAATAGTGAAGCCGAACTTACCGCCTGTAGAGGAATCCAAACACTTTATCGAGAAAGATCTCCGCTCGTCCACAATCAGTCAACACACTCAGGAAATCACCGTCGAATTTTGCGTCTCCCATTTTAAGAAACTTTCTCGGGGAATCGGTCCACTTTCAGCTGACATACACGAAGAAAACAAGAGTTTATAGAATTTCGTTCGACACTCGAACAGCCAGAGAACGAACAATATTCGAAGAAATCCCACACACGACTCATTCATGTACTGTGTGTCCCTTCGAAGGAAAGCGCCAATCGCGCGCGAGCACCGCGCTGGCTGGTGCTGTTGGCTTCGATGAACTTTTCTGCCCGTTGCCGGCGAAAAGGATAGGATAGGATATTTATTGATCTTCCATATGCACATATGAACCCTTTCATTTCAGGGGCGAATTGTATTGCGTTCGCAGATCACTTTCTCTGTCGTTCCCATGTTGACAGCGTTATTTTGGTCCTCCGTAGTGTCGTTGCATTTGGATTCGGCAGCAGACCGAGACGTCGCGCGAATTCCTCTTCAGATTTTCCTTCCTCTTTGCATCCGAAAACGACGTGTTTTGCAGTTTCGGGCCCCCCGCATCGGGGGCACAGAGGGTCTACGGATGGATCCTGTTTGTGCAGCCACGTTCTTGTATTCAGCATCCCGGCCCTAGTTAAAGCTAGGAGGCGGCTACCACGAGTATTATCGTATGTATTGATAAGGAGACCTCTTGTCTCCTTGAACTGCCGATACAGAACGAGTGTGGATTTGGACTCCATGGATTGTCTCCATCTTGAGTCCAATTCATTCCGTACGTTCTCTTTGAGCTGTTTACGGAATGCGTACCACATTAGTCTGCCTGATGTATCTCTGGTCAGCTCTAGGCTCTCCAGATTGAACGTCGTTTTTAAGACTCTCAGTCTTTCGATTGTTTTGATCCGGGTGTTTGTGAGCTCTATCGCTGACAAGATCCGTCTTGGCCATCTGTTTTGTTCAAGATTTTTGATTCTTTCGAGATACATCATTTTGCCGATGGTCTCTCTGGCTTCGAAGGAACTCCAGCCGAGTTCTCCTTCGATAAACTTCGATAAAGTCCGTCCGAGTTCCAGCAGATATACGCATATCATTCTTTCTCCGGCGCGAACGACAGATGAGATGAGTGAGAGGAAACTGTGGTTCAAATGTTGGACGGCTAGAGTCATGTTGGAACCGGGGGCCGTGATCGCCCGAAGTTCGGATCACGCCACAGCCTCTTGCCCCAACCGAAGATTCTTCAAGGGCCCGAGCCTTAGACCATATTTCCATTTCAGAGACGAATAAGCTCGTTGAGACGTCAGTGGCGACTTTCGTGGCATCGATATTGAGGCAGTCGGAGCTCAATGAAGGGAAATGAAGTTCACGGAAGGAGAGCAAATGGGAAGAGTGATCGAAAGAGTCTCGGCGTTTGCCCACGATTTTCTTCTCGATATACTCACATCGCGTGGAACTCGGACTTCCTTAGGGATCAGTATCCTTCACGGATGAACTAAATCTTATCCAGCAATTAGTCCGTAAATTCTCGGTTCGGCCATTACAGTAATTATTTCCTGAGTTCTGTTATGATCTGGCGAGAACGAACATTTTCAACAGGCACGCTAGTAGCCCCGGAACGGACGCAATAGAGAAAAATTTAGAGCGCGGAAGTTAACATCAGTTCCGCAGAATGTTGAAAATCTCTCCGCTACGATGTGCGGTTCGGCCATCGCCATGTCCGCGGAGCAGGCAGCACCATCCCGAGACGAATATTCAGTCCGGGAACGAGCCCACTCGAAGTCTCGACATTCACCTCATATGAAGTTCCATTCGGAGATGTTCGTCTCCACGAACCCCGGAAGCGTTTCTCAATAGCTCAATGATGAACAGAGAACGAGGGGGAGCGAGGAGCGCGATCTTGTTTCATTGTGGATCTTTGAAAACCCGAGACAGGAGGAGGGGAAGCTGCCGAAAACAGCAACAAGCTCCCAGTTCGCTTCCGACCACGAATCAAAAAACGGAAAAATTACAGAAAGCTCTCATTTTCGCCAGAGATGGAAGGAATGGAGAGGCAGCCTCACATTTCCCTCGGCGATTCTGACAAAGGGGCTCAAAGGATTGTTTCGTTGTGCATTCTAAGTATCAATCAAGCTTGTTGTATCCGGCATGGAAGTTGTCACGTCAGAACAGGGCCGAAATCGAATTTTTCGACATTCCAGCCATGGCCCAGCAAGTTGCAAATGCTGCGATTAAGATCGCAAACGTGATTTTTCCACCTATTCTCGTGTTTCAGCTTGCTGTGCGACGGGAGAGGATGCTCTTATTCATTCACCCCAATGAAAAAGACAAGAACGTTGAGAAATGAAGTCGTTACGCTGTTTGATGACATCTAGAAAGGGAACGTCGACGCCGAATCTTGTCCCGGAAGCCCTCGAATCTCCGACTGCTCAATTCGATGAGACGACTTGGAAAACTTGTGTTGAATATTGAACCTTTCTCGAATCGTTCGCATTGACGGGTTCTTATTCGGAGCGAGCGGTTTCAGGAATTCAAACAGCTGAATGCGAGAGCGGTTTCGAAAACAAATAATTCACATTTCTCCCGGTTTGGATTTCGAGAATAAGCCGAGGAGAGAGTATTCATAGAATCCTTGAATGTGAGACGGTGTCGCTCGTCGACACATCGGCAGGATCCGCGTGAAGAAGCACACCTGAACTTCTCACGGACGGTGTTTCCAAACATCCAAGAAACGTCCAGAAATGTTCACCATGGCATCAATGACATTCTTCTTGTACGGTTTAATCCTCATCGAAAGTGAAGTCCCCAGAAAACTCACGGCGATGCACGTTGTGGTCGAGGCCGAAAACTTTGCCCTTCGGCGCGACATTCAACCTACGGAACTGCTCATCTTGGACACAGGCACTCGAGTCCTGAGAGAGGGTTTCAGGATCAACGCGAGCTTGTTGGTCATTGTGCTGCAGGGAACACAAAACTACATTGGCATGTCAGGCCAACTAGTGTCACCCCTGTATTTCGATGTTTTGGCGACCAATCTGAAAGTCATCGTCATCTCGGAGAAGCCGTTCCACATGAAATTTCCTTTCTCCGTTCCTGACCCATTCCAAAATTTTCGTCATAACTGCCTGCTGCACATCGCGATTGACGAACGCTTCGATCCGGAGAACACCTTCTTTGTCAACACCCTGTTCTGGAAGAGAGATGGAAACCGAAACTTCCATTGTGTTCATCGATTCGATCATTTGGTGTTTTGGATCGGGAACGCATCCATGGAAACCTGTTTCCCGAAAGAAGAAGTTTGTTCCATGACGCAAGTCTCCCACGAGAAAACTATGACATTAGGGAAGTCGGACACATATCTCTTGAGCTTAATATCGTGTGGGATGATCGCGATCAGAGCTCGCTTCCACGTGACCACTGTACCGTACTCTTCTTATGCCAGACTTATGGCAATGCAGTACTTGACGCGTCGAGGCACAGCGTCACAATGTTTCTCTCTGATCCATCAGCGTGAAACCGATGTCTCAGCGCTGTTCAAGCCCTTCGAAATAGAAGTTTGGATTTGGACGCTACTCATCATAATCGTGATTGTGGGAATGATCTCGTGGCTCAAACTCGACGCGTTCCTGAATCTGTTCTCCAGGACCATGATGAGTTTCATAACAGGCATCGAACTGAAGCCCGAAATTCGACGGTTTTTCCACCTGCTCTTGATTGGCTGTGTTCTCGCATTGTGTTTTTTCGTTGGACATATCTACACGAACTTGTTCATGTCGTTCTTTCTGGACCCCAGTTTCGTTACATCATGTACGAAAGCGACGGATTGCCGATACGGTCTTCTCTGCTACTCACCATCCTTTTTTCAACATGGACTGTTTCAAGGAGAATGTTTCTGCAACTTGAACCAGAAACAGCGTTTTCTCGTTGGAAAACCAATGCGGAAAAATGATGTCATATCTTCAGGACGGGTCGAGAAACTTCAAGGTCTCAATGAGTCCTACATTCAAAAGGCTAAACCTCTCTCCTTCCGACAATCAGCAACCAAAGGTCAGTTGCTACTCGTTCCAGTTCGGGTGAACCCAACAATCGATCGTCTCGAAGGTGTTGTCGGACCCCTCGGATGAAGACATAAAGAAATTCCTCAGACTTCCTTCCGTCAGGGCAATGGGAAAAGCTGACAAGGTGTCCCGGAGACTGTTTGGTATGACGAGACTCATGGAGTTTGAAACCCCCACCGACTGGTTCGATATGGATAGTTTCTCGAAGATGGGACCGATTTTCGAAATCTGTCTGATCAGCCTCTGTTTTGTGTTCTGCTTGGAGTGCTTGGCCGTGTGGTCGCGTCAGATTGTCGGAAATCATCCGCTAGCAAGAAGAATTCGGAACGGATTTCCCCTGCTGAGGACTGTATTCTCACGAAGTCTAAAACTGCTTTGTTCAGCCATCGGCCTGCGAGAGTTCGGTGCTCGTGCCGTACGGCCACCCTGAGCGGATACACATCGATCTGGCAGCGAGGAGAGAATGAAGCAGAACTCCGAAATTCGCAAGTATAGTGGTAAAGAACCTATTAAATCATAGAACCCTGATTTGATGGTTTTCAACATTTGTTCGTTTTGCCCCCGCCCCCTCAACCTTAGGAGGAATCTCCGTTCCTCCTTAATATTGACGACACTTCTGAGCAGCTGAGCGCGGTTAAAGAACTGAAGTTCAAGTTCAGTAGAACCTTCTGAACGCGACGCAATAAGAGATTTGGTTTGATACGAGGTTTTTCGAGGATCCCGTTAACGTTGGTTGGGAATCACTCACTCAGTCACTGGAGGTCATCGACTGACGAAGAGGTTCCGCTCGTTACTTCGTCTGCGCCATTCGGAATTCTTGCTGTAGATAGATACCTCATTGCACACCACGAAGCATCATCGTCCGGTCGGAGTATTTAAGGACCATCGAGATTCTGGACGGAAATTCGTGGATCAAGAGATAGACACTTCGTGGAGAGCGGATTCACATCCGAGATCACAAGTGGATTCCCTTGAAATATCACGAAAGTGTTTTCATCGTTCGATCGTGAACTTGGAGTCGACCGAGTTACCGCGAAAGCGGACTGTTCCCATCAGGGACATCCCACTTTCCTTGTCCTCTACATCTTTATATATTCGGTCGTAGAGACTTGTCCTTCACTTACTTGTCTCTGATCATCTTCTCTTGCTGTTCTTGGATCTCGTGGTTAGCCGGCGAGGTTGACAGGTATCAGCCGCTGCCGACTCAGCTCGCTGCTAGCGCGGGCGTCAAGCAGTAGCGTAGCCAGGGGAGGACCCAAGACAAGCCATGGAGCTCCATATTAAAGTTCATCATCATCTTCCGTTGCCCCTCCTCCAAAAATGGCTCTGCCTTCCTTGTTTGTCGACATTGGCGTTTCCGAATCGATGATCTCGAACAGGAGGCATCCGTTGAAAGTGAAAGTTGGGGGAGGGATGGCGAAGGTTTCGAGGGAGGTTCCTGAATACCAAATGCACTTAACGGAAACGTTTTGAGACAAAGTACACCGAAAACTGTCCTGCAGTGAAGTTGTCATCCTGACAGTGGCGTGCTCCGGGCGGCACTCTCCAGGGGACGGCATTTTCGAGGCTCGACGACGCTCAGCCAAATGTCAAATGTTCAAGCGCGCACCTTTGATACCCAAGCATATTGCGTCACCGAGCGAAAATCGCCCGCGTTCAGGTTGGCGCTCTCTGGAGAAGATTCAAATCTCCCAATGGACAGAACGAAAAGGGAGAGGGCTCCTAGAGCTTATTTGTTAAGAGGCTACAGCTTGATCTGGGAGCATTCTGAATATTTGCTGTCATCGTACACTCATCAGTATTTAGTGGCCCGCCAAGTTATTGCAGCTCATATTCCTCTCGAGCTCGTTCATCTCATCGCCAAGGACATCTCTCGTAAGGACCAAATGAGTCAAATCTTGAAATATGTCGTTTTGGACGGCGAGGAGGTGAAAGTATCGGAATCTTTCCTCGGCTTCGTAGAAACAAAGAGAAAAGGCGCGCACGGAATCACAACAATGATAATGAAGACTCCGGAAAAGGATGGCTTGGATATTAACAACTATCGCGGCCAGTCTTTCGATAACGCGGCGATCTCTGCATCCGTGAGGTCTGCCAATTTCTTCGGCGACATGAAGCTGAGGAGGAGCTGAAAGTGGACATTTTCGCTTCAATGAGTCGACTGACTCAAGAAATCGAATCGCGGTTTGACCAACTCCACCAGATCGCGGAGAAATACAGTTTTCTGACACCAAGGAATCTTCTCGATGAAAGCTATCCGTGTAATCTTGAGTGGAATGTGCGAGACATCGACGAGGAGGAGTTCCCTATCGAGAGGAGGAGATCACAGAGTTTGGTGGCTTCCGCCGATATCAAGGAGAGGGAATCAATTCTCGCGGGTGGACCTCTGGAGCTCGTGCGATTCATACAAAAAAAATATGGATTGAGAGCTTCTCTGCCAAATTTAGTCATCCTCCACAGAATATTCTTGACCGTAGCAATAAGCGTGGCGAGCTGCGAGAGGAGTTTTTCGAAACTCAAACTTATAAAGAATCATTTGAGATCAACGATGGGAGCCGATCACTGAAAATCGAAATTCGAAGAAATATGATGATAAATAAATATGATGGAAGCTTTTGTGATGAAACGGCCTTTGATTAAACCAATCCTTTTCTTTCTCCATTGGCAACACGACCTGAATGCCTCCTTTACTACCCGCAGGAAACTCTCGAATAATGATGGACGTACTCGATTTATTTCTGCGGAAATGGGTTATCATCTGAGGGGCGGCAATTTGAGTCACCGCCCCGGGCGCCACTAGGTAGAAGCACGCCACTGCATCCTGACTTGTGAGCGGGAAACCAATTGACTTTGAAAACGAAGTTCAAAAGCGACGGAAAGACTCTGCGAGATCGACAGGAAACCAATTCTTTCTGGTGTTTTATTGAGTGGCGCAAAGTCTAGAATGGTTCGGAAACGATCAGCGATAGGGAGGATGACTCCCTCCGCAAAGAGGAGAGAACCACACAAGTGGAGGGGGAGAGGAACCAAGGACCAGGAATCAATGGAGAGTCTACCGAAGAGCGACTGTTGGCGCCGCGGGGAAACCGTCGTGAACTGAAGTTCCGAGACATCCTAGAGAGACTTCGATAGCGGAGTCCAATTCGTGGAAGGTCACTGAGCGCGGTTCAAGAATTGCGCGGAGTGACATTTGGCGAAACCTAAAAGAAATTTTATATTCGAGGGCGTAATGGGTCGAAAGCGTACATGTCTGAGTAGGACCTCGGACGCTAAAAGGAAAAAACTATAACGGGCCTCGAAGACTTCCGACCAACGCGAGAGGTGTCTAAAAGGGAACCGGATTCGTTGTGGGGAACGTCTATCGATGGGA
Organism: Neoseiulus cucumeris; assembly: GCA_021527715.1. Lineage (NCBI taxonomy): Eukaryota > Metazoa > Arthropoda > Arachnida > Mesostigmata > Phytoseiidae > Neoseiulus > Neoseiulus cucumeris. The sequence continues at coordinate 124,708 of JAJSRV010000086.1, read as the reverse complement.
AACGCTGAACAACATGAAGCGCGAGCAGGATATTCTAAACGACGGAGAGTCCAGAGCAAAGAGAAGCAACGATTATCGAGAGTAGAGACGAGTCAACGAGTGAACGCAGAAGAACTTCAAATCTGAGGTTCGAATCTTCAAAAAATGTCCGGTGATCGGTTGCGGATGTCCGTAACCAAAGAACACAGCGGTGTAGGGCTTGGGAACGATCAAGAGAACCGATCTCTCTTCAGACTCCTCCGGAAGGGGAGACTCTATGTGAGTATATGATCTCACTCAACTCGGTATCATCTTCAGAAACTGGCGGTCAAAAAGTTACGGTCAGACTTCGGGTTGAAAAGGCCCGAACTCTGGCGTCAGTTGAAACCTACGATCCAGAAGTTAGGAAGTCAGAAATCATTTTGAAATGTGGGTTTTAGTCCCGTTCTCCAGAGATGAATTTTTTACAGGGCGTCAACTTGAACATCAATCGGGATCTTCGGATTTCAATCAGTTTTTCAGAAACCTTCGAATGAGGGAGAATGACCACTTGGCTGTGAGGACAGAAGTCGTTCAAGAAAGTTGCTTTCCTGGCCTCTCTTGAGAGAACGGTGACCAAAGGGATGCCAAGTGGTCAATCAAGTTCATTTCAGTCATCAAGCAGCTCCAAGGGAGGGATTCGAGACACCTTTGAAACTCGTGATATTGGACGCCGATTTCTGATATTGAAATATCGTGGACTCCGGCTAATTGCTATGAAACTTAGGTTCTGCCTAATCTACGGAAGGGAAGTTCAGGGCACTGAGTTCTCGACTTCGGCGACGAAGTTCGACTCTGGCGGAGAAGAATCTGCCGCCCAATGAACTGTCGCAGCGAAGTGCGACTGGGAACGCTAGTTTGAAATAAACAGCAAACGGTTCTCTGAAACATCGGAAGCAACAAAAACCCGATCTCTTTTCGAGACTTCCCTCACAAGCAAGTTCACTGTTGTGCGGAACTGCCCCAACTTCGAGGAACTGGGGCTCTGAACCCACAGGAGCTCCAAAGGATCAGCTCGAAACGAGAGTTTCGAGGCATCGTTTCGTGGGAAGATGCTCATATTCGGCTTTCTGGGAGCTGTTGACACCTCTACTGTCTGATTAGTGATTCTAAGGGGCGGATCTGGGAGAAACACCAGCATTGATTTCTACCTCAATTATCACCACAGACACTTCCACCATCTCCCGTGGCTTCCGCGCATTCCTGACAAGAATCCCGTCTCGAGAACATTCAGCGTGCATAGAGAACATTTTCTAAGAATCTCTTATCTGAAAAGAATCATGGAACGAATTTCAAACGTCAGGGATCGATCCCACTTCATGGATTCGAAGTTGGGATTCCAGATCAGTTCTGCTTCAGATCTCGCTTTTATAGCTCTGTCCACAACATTCTACTACCCGGACGAGTGGCACTACGCAATACTTTTCGATTTGTTTGAAGGAAATGGTTTCATTTTGGCTGGTGTTCATCTCCTTGCATCTCCTCGAACAATGTCACCTGCAACAACAACAACAACACGGAGGACAACAACCACAAGAAGGATCGCCAGAGGAAGGCCTGGATCCGATGGAACTCGTGACCGCTGCAGAAAAGTCCGCTCTGCAATTCGCTGTGGAGCCAACTTCTCTCTTGATTGTGGATCTCGGGAAAGTCCTCACACGGGGCAGTCTGAAATCCCAATCGAGTTTGTTGTCGCTCCGTCCTGCAAGGAATAGGTGGTTATCTCTAACGAAAAGCGATGTTCACACTGAGCTCTCAGAAGCTCTCGCCGCGCCTCTCAAGATCATCCTCCTGACATCACAGGATGAACTTCAGCGAAAATATGAGTTCTACGAATCGGATTTCACACAGAACATTCGACACAAGTTCTTATTCCTCGTTCTAACGACATCAACAACCCGAAGACAAGTCCATCCATCGATCTTGTTCCCCGCTCGAACCATGTTTTGGGCAGGGAACAAAGTGGGAACCTTGAAATGTGCAGAAAACTTCGATAACTTGTTCATCAAGACACCTTCGACGCAGATCGCTACTTGCGGCTCGAAGACATCGAAATGTACAATAGAGCGCATTGGATCAAATTTCACCTCCTCAAACAGCCGATTCTTCGTTCGAATTCTTCTAGGCGTTCTCTGCAACGCTACTGAGTTCGAAAATGTGTTCATTGTGAGAACGATACGTTCAGCCATAGTTCCAATGAGATTTCATCTCACTCTGGGCGGCCATATTCTTCAACTCAACTGGAACTCAGTCTGTTATTCTTACATTTCGCTCAGTTATGTAGATGTCACGGATCTTCTTCGACCGTTCGAGCCGGAAGTTTGGTGTCTCATCGTAACTACGGCCGCTATCTTGGCGTTGGGATGGTCCAAGATTCAGAGGAAATCAAGTTTGGGAATTTTCGGCAACATCTTGCAGAGCACAGTTACTGTTTGTGAAATCGACTTCTCACCGAAAACCCATCCGAACACAATCATGGGCTGTGCAGCATTGGTTTTCATCTTCTTCATCGGACATCTCTACTCAAACAGCGTGATGTCGTCGTTCCTGGATCCAACTCTCCACGAAAAGCCACCCGTGATGATGATTTGTCGTTTGACCCCTTGGTGCGATAGTGTCAGTCAGCTGGAAATGATTCTGGAGTATACGTCAGTTTGTTACTTTCCTCAACATCTGCTTCTGAGAATCAAGAAACCTCTGCGGCGGATTCGGGTACCAGAGCCAGACAATCAGTATATTGCACATCTGGATGTGATTCAAAACCCGTTTCCCGGAGTATTCAGACAATTGCCTCTAGTTTTGACTCAGAAGAGCATCATCATAGACCGAATCCTCCAGCATGGCATCGTGTCACTCAGACGACAGAGAATCATTGAAACAGAGTATCGTCAAACCAGACTCCGGAGCCAGGAGACGAACGTCGCAGAAACAAAACGCTTGAGAATCTTTCTAGCGAGACATCTAGAACAACAGAAAATCAAAGCGGAGTTTGCGTCCTATGATACGACCCTCGGACATTTCAATATGGATAGTTTTCTCAAAATCAAACCACTGTTTGAGTTATGCGTTCTCTCAAGCGTTGTGGCGTGGTGCCTTGAGTTAATCTGGACTCGGAGATCGTCGATGACTCGGTGCTTCGTTCAAGTGTGGAGTCGTTGGAGACTCCGGAAACTTCTNTGTGGCGTGGTGCCTTGAGTTAATCTGGACTCGGAGATCGTCGATGACTCGGTGCTTCGTTCAAGTGTGGAGTCGTTGGAGACTCCGGAAACTTCTATCCTTCGATGCAACGATTGGTCCGTTGTTTCGTCTGCTTCCGATAAAACTCAGAAGGATCATTACTCCCAGGAAGCCAAGCGAGGAGCGAGCAGTGGATCCGGACCAGTTATTTCAAAGAGTCTTCAGGTCAATTAATACTCCTGAGTAGAGTGTGTTATTTCATACAAGATACATAAAATGTATGAAGACGTATATTTCCGCACTCCGACGATCAAAATGCGGAGAGCGATGATGAAAAAGTTGGTTTCGGATGTTCTTCTGTCTCGGTCGGTCCTGTGACCGTGAGCAAATAGCCAGCAATTAGTTTTGTCAATGAAACTTCAACTTGTAGGAAACATTGCAACAAAGTCGCGCATCGGTGTGTGAAGGTTAATCTGTAATTATTCACTGTGCACCGGTGGCTTCGTCAGTGTTTTCAGTGTTGGAAGGGAAGTACAGAATCTCATTGAATGTAATTGACTGTTAGGGTATATAAGCAAGTCTGTTGAATAAACAAGAGAAGCAGTAGTCATCTATACTGCCGTTGCACCGTTACTCTGTGTGTTGACTCCCGTGTCCGTAAGCCTTCCCTCGGTAGCAGTGATAGTAGCGACAACGCCAACATTCAAATCCACTGAGGATGATCTCACGAGAGCGCTCCGCTCTGACTCCGAGTGAGTTGTGGAGCATCAGATATTGATTACAGGCCGAAAATCCTTATCAAGTGAGGGCCACCGCCTGAATTCGCATAATTATTATTGAAGTTGAACGGAATGTTAGTCTAAAGGTTCGCTGGGTTGTGTTTCTCAACTTGCGAGATGCTCACAAGTTTTTCAATGCGGAAAAAATATACTTGGAGTGGTATCAGCAGTCAACTTCTTCATTTCGGAAAGGTTCATGGCGCCCCTCGTGCGCTGCAACCTTTGGCGGATGAGTGTCGGTCATTGGTCCTCGACGTCTGCGATCTCGTTGCGAGGGAGAACAAAGCTGTCCTGGAATCGGTCGCCAGCGCCACAGTGTTCGAAAGGGTCACTCGCGCCATCCCGGGACTACATCGATCGATTCTCAATTCTCCGATCTTATTTCGGCGAATTGTTCTCTTTGGCCGATACAACCCCGAATACGAGACTGACGATCGATTCAGTCTGGAACACACAAGGCTAGCGAAGCCTGGTCGCGCTTCGCTGCGACCACAAGAGGAGGAAAGAGGAGAGAACGGAGTGCAAGAACAAGAAGAAGAGAAAAGAGATGCATTCGTTGTTATCTAGCACAAAGAGGTGTAGAGTACTCGAATGATGAAGGAAAAAAAGCAAAAGAATCAGCATAGATCGAAGGAATCGGGGTGAAGGAATAAATGAGAGTCAGCACGGTACAAAAACGATATTGAAGTAGAAGAATGGCAAGCGGAGAAAGCAGCGGTCGAAAGAGAGGGGAGGTCGGGGGAGGAGCTGAAAACGATAACAGCGGGGACGAAAAGAGACAGAAAACCGAGAGATGCATCGAGAACTTGAGAGGAGGATCTGTAAGGGGCCATTGAGGGTGTAAAGGAGCCGGCTGAGCGGCCTTGAGAGAAAAACAGCAAGAGAGGCAAACTACGATATGCCTGTGTGGCGGCTGGAGATATGGACATCGAAATACTTGGGTTTGACGACGGAAGCGAGGGGTGGTGGTAAATATCGGGGCTTGCGAGTGCCAAGCGGTCAAAGAACAGTACAGAGCAACAATGAGCCCATATGAGATCGTTGTGAATGAGGATTCTGTTTTGGAGGTGGAGCAAAGGAAACAACGGAAGTCGAAATTAGGAGGATCGAAACGGAGCTGATAAACGTAACAGAAAAGCCGGTGGGGACCATCATCAATGTTTGGGGTGTCCTCACGGGAGTTCGCCCACCTTATCCCTAGCGGGCGCATTGAATCGTCTTGATGTGAACACTCGGATGGGCAATGTAACCATAGCCGGGATTATACTGTGACACAGCACATTTCAACTCCACATGCGATGGTCGTCTCTGCCGCTCTTTCCGAGTCGTACCCTTCTTCGTTCCCCGGTTTCGTTCGCCAGAGCCCTGTTGCGACGCATTCGGTCAGCTTCCAGGCGACTCTGTCGGTCTGTTTCTTCTTTCCGGACTCGAGCCTGTCATCTTCGATCGTAGTCAGCTCTGGCTATTCGTCTGTCCTGCACCTCTGTGGTTCGAGACTTAAGAGAAACTTGCTCCTCTGTGATTTGAGACTCTAGAGTCACCACCTGAGATCGCGGATCGATATCGCCATCTCGAACGGCCTCTCTATGATCTCTCGAAAGGTCAGTCCGCGTCGGTTTCCGTGTTCGCCTCCGCCTGCTCCGCAGAATCCTCAATTATTCCTTGCCCTTGGTTCCTCTGCTCCGCAAGTCGTGCGACTCATTCGTTTTGCGGAGCGAGTACTTCTTCCTATCGCTGCTCATTACCGAGCCATTCTAGGCTCCGCGCCACTCAATGCAATGCCACAAGTCATCGGTTTCGTATCGGTTTCGCACGACGCGCCCTCGCTTTTGAACTTCGTTTCCAAAGTCAATCCAAGTCCGAGTTTCCGAAGCTGATTGTAAGATCCGGTCTCCTTTCCCGCACTCGAATAAAGAAGTACGAATAACGAAGTGGTTCAAGAACTGAACTTTACCGGTGCCGCGTATCGACGCCATGTTCGGTAGATTTGGAAAGTGTGCAGAAACCTTCTATGGCACGCCCCCTTCGACTCCGCGGAGTTTCAGGATTATCAAATGAGTAGTCTCGGAGATCACCGAACACGAAAAAGCAGTGTCGACAGACAGACATTCGTTTTTATAGGTGTAGATATCTTTCATTTGTAAATAGAGTGCTTTGTCATCGTTTTTCGTCTCACGGTCCTCATCAAATCAAATCAATTTCTTTATTACATCTCTTCTGAGATAAATATACTATCTGTGAGGGGGGGGGGGGGGGATATATATATACATACAAGCCTTGATATATATGTACATCTGTGTCGGCATTCATGGCCTTGTCATCTTGTGCAGGCTTGAGATCGTGTCGATTCTAACACAGCTACCTGCGTGATATCGTTCGCACAATTCTCCACACTTTATACAAATACAATTGGCTGATGGTTCATGGTAAGATTGGTTATTGCACAACAAATGGTGGAACCCATGGACTGAGTACCTAATGATCACATGTCGATTCGTTCTGTTAGCCCCCTTCCATTGCGGGCATAGGATCGCTTGGGTGGCGAAGAATTCAGGGTCAATGTCAAACATTTTCCTTTGTTGAGACTCGATGAACTCTTGATAGCTGGGGGTGGCAGCCAAATCAAATCTCTTCTTCAGCTCCTCAACAAACAAAGGCGTATCGGCCAGGAGGTACGTCAAACGATTCTTCGTTGACACGTGTAATCCCAGTGCTCGTTTGAGATAAGCAGCCTTCACTCTCTCTAGTTCGGTGAGATTCGCGGATGAGAGCTTCGACCACAGCAATGGGACACCGTA